>JAWPHD010001366.1:0-329604 GCA_037043455.1 Cyrtodaria siliqua
CCGTGCTGGTACATTAATGTTGATGTTCCAAAGGGTTTCAGATTTGTTTGCTATTATTTTTCTATGTCGCAAGATACGATCATACATAAATGACATCTTACCATTGGTTTGCTGTCTTATTTGTCTGGCTAATTCAACATCAAATTCCAAGCAGATATTTTTTACTACATAAGATGCATCAGCATCACTGCTTTTGATAACTTTGTTATAATCGTTAAACGTTAATTCATATTCTAACCTATCACCAAGCCCCGCTTGATAAAATGGCATATGACTTTCTAACATTTCAAAGTCCAGTGGAATACAAAATCTATTTCCATAAGCTGCTGCTATAGCTTCATCTTCGGTGTCTGAGGAAGCATCTCCCGCACCAACTCTATGTGTTAGCATGTTTGCTTTACCAATACCTTGGTAAGCTATGTTTACTCGTTCAGTAGGGCTTTTCCATAAATCTACATAACAATGATATATATCACTGTCATCTATTGACATGACTTCATTGCCACTTATTCTTATTGTCATTTTTTTTACAATTGTTCTACCCAGATTTTGGAATAGAGTAGCGTTGGCGTCTGTTCTGCTTTTAAGTTCTATTTCAAAGGCAAGACGAGCAGTACGTGGAACTATCACATCATTAGTAATTAGATTTGGAAATCTCACAAGCAGTTGCTGGTTTCGGTCTATTGTTGATGGATTATTAGTTATTACTACACTTGTGCGGATGCCTTTGGCACCATGAGGTTCTCTTAGTTTTCTATGAGGGCTGAGTTTGTTTCCGTAAGCTGACATTGTTTTTATTTTTTAAATATATTTTTTAAAATTAAATAAAATAAACAATGGCTGAAGGAGGATTTGACAATCCTGTGTACGATCCAGATGTTGAAGACGAGGTCTGGATACGTGAATTCCTTGATGACGAACCAGAATTTACACAACCTGGCTCAGAATTTCAGAGACAAATTGTAAATGAAAATAATCATATTGATCAGCTTCAAGGAGAAGATAAAACAGAAGAACAACTAACACAAAAAAAGTTGTTAGTAGATCAATTTTTTACTGAAGTTAATGCTGAGATCAGCGGAATTGATTATAAAAAATGATTTTAGAGTGGCTAAGGACGAAATCGGTAGAACAATGTTATATGCAGTTGGGACGGATGATGTTCCACTTACCTATTATAAGGGAAATAATCCAAACGAATCACTCAAGTTTTATAAGGACACTTTAATTAGAAAACATGGCATTGACTCTATTAGAAATATTTTAAAAAATTATGATTTATTAGTTCCAGGTGAAAGAATTGCTCGGGGCAGAGCAGAATTAGCAGACTTGGCAAAAACAAGAGATACCCTCACAAAAGCAGGAGAAGATATACCAATGCAAACTTTTTCAACAACTGAAGATCTGCAAAATGCGTTAGATGCCGCAGGTTCAGCAGAGAGTGATTTGAGTAATATAATAGATGAAACCCATCCTAAAACTGCTGTTCAACCGGACAATCTAACACTGCGAGAGATACGAGGTTTAGATAAGGTATTGCAAAGCTTTCGTGGAGAACTTACTAATAATCTCTCAAAGCTCACTGAGCTTGATAAAGATATGACAAAAGAAAAACAAAAATTAGAACAGGTTAGCACCCCCGGGCAGGAGGATGAGTTTCAAAAAGAGCGCATACGTGACAGAATAAAAAAACTTAGAAGATGAAAAAAGTGCACGACTTGAAGCGGCAAGTAAAAACAAAGAAGCATTACGTAGTCAAATAAACAGGATAAAAGAAACTATAAATAAGGTGTTAAAAAAAGACACAACATTGGGTGAGAGAATAAAAACATTATTCAGAGAGCAAGGTATTACTATTGTTAGTATTTTGACTGCCTTTGGTATGATTATTGGGGTATTAGTTGAGGCCATTATTCCTACATCAAGTGCTGCACCAACTCCAACTCCAAAGCCTGATCCATCAAGTGTAAAAGATTGGATAAAAAAAAACTATTTAATCTTGGTAAACTTCTTGCCAACCTAGCTGGTAAAGCTGCTGCAGCGCTTCCAGGAGTTATTGGTGAATAGTATCATGGCTTTTATCTGCAACAGGTAATGTTATTAATTGGCTTGGTAACAATCTATGGGCTTTGCTTGTGTTTGTTTCCGGGTTGTTGTATGTGGTAGCCAAAGAGTAGTTTAGTAAATCTCGTAAATAAGTAATGCAGCAAGGCCTATTACTATGGTACCAACAATTATAGTTGTTTTGTTATCTTCGTGTTCAATCGCTATTAATTGTATTTCTGGTGGGTTATGTTCCACAGTTTTATGTATTGATTTATCAAAGTGAGAATGTTCCGGTAAAAATTTCTTTGTTGTGGTGCCTTGAAAAGGTTGAATAATTTTTGGTGGCACTGGTTTTACATTTACATCATTATTCAATCCTAATGCTTGTGCATCGGTTGCTATTACAATTTCATTATTGTAGTCTTGTATTGTTGGTTTAAAAACATATTTTATTGCATTTTTTAACAAAGTATGCAAATGGGTCGGGCCACAAGTTCTTACAACATTAGTTACGGCCCTTCCCAATACAATTTAAATTACAAAGAGCAATTTTAATGTTATGGCTATAGTAAACATATTAAGTAACAATGAATACAGAAACTAAATGAATTAAAGTTTACAAATGTAGACGTAAACAGTTGTCACAATAGTTGGGTGAAAGAAAAGAAAAAAGAAAAAAGAAAAGAAGGAGGAGAAGACGACAGAATATGTTTAATAAGAGTACATAGGGTCAGTCCGAACACACTGCTGAGTTGTTTTAATACACTAGTTAAAACGCCTGGTGTCTCTTATATATGTTTGCACAGCTAGAAAAACAATTTCATTTTCTTTATCACTAAAATTTGTATTGCCAATACACAATTTGTCAACGTTCAACGGATGGAAGAGTCTGGTTGATATAAACAGGTCACGCCTCTGTTCAGTAAATCGACAACATTTAAAAAGAAAATGTTCAGCATCTTCTTTGTCTTGTCCACAGTCGCATGTTGGTGATAATCGTAAATGGTTCAAATACAAATAACCATTAAGGTTGCTGCATAAGTTTCGAATGCGAGCATGAATTACAGAAAGTGATCGTAAGCCGCATAAATAAAACGACGGGACAGTGGGACGCTTAAACATTGTGTTGAGGAGACAACATTTAAATGCCTTTAAAGATACTAATTCACGAACATGTGTAGGTAGATTATTCCAAAGACTTAATGACGAAGGGATAAATGATTTGGAAAATAATTCTGTTCTCCTTATCGGTGTTACGTAGTCATCGGAGTTCCTCAAGTTGTAATTATTAATATCTCTAACAAACGGAGGAAACAAGTTATTTACACTCTCAGGCAACATTTTATTTTTAGCTTTAAATACAGTTATGAGTTTCTGAAATGTTCGTCTGTCTGCTAGCGAAAGCCATCCAATTTCGACGATTAATTTGTTAATAGATAGTGATCGAGTCAAACCGGTAACAATACGCGCAGCTTCATATTGCAGTTGTTCTAAAGAGTTTCACCGACAGTACAACCGTCCCACACTGTGGAAGCATATTCTAAAATTGGTCGCATATATGATATATATACTTGATTCATAGTTTTTCGACCTACTTTGTATTTTAAAATTCTCATTAGGCCTAAAACTTTGGATGCTGAGGTTAGAATGTTTTTAATATGTTCATGCCATTTACCATTATTACTTATAGTCAGGCCTAGATGTTTGTGATGTTCTACAAATGTAAGTTGTACGTCATTAAAAAGTAAATTTGGTTGTCTGCTGTTATTTGTTGACGTTATAAATAAAACTTCAGTTTTATTTGGATTAAACTTTACTAACCATGTTTTAGCCCATTCAGACATAATTTGCAAGTCATGATTTAATATACCTTCCATATCTTCTGTGTTAGAAGTTGCGACTGAAAGCGAGCTATCATCGGCAAATAATCTAGTAATGCTTAACATATGTTCAGCGATATCGTTTATGTAAATTAAAAAGAACAAAGGTCCGAGTACTGAACCTTGCGGAACGCCAGCTGTTATTATTTTTAAATCTGATTTGGCATTTCCTATAAAGACTCTCTGTTTTCTATTGGAGAGGTAATCTGAAATCCATGATAAAAGTTTGCCATCGATACCATTTTGTTTCAATTTAAATAGTAATGCTTTGTCAAACGCGATCAAGTGCCTTAGATATATCAGCAAAGACAATACACATAATTTGTTTGGCATCAAGTGTTTGGCATATTTGATGGTAAATATCTAATAGTTGGTAAACTGTGGAATGACCCGGTCGGAAACCGAATTGGTTAGCAAAAAGCAAATTGTTAAAGACTAAGAAGTTAAAAACATGTTTAAAAATAATTCTGTCTAAAATCTTTGCAACGCAACTAAGTAACGAAATCGGTCTATAGTTACTTGGGGAATTAAAAACTCCCGCTTTAAATAATGGCATAACAATAGTACTTTTCCATAAGTCGGGATAAATGCTTTCATTAATGGAGCGATTAAAAAGTGTACAGAGTGGTTTTGAAATGGTATTAACTGTTTCTTTCAACATCCTATGACTTATTTCATCCTCTCCACTAAGCTTGTGCATCACTAAAATCTTAATTATATCTACAATTTCAGATTCCTGTATTACTATATCATCTATTCTCGAATTAGTTCTGTGAAAAAACTGTGGCAATCTCGCATCTGAGTCATCAACAGTCGATATTGAAGCAAAGTAATCATTTAAGCAGTCAGCTTTATCTTTATCAGAAAATGAATAAATCATTTCACCAATCTAATGTTGTAACAAGTGGTGGAATAACTTCAGAATTTTTGTTTGACTTTATAAAATGTTTTAAGATTTTCCAGTATTTACGTTGATCTGTGACATTTGCATCGCAAATTATATCTTCCAAATTGCTAAAGAAATGTTCCTTGGCATGCTTTTTTAAATTATTTACTTTGTTTCTTAATGATTTGTAAAGTGTCCAATTCTCGGGTGTATTGGTACTACTAGCTTTTTGTTTTTGGCGGTCACGTTTTCGCGTGACACGTCTTAGTTCGGAATCGTACCATGGTTTATCATTAGGTCTAATCGTAACAAGTTTTGACGGAATACATAACTTAACTAAATCTATAAACGTGCTTGTAAAACGTTTGCACGCTACATCAACAGAATCTTCTTGTATTGTTCCGATTCTTAATTCCATGTCACTCGGAGACATATACAATCCACTTCCATAGACAAAATTTACTTTACTTCTTGCATATTTTAAGGTGTTTTCATATCTTGAAATTTGACTGGGCAAGTCGATGGGGCTATTTATTGCGTCCTCTACATTTGCTAAAAATTGTTTTTGAGCATCAAATGCCGTTCCAGTTCTAAGTATATCTGCTCTTGTTTGTGATTGTGAGCCAAGAATTGCCCAGCAGTATGTTCTTATGCTGTCATTGATTCTTTCTACTCCTGTCCTTGTAAATCCAGATGAACAATCTAGTATAAAAGTAGACCAGCTGTTGTCAGCCTCAGATCCTTGTGCAATGTAATCAATGTGATATGTTTTATCACTCTCATAGACTGTAAAACTCGTCGTTTTGTTGTCGTATACAGTATTTACCAAAGGATGATAACCAATATTTGTCCAGTAATTATAAATTGTTCCTAGACCATCATTATAGCTTTGTTTTTGTCTCCAGTCTGAATTTAAGTCAATGTTAAACTCCTTGCATATTCTCTCGTATGCGTTTCGGTTATATGTGTTATTAAGCGCATTCCAATTTGAGTCTTGCGGCATTGCTACACTCATCTCAAATAATATTCTTCTGACTTGGTAATATACATGAAATCGAAATAACGAACCAACTAGGGCATCAGCTTTTAGATGATTGTTAAAATCAATGCCACATCCAGTTGTCGCACACCAAATAGCAAAATCCAACTGATTCTGCCAAAATAACATCCAATCTGTTCCCCAGCGTTGGACTATAGCATCTGATTTCACGTATGAAAGTTTGTATTTTTCAAAGACATTAGAAAATGATGCTTTAAAGCCTTTACCGTCTGATGTAATAACTATGTTTTGATTTATTATATCTATCACTTTCTTGCTAAAAGTATTTAAATATTGAGCATCCGGGTTATATTTGAATTTTTTAGAAATCATTTTTATTTGTGTTTTTATATATATATATTTAAAAAAATGTTTCATACAATTTCAAACATAGACAACTCTATTAATTTACAACAGTATATCGATAATAGAGATGGAACTAAGCGCGTTGGATTAAAAAGTTTTACATACACTATTGGCTGGTTTAATATTAATAATTATGAAGTCATAAAGACAAAAAAAAACAGATAAAGTTTATCGATTACCAGGTGGACTCTATAACTTTCAAGACTTGGTAGAAGATTTTAGCAATTTAAATGAAAATATTATCCTAACCATTTTTGCACAAAGTGCTACAGCCATTTTAAATACGTCAATAGAGACACGAATGTCAAGCGGTCTTTCAAAAATACTGGGGTTCGAGGACAGAAAATGGTTAAAAGGTATTCAGACCGGAATTCACCCCATTAATTTAGCTCCTTATAAACAGCTATATGTTCATCTAAAACAAGTTAATACGAGTAGTAATTATTTCAATGGTGCACCAAGCACTATTATAGGTGTTGTGTCTGTAGTAAATAAGAAGTTTGGAGATATAGTATATACACATTTTTATCCTGAATATCACTGTCTTATGAATGGTGCAATTACTGAATTGAAAATAGAAGTCAGAGATGAGTATGGTAACAAGATAAATAATCACGGTTTGCCTATGAGTTGTGTTTTAGAAATTATTTAAAAAATATATTTTTATAAAAAAAAACAATGAGTATATTTGGACCAACAAGACCTAAAAAAACAGAAGACTTAGAGGCTTTGATAAATTATGTTCAAGATTTATATAGACGAATTGTGCCTTTTGTTAACCAGTTTAATCATTTGAAAAATAGAGCTGATAATCTTAAATATGGGATTATAACAATATTTGCAGAGGCTAAGGGCCCACTTGTGTCGAACAGAATACTCTCATTTGGTAATGGTGGAGCAGAATCAAATGTGGGGCATGTACTGACACGCCGTGGACGGATTATGGGAATAGGTTTAGCATGTGAACGATAATTTAGTGACGTATCTGTAATAGTTTCTGTCAATGGTGTTGAACAACCAAATTATGGCATAACGCTTCACATCATCCCACGCAATCATGATAACTTTGATAAACCTTTAGAATTTGGTGCTGGTTCTGTTGTTAACTTTGTATGCAAGATTGCCAACGCTACCGCTGTAAATAAGGTGGCATCATTATTAATTGAATTAATTGAATTTTTTATTTATTAATAAAAAAATGAAGCAACCAACAGCACCAAGTATATATCCTGAGTTGCCAGTGGAAGACGGACAAAATTATAGATTACAAAAGATTTCAGAGATTGAAAAAAAGTTAATTACAGAGCGAGATATACGTCAGTCACTTTATAAAAAATATAAACGTGGTATTAATATTACAGATGGAATTGACACTACCTTGATATCTGCAGGTGTTATTATGGCTGGGATTGGATTTGTTGTTCCAGTTTTGTTACCTTTAGAAATAGCAGCAATAGTATGTGGAGCTACAGGTGTTTGTATTAATTTTATCAGACGCAAGCTTAATGCAAAAGCTCAAAAACATCATGAAATAAAAACTTTGGCAGAGTCTAAGTTGAATAGTATAAAGCAGTTAATATCAAATGCGTTGAGTGATGCGCAAATATCTGTGCAAGAGTTTAAGTTGATAATTATGTATCAACCCAGCTTTTAAAAAGCCATTGCCTGGTAAGATATTTAATATTTATATTGTATTGTGAAATATGAATATAATGACGCGCATTTTTCGTGATTTAAAGTCACTTAGTAGAAATGTAATCATCAAAATGTTACTTAATAAGAATTTATTTATTTCTGGCTGTTTTCTCAACCATATTAACGTATAGAATTTGTATTCCTTGTGGTTTACATTACTTACATTACGGCCATGTAAGAAATCCCTCTCGAAAATAAAGAGACTCAACCGGGACTCAAACCAGGGGTTAATCAAGTTTGGATATTCTAATGCAGCAATATACTTTGCATACAGAAAAGACATCTCTCCGTTTGAAAAGTCGCCCGGGAAGGCCATGCATAAGTAAGTTCTTGTTTGTTTAATAAATAAATATTGGAAAATGTTCATGAATAGTCCAATCAAACAAATAAATACACTCCCTATAAACAACAAAATATAATAGAAATGAGCCATTTTTCTCTACTTCTTTTATTACTAGGCCAATCCTGAAGTTTGCTGCTATTATAATAAACTGTCAGATAGTCAAATTGTCTAAGATGTTCCATAAAACGGGCCACTGTACTACGAATGTATTACAGAAATTAACGATTTTATTCATTTTTTCAACATTTTGCCCCAAAATCTCACAATGTGAACTTTCACATTAACTTACGATACAATGAAACATTTGTATATAATTGTGCACCATTTTATCACTTCCATTATATTAGTTTATGTTCAAACATCTTGTTACAAAATGATTCCTGTTTTCGGCGATTTTTTTTTATGAAAATCACATTTGTAGACCCAAATATAAAGTATTTCAGATCGACTTATTCAAAAGGACTTTTTTCTGGCACACCTCTTTATCTTTCTCTGTGCAAAACAGTAAGAAACTAAGTTTTTACAACTCATTTAGTATTTTTTAATTTATAGCCTAGTAACACCAAATGTATTACAGAAATCAACGATTTTATTCATTTTTTCCAAGTTTTGCCCCAAAATCTCATATTATTAACTTCATAGCCTTCTATAAAACCTTGATTTACATAGAGATGCATTTGGAAGAGCATTTCCGCACTATTAAATTATTCTAATTTGCTCAAATGATATTTTATAAAAGTATACCAGTTTCCGGAGATTTTCTCTTAAAAACGCAACTTTTACCCCAAAATTTAGCATTTCCCACCATCTTTATCTTCGGGACATTTTTTCTGAAACTCATTACATGTCAGTGATTTCAGATACTTTCTGTTGGAATTTGTTTGATCTTGACTCTTATTTTCGGCTATAATTACTGGCCTACTACGACAATTTCATGATACGGTGTCGGATTGGTATTGTTTTGTTTCCCGGGGTAATCCGTGATCGACGAAAGTAGTTTATTAAATTACTCTGACGACAGTTCGGGGATTGGTGAAGTGTACACAGATATGTTTGAATACTGTAATAACTATGTCATTAGATGAAAGGTAACGTTTGATAGGTTTGTTAGCCCTGAGCTGTTTTTCCAAATAACTATTCGCTGACTGTGGAGAGAACCTCTCAACTCCAACTGCATACTCACATAGATGTGGTGAACATTGAGAATTTGACAAGTGAAAGTAGAAAAGAAGAAACACACATATATCACACGGTTAAAATGTTTGAATTTCCGTGACTTTTGGCTACCGGAAGGAAAACGTGCCAAGTGTGTGTACAGTAATTACGGACTTCATGACAAAGACTAGAACACAGTGTATTTTGTTTTATTTCACACCATTCCTAACCAATCTCTTTCTGTCTTTTTAACCAGGTATTTCCACTATTGTATTCAAACCAGTTGCTTTAATACAACATATCTATTATGGTATTAGTTACTCCATCTGGTATCTAAAGTGTCATAAGTCTATATTCAGTAGTAGATGTAGAGTCCAAATTATCCATATTCTAAATTTGTACTATGGGAAGATAACTGTTAACAGTAAAAATCAATGAGTCATTTACAATTTATCTTACGATTTTATTTTAGTCGAAATTGAATTGAAAAGTACTGTTTTGATACTTAATATGTGTCTTTCAAATGTCGTTTTACACGTTAATAAATGTTTAAAAAATGCTTTTGTTCTGTTCAATTAATAACAGAAGTATAAGTTCGAAGTAAAATGTAAACTATTTGGTTAGACTATTGAGGTGTGAATTAAAGAGGTCATTTAACAGTGCTGAGTACAATACTGAATTCAATATGTACTCCACACTACCAAATAATATCGTACTATTTTCAGTATGCTGATATATGATCCAAATGCGGCCATTCAGTCAATGCTATGATTTATTGTCAATACACACACCAAGGCAATACAATTATCAAAATGCTGACTTCAAAACAATGTCATTCAACCATTAATTGGAATAAGCTGGCCATGGCTTCAACAATATAAAGTGTAAAATAAAATGTGTAGTTAATCAAATTGGAACATTTCAGGTAAATCCAATGTTCATAATCCAAACTAAGTTTAAAAGTGTAAACCCTGGGAACAGATGTTCAAAAAAGACAAGTCTTAAAATTAAAAACTTCTTGCATAGAAAATAACAAAGTTCTTAGAATACTGTACAGTGTAAACCCTGGGAACAGATGTTCACAATGACAAGTCTTTAAAATTAAAAACTTCTTGCATAGAAAATAACAAAGTTCTTAGAATATTTTAACTACACTATGCTGTGTCCGCGAAATACCGCCATCCCCAAAGATTGCACCAATGTGGACCACCGCAAACGAGATACGGATAAAGCCATGACGACGACGACAGACCACTAGGCATCTCATCTCCTCTTGCATCGACACCACAACGTCTTGCACCACCAATAGTAGTAATTGAAAACTTCTTGTAGCTGTATCCCCAAAGATTGCACCAATGTATACCACCGCAAACGAGATTCGGATGGAGCCATGACGACGACGACAGACCACGAGGCATCTCATCTCCTTATGATTTTCACTGAAATATATACACGACAAGCCTAAGACCCTGGTACCAAATACAATATAAACGACAAACACAGGGGAGGGTGGGTGGGTTAGTTTGGAGATAACAATTAAATACCGATTTTTAGAACACAAAAACAGATCGAGGCTGACTAATTGGCGGTCACAGCAAAGAGGTGTACGCGTTAGAATTACACGTTCATAATAACCTCTGATTTCCACCCCCTGAAATAATTAGTATTTTTTCCCTAGTAGAACAAATCCCATTATTTAAGATGGGTTACAAATAAAACAAAATGTTACTAGTTAATATTTATTGGAATAAGCTGGCCATGGCTTCAACAATATATAGTGTAAAATAAAATTTGTAGTTAATCAAATTGGAACATTTCAGGTAAATCCAATGTTCATAGTCCTCTTGCATAGAAAATAACAAAGTTCTTAGAATACTGTACAGTGTAAACCCTGGGAACAGATGTTCACAAAGACAAGTCTTAAAATTAAAAACTTCTTGCATAGAAAATAACAAAGTTCTTAGAATATTTTAACTACACTATGCTGTGTCCGCGAAATACCGCCACATGCCACTCGGCATGTGTATGCCACATGACGCGTGGCACCGCCAAACATGGGGGAAGCGGAACACAGCTTAGATAATAATAAAAAAAAAACTCAAAAGAGGTATGACAGACGTACTTCAACCAATGAAGCGATTATGTCATGTCATATACAAAATCAAAAAACCTCCAAAGAGGTATAACAGACATACTTTAACCAATGAAGCGATTGTGTCATGTCACACGCCGCGTGGCACCGCTAAACATGGGGGAAGCGGAACACATAATAATAATTGGCTTTCATTGTACGAGTCTGGTCTGCAATTAACTTAGTTCATAAACCAGGTCTAAATGTTTGTTCATGGCTATCATTTATACTAGCAAATTGTAAACGGAGAGCTTAACATATGATACCAACTACTGAAGGTCTCTATGGTACGTCTCGCCACCGCATGTCCAATACCCAGTTATTCGACGTAGGAACATTGTTGATTGGCATTTCGGCACAAACTGAAGTGCAAGGTATGGCGTAAAATAACCTATAACACAGAGATCTAATTATAATTAAAACAGCATCAGCCACCATTCTGTATAAAAACAACAGCCACTGAATGAAAAGATCAGTGTACGCAAACAGAATAAATGTGTAAAGCTGATTGCTAGACGAAAACAATTGGACATTATACTGTTATAGCAACAGCAGACACAGCAGTAAGTAAAAAATATCTGTAATAAGCAAAAAAAACGTGACATATATCTATCACAAATTGACGAAAGAAAAATAGCTTAGACCTGCAATCAACACGCCGCCAGTTGTCAATAATAAAGCACATGCAGTTGAATAGAACCTATTGACAATGTACTTTGAAATAAACACTAGGGCGGAGATATCTAAGGACTGATGACATGTTAATTACATGCTCATCGACATACTCACATTCTTGGTGTAAAATAACATAACGGGTAGTATATACCGTTTTCAGCCATTTTCAGACTCCTGGTGTAAAGTTAGTATATTCATTAACCAACATTCATGCATTTGCATACTCTAAGTGTAAAAGTGACAATTTATACCGGTTTGTTATAACTGTAACAACAAAAAGCGCACCACACGCTAAGAATATGGGTCACTTTAATTCATTCCTGTTAGGCGCCATATAACATTTCATGTGTTGGTGCGCCTTAAAACCCAATTCAATTCACTTTAATTCTAGGCCAGCTGCCGACATCCACTGTAGAAAGCGCGTATTTCTCTAAAGTGAATAGAAATAATGTATGTTCTTTGTTTTTGTTATCTGTTGTTGTTGCTGTAGTTTTTAACTGAATTAAAAGCCATAATAAAGTGGTTAAAAATGAGCCCTGTTCCCTTAGCGTTGTGACATCTGTTCAATTAGCCACACATTTGCGATCCCAGTTTGCTACTACACTCGCAGTCTGCGTCTTCGCCTTACACATTCTGATCCTGGTTGACTTCCCATGATCAGCATCACACGATTAAACATGTTCCCACAAACTGTTGAGATACCACGAAATCCTGCTGTAAACCGAGTGGCTTTACATAAATCATGGACTCTTAGACTGTATTTTCGGCAAAACTGTTTACTGAAATAAATTGCTAAAATGAAAAACACCTGACAAATTTATCTAAACAGAAGCATGTTTGACGCTGTAATTTATACCCGTGAAGGTAAAGCAAATACAGAAATTAAAGCACAATATAAAAGCATATTTTCTCATATTTTCTCACTATGATATTGATTAAAACTATAAAGTATTTTATAACTCAACAACTCAAAAGCTATGAAATTGAGTTACAACCGTTTAAATGCAGATTTTATGTCCACTGTTCCCAGTTATGCCACGGGACCAATGTTACTTGGTCAAACGTGCTGGAGTGCCGTTAGAACCATTATCTTCAGATCCACTCTATCTTGCACTTTTTTTGTCCTTCTCCCCCGAGCATACGGATTTTTCGATACCCTTTTTGCCATGAAACCAGTGGCAAATGGTGTAATGATGCTACTCCAGTAAGACAGGATAGATTTATATATTTGATAAGGTTTATATATAGTACTATTTTTTTATACTTTTTTTTTGTTATTTTTTATTTTTATTATTATTTTTTATGAATCCTTAATAATGTCATGAGCTTCAATAAGTTTACATATGCATTAACAGAACATTATATATATATATATATATATATAACAATCAAATACCGATTTTATTTTTATTTATTTTTTTATTTTTTTATTTTTTTAGAATAATATTATTATTAGGCTATGTCCCAAAAATCGACATCAACACTTTCGTTTGACACTATTGCAACATTCTGACGCAATAGCCTTGCGCTTGCAATGCCAACCTATATAAATTAATGCCATACTTATGTTAGGCTATTCCAGACAAATGGAAATAAACACCTCAGGTTCTTACTCAAATATTATACCTACCTCTCGTACATTATTTAAACAATAGTGTTACTATAATATTTTTCTAGGACTGAAGCTAAGTTATATCGCCGCCTTGGCAAGGTCATCCAGCATGTCCCGGCCGCTTTATCAACGATAAAACAAACACATTTAGTTATTTACAAATGCATATGCAACGTTATTTTATTTACTTTTTATTCGAAGAATTATATTAGTCATCTAAATGTGTATATAACGATAATACGACAAGACCAAAACATCCTGGATGAATGATGTAAAAGAAATCGATGTGCCCATCCCACACACATTCAATAACACTTGATGCTATTAACAATTGGTTTCGAGAAAGCATTTAAATACCGTGATTTCCAATTGTAACACTGTACCGCTAACTTGGAAAGAATTATGTTAGGCTATGACCCAACAATTGACATCCACACTTTCCTTTAATACAATATTGTAATATTGTCGACAATATTGACGACTTGTGTTCGATACAAAAATGACAAAATAATAAGCTGGAATCAACTTTCATTTTAAAGCAATAGCACATACAGTGTCGTACTTCTGTTAGGCTATGACAGAAGAATCGAAATAAACACTTCCGTTTCAAAACTGTTATTATACACTTAAATACCTGTCGGATATTATTTAAACACAATGTTACCCATACTTATTGTATTATATCGATTGTTTAGAACTATTGGTGGACCCAAACCTATCATTCGAACTTGCTTCGGTTTTTATCGTTGAGTATATATGCAAGTGTAAACATATGTTTTACGAAGATTCTGCTTTTGTCAAGTATATTGTTAGATACCTGGGGTTAAGGCCTATGTGCATTGTGAAATGGAAAAAAAGTGGGTGGGGTAATGAAATTGAGTTTGCAATGAAAGAGTGTATTTGAAGACAAAAATGTGTGTCTAAGTTGAAATATATGTATAAACAATATCATTTGAAGAAGTGGAAAATAAAATTACCTTTTAATGAAGACGTTGTATATTGTTGCATATGTCCAACTTCACTACCACGGCAAGTGAGTTATCTTCTGTTTATCCTAAAAATAAAATCAGTATTACATAGTCCATTCTTCTGTTTAGGTGCAAGGAGTTTCAATTTTGACAATAAGGATCACACAATGTTACAATTGGTCAGAATGCAAGGACACTATGCACAAAACAATACAATTTTCAATATAAAAAAATAAGTAGAAAATAGTTCCTATTTACACATTAGTAAAATGTATGGTGGGTGATTTCTGTCATTATATTGGAGTAATATAGCAACATTAATATATGTATGTGAATGAATGAGAATTATATAAATGTATGCGTCTGTAAACTACTACAATACATAAAGGTAAGTGAAGGAAATATGCACAGATTCATCATTGCAATTGTTTTCGCAAAAAAGCGTTTGTACTTAAATAGATATTTATGACACCAAAAATATTACCTACATAGACAGAAGACAGACAGGCCAGCAGACACTGTTTCCAAGACAAACAGAATCACATATATATGTATTAATACTAGACAGTTACCTTTAAATGTCAATAAATTTCACGGAACCACTTTTGAAATCTTCATGAAGGTGTTCAACTTCATATGGTTCTGCTTCATTATCATATAGTACTTCATATACTGCCGACTGTGTACCGTCACGACCTGATGTCACTCCTAGCACAATTCCTTGTAACCATTCAGTTTTTTTTGCTGTCTCATCAACTTCCCATTCATGACTTATCCGCCGTCCTACAAATTTTGTCTCAACTGTCCTCCGGGAGGTGCGACTGGGTTGTGTCTGTGAATTGGAGAAAAAAAGTGAATGTTCAATGTTAATTACCGTGGACACAACATGCAGTCCACATAAGGGCAGATTATTATTTTTTTGATATATGTGATTTTTTTCCAAATTGAGAAGTCATGGAAGTAGGAGGAGGGAATAAAAATAAAATTGGAAAAACTCAGCAACTGAAATAAAATTATTAAAATTAAAATAAAATAATTAAAATTAACAATGATTTTTTTCATTAAACCGTAATTATAATTAAAATCATGATTTGTTTTGAAAAAAAACCCACTTAACATCAATTCTAAGATGATTAATAAACACATTTTCATATACTGGGTGTTATTACTATTGTTTAGAGCTTGAAAACTGATTTACTGCTCAGTTTTGGAAAAAAAAATCACATAACTGTTAAATGCAAATAATCTCACCTAAATAAGTTTTACGCTAGACACAACTTTTGGTTTTTAAAAAAGTTGTAGCCGATCAAACAGGAGGAAATTTTTTTTTATGATTTGGACTTTTATTTTACTTTTACAACATTTAGGGTAGGCTCTCCCATAAATCTAAAAAAAAAATAAGAAGCTCTGGTCTAATGTTGTTTGTATGAATAAAAGTTGGACTAAATAAAGTTAATGCATGAACAAATTTCCTTAGAAGAGGAAAAATGAATTTCAATAAAAACAAATTACAGAAATTACTACTAAAATTTACCAATGTGGAACTTGTACTTGGCTGTGGAGCTTCTGTTAGTTTGGCTTTCTTCACTGTTCCACTTGTACTCGGCTGAGGTGACTTCTGTGAAATAAATATTTGTTTCTCATTTATTAAATCACAGATAATAAATACTAAAGACAATGTTACTTTACACTAAGAATACAAAATAGATGAATTAATGAACAGTTTAAAGTGTGACAGTATTGACGGACCAAAAATAAAAACACTTTCGCTGTTACTATTCAATGACACAACCCCTTTAATATGTTGATATTGTAAATAGAAATAATAGGACACGGATGCCTGAACTGAAAAACGATCCACAGAAACTGCTAAATTAGACGACACGAAGGGCCATAACTACAGTAAATAAGTTTTGATTTTGATGCAGTATCTACATGCAATCAGTTGAAAAGTGTCAGAAGAGATGGCCAACACATTTTTCGGGACGGACAGACACTCAGACGAATCGACAGACACTCAAACAGGACGGACATGGCTGCGGTGGTGGGGTCATAAGTGTAGATATATAAATTGAAAAAAAAACACAAACCTTATGTACAGCTTCATCAGTATCTGTATTCGATTCTGATGAGGATTCAGGCTGACACTGAACACGCTTCTTGGAGATTGCCACGTTCACTGAGGTGTACTGCAATTGAAGTTATCTTTCAAATGTTATTCCAAATATAAATATTGTCATTTGTGTGTGTGCATGCTGTTGTAAAATAAGCAATTAAACACACACGTTTAAATATAACTACACGTACATAAAATACTTACTGCCTAGTGGCTAGGGCATCCTTCAAAAAGTGTTGGTTTGCAGTTCTGCAACCTACATGTTATGACTAAAAAGGCAGCTACACATTATTTTTAAGCATTCAGGGCCATTTTTGTGCTTTTCCCTTTTGTTATTTTCAGGATTTAATTCCAAATTGCAGCATTTAGCCAGTGTGAGAGGAATCAGTAAAAATAATTGAATTGAATTTGGTTTTAAGGTTATATGGCGCCTAACAGGAATGAACATGCCAGGCTCATCGTTCATGTACAATTGTACATCAAGATAAAATATGGAACATTGGCCTACAACCTTCCCACCGCCAGAACTGCAGAGTTGCTGCAAATTCTATTGTAGACATTCCATTTACGCTGGACCCACGTTTATTGTTTTCTGCCACTTCTCCAGTGAATTGAGCTAGATGGCACCCGAAACAATGCAGGGGTCATGATGAAGACCTTTAATGACCATGAACAAAAAATGATCAAATGAACATTTCTACAGTTCTACCCTCTGCCTACCCCTCCAACGGCATCTGCAGTGGCCTTAATCTTTCCCCCGGAATCAAACGTGGGGCCCCCGGAACTACATGAAAAAATATGTCATTTGCTATTTAATGAATTTAAATGTGTAAAATACAAAATAGAACAATTTGCAACACCATTTTAGTGTGTAATTCCATTAATATTCGACAGAAAATGCAATGAAATTAAAGCTTGTTAATATTTCACAACTTTCATCACTTTAATAATTGGAACTGATGAGTCACGATTTAGATATTAATTTGCTATTCTGCGAATGTTTTTTGTATCTGATCACACACCATGCTTTTCTGTAGGTGGGAAGTATAGTTATTATGGTACTTTTTTGGTAAAACAAGATTTCAAATCAAAAGAAATAAAACTATTAAGACAGCTATTATTTTTTTACCCACTTGGGAATGGTACCGCTTTTAGGTACCACTTATACAAGTAAAAAAACACTAAGATACAAACCTTTTTTGTTTTTGTGTTGAACACAGTTTTTCAGCACCTTTTAGGCTATGGGTGATGATGGACTTTATTGAAATAATCCTGGGTAGAACCAGTACTGTATAACTCCTGCCATCCGTAAAACGTAGGTATTTAAAGGGACACTGTCCGTCAGAAAGCAGATATTGAGCATAACCAAATAACTCTCTGACTTTTATTCAGTGAACATGGTGAAATGTATACATGTACATGAAAACTTGAGCATAGTCCGAAAGAAGTGTGTAGTAATACATTCGTGAATTTGAAGAAAACAAATATTTTAATTATTATATGTAAATAATGTAGGGCCCACTTTATTTAACTTTTCTGCTGATCACGTGACTTCCATTAGCGCATTACGTTTTCTATCTAGTATGTATTGCGCAATATGTATAGCCCGCTTAGCTCGTCAGGAGCGATGTAGACAATCTCGCGCTCACTATTATTACCCGAGTGTAAATTTAGTTTGGGCTGCGAGTTCAAACGCACAAAACGGCACTTCTTTTTTTGCACCACGATTGAATTCCGTTAAACAATCTTGCATTTAAATAGTAAATATTCAATAATGTTTAGTGTGTAAGGTTTGTGAACGTAATTTGTGTGTGTTTAATAAGCTAAAAGTTACGGACATTGTCCCTTGAAGATAGGAGAAATAAGTTATACCATTTTTGCACTTACCCATGGAGATCCAGGTTCTCTTATGCCTGTAAATGTACTATATCTTGGCAATGCCAATTCTGGGAGTAGAAAACTGTTGTAGAACACCGTCAGTTTCGGAACCATAACGTTTTCCCATAAATGTGAATCTCTGTAGATGCGCTCAATGTGTAATTCATGTGGATTACTCCTTCGAACAACAAAATCCAACCATTGAAACTGCATTATGTTTAACTGACCTTGAACTTGATAGAAGTAGGTGTGTGACTTTTTTAGTTTCAATCCTTCCCTTTTTGAATTTTCAAGCCAAAATCCTGATATACTACTGGCTGCTTCAGCAAATGATTTGCGATTGGTTTGCAATAAGTTTTTGATCTCCAGCAACCCTGTGTTACCATGAATGTCGGTGACTTTTCCATCAGTAGAGGCGGCCAAATGAGGATACTTATGACAAACAACTAGTCCAACTGGATCCACTGAAGCTATGTCTGTTTTTTCATTCTTGTACTCAATTACAGTAAACTCTTCTTGAGCAAGTCCTCGAACAGTATTTATATTTCCTCGGAAATTGCTGTACAGAAGATCTTTTACAATAGCAGTTGAAACAGTGCATCCTTTTCTACACATTACTTTTCCAAAGTTGGAACTAGTCAGACGAAGTTTCCTTTCATATTTCCATTTTTCTGACTGCGATTGGTCACGTGTGGATTCCTCAATTCCTTTTATTCAATTTCTGTTTTCGTAACAACCTTTTTCACGAATCTGTCACACAGATCATTGAGTTTTTCTTTGGATACATCTGGTGTATCATCCAAAACACTAGGGCCGTAATCTCTCTTTCCCTTTTTATTACTGTCACTAGCAGTAGATGCAAGTTTTCGTTTTCTTCTCTGATCTTTTGCTTTCTGTGTATTTTGAGTTTTCAATGACGTATTCAAATGTTTAACGCGTTTCCTATACTCGTTGCAGAAGACACTTCCAGGTCGTGTGCCTGTTGCCTTTTGAAATGCTATAGGTGACCATGCTGGCCCTAGGTTCTTCCGCAATGCACCACCCAAACACCTTGCCTGCCATGAGCCTCTGTTGCATCGGTTAATTACTTTAGCGCCATCAAATTTTGATCTCATTGACATCCAGCTTTCAGCTAAATTTGTTGTGAAATTGCCAATGAGCCTACAGCTTTTGTCTGCAAGTCTGTTTAACAAAACTGTCACATCCCTAATTATGTCACTTCTATCCGACTCGTCTACAGAGCTACTACATGCCGACCTACTGTTTTCTTCCTCCTTCTCATTACCAAAATTCCAATACTCCGCCTGTCTTTCAAACAATTCATCCAATTTATTACTGTCATCTATTTCATCAATATCCGGAGAAGAATCTACTTGACCAACAGGCACTTTTTTACAAAAGTCTGAACATTGATCATGTAAACCTAATACATGTCTGATAGAATTTCTTATGTCCTTTGCCAATTGTTTAGAGTCTTTGGTCTTACTTCGCATTTTTATAGCACAACGCACTGCTGTTGTGAGTTTCACACGGTTAACTTTGGAAAGTTTGCCCTTTCCTTTATAATGCGGTTTTTCAACAACTAGTTTTTCTAGGCTGCTTCTCAAACACTTGCATGCATGGTTTGCACATTCTAATTTTGTCACTTTTCTTCCCCAAACTGGAACTAACTCCTGAATTCGTGCGGAGACCGAACTATCACCGTCTCCAAAAACTCGCATATACCTAATACCATGCATCGATTCTGCTTGTTGAAACCCCTTTACTATCATGTCTGCCTCCATGGATTGTGAACTCTGTGACCAGTTTTTATAACAAGTATGCGGCTTTGCCTCCATATTATCAGAAATGGCTTTACTGCAAACATAACAGTACTTATTTCTTAATCCTAGATACAGTAATTGTTTAGTTTCTGCTCCAAAAATCACTGCTACACCTCCTGCCGCATTATAAGAATGTTTGTGGGTACGCTTACTCCACCCCCCGTCAACAATGACTGTAATGGCTGGCACACCTTCAAAATAATCACCTCTCTCAATAGCCAATCGCTTTTCCTCTGCACCTGCTTTCATCATTTCCTCCTTTAAAATATCTTCCCACCACGTGCCTATTTGTTCCTCAATTTTGGAAAATGTTCGAGGATCCATTGCGGGAACGGACATGGTTCCTAAAAACTCATTCATCGATGAAGCCCCACCACCTGTGGCCATTGTTCCCCAAACATCTCTTATGTTAATGTCATTAAATATCTTCTTGCCACTTGTGTCATTTACTGTTTCTGGGCTGGTTCTTAAACAAAATTTCTTTTTGCACCCATGACACTTCACACTAAGAATACTAGCTATTCCAATCTTGCACGATTCACTTTCAATAGAAAGAGGTTTCTTACCTTCAGCCACTAAAGCATGTGCTGCAGAGCACTCGATGCCATGTGTCGTTATTTGCACAACATGGTCCTTCAGCATGTCCAGATTTATAATCCTATATCCATCTATATCCACGCTCTCCTTTGATTTAATTACAAACTTTAAACTTGTGCTTCCTAAACTAAATACCGCTGTGTCTTTTTTTTTCAACACTGGAATTCTACGAACAATAAATTTTGTACAACTTTTACCAACCACTACACATGCCTTCCTAACCAACTGATATGGTTTCGAAAATGTGTTACCTTTATCTATTAGTAATGTCTTCTCTTCTTGTCTGACAAGCACACCTTTCTCATTTATTCTAAACTTTTTACTCTGCACACCACCAGCTACATTGAATGGCCTCCTCTTCGTACCTTTCCGCTTGTTACCCATTTTCACTTATTTCACACTATAACAACTTCTTGTCTATTTATTACAGTTGTCACACAATATATATATATTCACATATTTTTAAATGACACAATTTGTTATATCCATTTAAACTTATTTACACACACAATTTTCACACAGAAATCCATTACGTTATTTGCTTCCACATGGCTCGTCTTTAGCACGATTTACCCACCATACAGATGTTCCCCGTGTAATTCAATTTTGTTTTGAATAATGTCCATGCTTTTTTCATGCATGTCATGTTGTTTACATTTCTCGACGCAATCAAACAAACTGTATACTTACCTTTTTGGGTTATCATCGGCGTCAAAACACATTTGGAAAATGCAATGCTAAGTATTAATATCAATATTTACCCGAAACTGCAAATGATCTTCATGTAGATTCTTTAAAATCTGTAAATTACTGCTATTGTGTATAGTTCCGGTCAAATTCAGAATGACTTTTCACAACTTCCGGAAACAGTTCCGACGGAAAATAGGTCCCATGCCGTTTTGTTTATTTTAGTATTTATTTATTTTTCTTTCAACAAGTTATTGAAATATTTATCTAATGGATATCACAATACATTTTAAGCATGAAGTAATGCAATATTTTATAACAAATACGATCTTTTTCTGCAGACTTCTTTTCGGCGTAAGAATATATATTCCAATTTCCGTTATTCGCCGCTCCAAAACATGAAGATGCCTTCAATGATGACTTACACATGCATTTTAAAACTAGCATAACATGCAAAAGGTTTGATAGAAAATGTTCCGATCACAGACTTTATTTAGAGTGAATAATACTTTATAAATTGCATCAGCTTCGTTGCTATGATCTTTTCATATACACCCGAAAAATTATAATGCATTTACTGTGTATTAAATTTTATACAAATTCCATCATGGCGGCACTCTCAACGGTACACATGTCAAACACAGTTTATTATAGTTACACTTGCTATGCTTTTTTACACAAAAAAAAGTTTCGTTGCATCTAAAGTAGGTCACTGACAGTTCATTTCACCATTGTTTGTTTGCCAAATTTTGAAACTCATTAAGAATGACCGTAGTAAAAATAGTTGTTTACATTTGTGCCAGTCACACTTCACTGCTACTTTAACACGTAGTGCTGTATACAAAACAATTTCACCTACCCATTGCTTTTAAGTGGGCTTTTTATTTATTCTTTAAATATGCACCTTACAGAGGTTTCAATTTCTCATTACCCCACCCACTTTTACTCAATCTGTAATGCACATAGGCCTTAAATATACAATACTTATCTGTCTAAATAAGTTCACTGCCTTGGCAAACGGAATCTTCCATCCTGCATGACTCCAAATGCCAATCAATAACCAGAGTTGTTGTTCCTTTTGCATATTCCTATCTGTCAACATCGTAGAACAATACAGCCGTTGCGAACATAAGCAGGGTATACCGACATGTAACAATTAAGCATTCAACACTAATATTTGATGCGTATTATCAACAAGTAGTTTGGAGATAACAATTAAATACCGATTTTTAGAACACAAAAACAGATCGAGGCTTACTAATAGTCTAATTACACTAAATCAACAGGATGTGCTCGCCTGGTGCCTGGTGCAGTCGAAAGTAGTTCTGTATTAAAGAGTGCTAACCTTTTTTTCTTTAAAAACTTTTTTTAGTGCAGTTTCCTGTTATTTTTTGGCTGTAACTGTATTCTGGACATGTTGTTGATATTTGAAAATGCAGCTCATCATGTTTTTGACAGATTTTGATATAAATTTGAGAAGTGAAAGTAGACAGGGTATGAAATTGCAAGGGGTAAAAATAGTGTTGACCTTTGACCCGGTGTTAATAAACAACTGAAGAAATGTTTCTTAGAAGGTATTAAACCCCCTATTTCCTTGTTGATGTTTAATAGCAGACATGTTTATCGCATGATAAAGTAAGTTTCCCAGAATTCTAACGAGGTTTGAGTTTTTAACAGGTTGTCAACATTCTAACTTTACTATGGAAGGGCAATGGATACTCATTTACGCTATTATAATCTAATTGGCGGTCACAGCAAAGAGGTGTACGCGTTAGAATTACACGTTCCTAATAACCTCTGATTTCCAACCCCTGAAATAATTAGTATTTGTTCCCTAGTAGAACAAATCCCATTGTTTTATATGCTATGCTCTTTGCTGGGTTTATTTGTAAAGCACTATTTTTGACGGCCGGAAACCGGAAGTAAAACAATACCAGTTTCGCTCCAATAAGTACAATGCACACTATAAGCATTTGTCATGGGTATTCGGTTCAGATAGGGAATTCCAACCCGAGGTATAAGTGGTTTTTTTATCGTAACCGGGGCTCTGCCGAGGTTCCGATTAAAACACTTATACCGAGGGTTGGAATTCCCTATCTGAACCGAATACCCATGATAGATTATTTTTCTTGCATGCAGAGAAATGTTGTGTGTTGACGCCGCCAGCTACTAATGTTTTGCAAGTTTTCCTGCATACCGGATGTTGGTGCGCGCGTGACTTTTATCTTTACCCATTAAGATAAGACTTTCTTGCATACCGGACAAGGATATCCGTCATTTTACCGGGGCTGGATATTTCCATCTCACCCTAGGGTCGAGATAAAATTCACGCGCGCCAATATCCGGTGTGCAGAAAAATATGTAAAACTTTAGTAGCTGGCAGCGTCAACGCACAACATGTCTCTAATATGCGAGAAAAAGAATCTATCATTGTATTCGGTTCAGATAGGTATTCCAACCCTCGGTATAAGTGTTTTAATCGGAACCTCGTCAGAGCGTCCGTTCCGATAATCCACTTATACCTCGGGTTGGAATACCCTATCTTCACCGGATACCCATAAAAGATTCTTATATTCCACCCCATGGATTATTAAATGAATTCTTTGTACACGGTAAACACACATTTATTCCTATACTTTTACCATTGTTTAACAAAGTTTTTGAAACCGGATATTTTCCGGAAGTATGGTCAGAGGGTTACATAATACCATTACACTTAATAATCCTGAGAATTATAGAGGTATAACTTTGTTAAGTACTTTAGGGAAATTATTTACACGTGTGCTGAACAATCGATTAAATGATTGGTCGGAAAGTTACAATGTTTATATTGAAGCACAGGCCGGTTTTGGGGGAAATATGAGCACTGTAGATAATGTTTTTGTTGTGCATGGGATTATAACTCATATGATAAATGCGGACAAAAAGTGTATTGTGGTTTTATTGATTTTACAAAGGATTTTGACTATGTAGTAAGAGACAATTTATGGATGAAATTAATCAAACTAGGTATTAGGGGTAAAATTTTAGATATTATCAAGTCTATGTATAAATGTATAAAATCACGAGTGAAGCTTTCAAATAAGCTCAGTGAATACTTTACATGTGGTTTAGGAGTACGTCAAGGTAAATGTTTGTCCCCATTACTTTGTTCAATGTTTATAAATGACATAGAAGACGAATTTATCTTGAAAGGTTTTGATGGCATTGACGTAGATATGATCAAATGTTTTATTTTGCTATATGCTGATGATATTGTGATTTTTTCAGAAACTGCACAGGGTTTACAGAAAGGGTTTGACATTCTTCTTGATTATTGTGCAAATTAAAAGTAAATGTATTGAAAACAAAGGTTATGGTTTTTAGGAAGGCTGGTCCATTAGCTGGAGATGTTCGATTCACCTATGATGATAATTTAATAGAAATTGTTAAATCTTTTTCATATCTGGGAATTATTTTTACTCAAGGTGGATCTTTCCATGAAACACAATGTACATTAGCTGGTCAGGCTCAAAAAGCAATATTTAAACTAAATAGATATTTATACAATTTACAGATATCACTGTACAGCACAAACTTGATTTGTTCGAAAAACTTATTGTTCCTATTCTAAATTATGGCTCTGAGGTTTGAGGATTTCTAACAGGATTAAATATAGAACGAGTGCATACACAATTTTGCAAAACGAGTATTACAGGTAAAACGATCAACACAAAACGATTTTATTGATGGCGAATTAGGCAGAACGAGTCTTGTAAGGCAGAGATATATTAAAATAATTACGTACTGGCTGAAAATATTGAACGTTAATGAAAATAAGTATATACGCCATGTTTACAATATGATGATAGTGGATGCTGAGATATATCCAAATAAAAAGAATTGGGTAAAATTGTTAAACAACTTGTTAGAATCACCTTGGTTGTTTTTATCATGCATGGTTATTTCAAGGGGTTGGCAATAAGGAATTGTTTTTATACTGTATAAAACAAAGAATAAATGATAATTTCATTCAAAATTGGCATTCAAGGTTAGAGAAGTCTAATAGGGCAAATTTGTATAAACTGATTGTTGATTATAATTTTGATCTTAAGCCATATCTAAAACTCGTAAACATACCAAAGTTTAGACAGGCAATGTCAAAGTTACGTGTGTCCTCTCATACCCTTGAAATAGAAGCTGGCAGATGGCAAAAACCAGTCAGTAAACCAATACTGTGAATACATGAAAGAATATGCGTCGTCTGCAATACACTTGAAGAAGAATATCACTTTGTTATTGAATGTAGCATGTTTAATGAAATAAGTAATCATTACATAAGTAACTATTTTTGGAAAAGACCTAATATGATCAATTTTTTAGAACTTTTCAAATGCGAAAACAAAAAGGCACTGCAAACCTTAGCGTCTTTATATATAAAGCCTTTGAAATTAGAAAATAAATGGTATATAAATAATACATTTACAATAGCCGTTTTTGTTGCTTTTTTATGTTATTCTAAAGTTGCACGTTATAAGTGTATATTTGTTTATTACAAACTATGTATATACATTTGTGTATTAGTTAGAAGCTTTCCATGTATCACGTAAGTTAAATCTAATATTATATATAAATTAACATATTAGCGATTCAGTGTGATGGTTCAGTCACCTTCTCTGTATATTTTGCGGTGAAAGCATAATAACAACATTAACTGCTAAAGTATTAATTGTTACCTTATACATATGAATACTTTTCTGTTAATTACGTCAGTTGTTGGTATAATGTTGTATATATATTTTACTATCGCTGTCAAGTTTATATGTATCCGTTGTAGCCTCACGGGTCTTATGACCCATTGGAATTATCTGAATAAATACAATAATTATGTGTAAAACGTGGATAGCTTTATCTGGCATGCAAGAAATATTAAGCTCTTACGTTTCTTACATAGATTGCAGCAGTAAACAATACAGTGAAGAACAACGTAAGCTTAAGCAGGTGTTAGAGGTGTAATACCCTTTATCACGGCCATGAAACACTTCCTCCAGATCCGAAAGGTGTTCTTAATAGCGAGCGTAAGCGAGCTCTACGGTAACGCGAGTAGCGTAAATACTATTGGGGGAAAAAACATGGTAAAAATGTAAAAAACACAGTTAACTCCCTTGTTAAGAGGAGGTCACTCCCATCGTCTTTCCAAACGCAGTTCACTCCCATCTCCGTCTGGTACCCTGCCCACATTCGCTTTCGCTTGGACAGGTTACCAAACAAAAGTCACATACATGTTCTGCTGTGACGTCGATATGGTAAACACCTCATTAGGTAACCTATGCCAGAGTGATGTCAAAAATAAATGTAATTTTCAACGTTTGATTGTGAAAGAATTAGATGAAAATTACTTTCCATTGATATAAAAGTTATCATAGGTAGCGTTGCAGTTAGTGCACGTGCAACGCTCAAAGGAATGTGTAGCCATTCAGTCAAAGGTATGGCCGACTATAGACGTAAAATTTATTTTAAGGAAATTAAAAGGTTCAAGTGAATTTGTAATAGATACTTTAATTTTATATATTGAATTGGTTTATGTTTTGAAGTTGTGCATGGT
The DNA here is from genome assembly GCA_037043455.1 of Cyrtodaria siliqua. Taxonomy (NCBI): domain Eukaryota; kingdom Metazoa; phylum Mollusca; class Bivalvia; order Adapedonta; family Hiatellidae; genus Cyrtodaria; species Cyrtodaria siliqua. The sequence goes on from JAWPHD010001366.1 coordinate 27,482, forward strand.
TCATGCAAGGTGTTTATAATAACACTGGATTCAGAATTAGAATTGAGAATAACTGAACTCAGAAGTAGATGTATATGAATGCAAGTCGTGTGACTCGGGGTTAAGAAGTTTTGTAAATTTAAAGGAGAGTCACTTGACTCAGGATTACATGTGCCTGACTGGGAGTCACGTGACTTGGGTCAGAGAATTGTAAAAGGATTATTGTCAGATGTATTTGATGTTAAAATAACAGTTGATATAACTTTGAGATTAGTAAGGTGTTCAGATAAGTGATTTTATTGAGATGATGATTTGAATTTAGATTGTAAGTGTTGTAAAAGTATTGTGAATTATATGTAGAATTAAGTCACTGGACTCACAAGTAGAATTTAGAGTCACTGGACTCAGAAATATAATTTAGAGTCACTGGATTCAGAAAAATAATTGAGAGTCACTGGACTCAAAAGTAGAATTTAGAGTCACTAGACTCAGAAATATAATTTAGAGTCACTGGATTCAAAATAGAATTGAGTCACTGGACTCAGAAGTAGATGTATGAGTGCGAGTCGTGAGACTCGGGGTTAAGACGTTTGTAAATCTAATGGAGAGTCACTTGACTCGGGGTCAGAGAATATTGTAAATTATTTTTTGTAAAATTATTATTATGAGTCATTGACCTCCGAGAAAGTTGTATTTTATGTTATAATAGCAGTTGATATAACACTGAGATAAGTAAGGTGTTCAGATAAATGATGTTATTGAGATGATGATTTGTGTTGAAATAGTATTGTGAATTATTTGTAGAATTGTCACTGAACTCACAAGTAGAATTTAGAGTCACTGGACTCAGGAATATAATTTAGATTCAAATATAATTGAGTCACAGGACTCAGAAGTAGATGTATAAGTGCGAGTCGTGTGACTCGGGGTTAAGACGTTTGTAAATCCAATGGAGAGTCACTTGTCTCAGGATTAGATGTGCCTGACTGGGAGTCACGTGACTCGCGGTCAGAGAATTGTAAATCGTTTTTTGTAAAATTACCATTATGAGTCATTGGACTCGGGGCAAGTTGTACTTTATGTTATAATAACAGTTGATATAACATTGAGATTAGTAAGGGTTCAAATAAATGATGTTAATGAGATGATGATTTGAATTTAGATTGTATGTGTTGTAAAAGTATTGTGAATTATATGGTGCGTACAGTCGGACAGTCCTGCGACTTACACCAAAAAATATAAATAGTTGTGTTTTACATTTTCTGTCATATGAGGAAACACCACGGTACGTAATATATTTCTCTCGATAATCGTAGATGATATCTTTACCAAATGGTGTATTTAACGATTCACCTCTTTTATATTTACACACAAGCGTAGCATGCGTAGGAAAGAGCTGTGTGGCCTAGTGGTTAGCAAATACATTTTCCTCTCGATCCGAGTGGAGTTGGTTAGCATATTTTCCTCTCGATCCCAGTGGGTAACTTTTCGTGTTTTTCAAACACACTCCCTCAGACTCAGTACTGTTTTGGGGCAAGGTAATGTGAAAGTATGCGATACTTCGCAGGGGATGATATCATGTATTTGTTTAAAGGCCGCCAGCCCATAGTGCCATACCTTATGCAGTATGCGCGTTAAGATCTCGCTGACCTTCTATGTTCGTCAATGACAAGAAACGAGGTTGACGTGATAATCAGAATTAACAAGAGAAAGGAACAGGGGGTTCAGCACCACTCCTCCCAATTTTGTAGGAGGGGATGGAGCAGCGTATACCCCTACCACCCCAATATTTTACAAACATTATGTTGATCTCCTAAAATGTGTTTGTGTGTCCTGAAATGTTACAGTCACAGGAAAATATAGCACAATTAACATAGGAAAGTTGCTGTTTCATTTATTTAAATGTTTTGACAAATAAAAGAAAAGCATAACAAAGAGAAAAAAACCCACAAAAAACACGCTATCAAATACTTTAAATGTTAAGTTGATCCACCCTCTCCAATATCTGAAAGACACCTACACAACTGATACACATTGGCGTAGCTCTGTGTACAGGTAATGTTGTTGTATAATTTAAGGAAATCGAAAAAGTAAAATGTCCAAAAGTGCAATAAAAATGGAGGATGGAATGGGGGGTATTTTCAGATGCATCTGTGTACTTACATTTACCTTGAATATACGCCTGAATGCACCTAATATATTTTAACATAAAAAAACGGAAGTTCATGCTCCCCAACCCGGTTAGGATAAGTTAAAATTGGGGCCTAGATGCTGTCAGTTGGGCCTAGCAACGCACCTCGAACCTGTGAGTGATACATGATAATGGTCCGTGCCTTAATTAACATTCGAAAGCTCCTGACTGTTTACGTTATAAGGTCACAATACAACTGCATAAAGTAAACATAAACTAAGAGAAATCCAGTTATCAGAGGCGTAGCTGACGTGAAGTGCATATATAGGCCTGACAAAGTAGAGGTTCGGGGGCAAGCTCCCCCTTGCGTCTTTTTTTTAAACTTAGCTATGTAATGGTGAGTTTTGGCGTATATCTGACCGAACTTTTTTTGACAAATATGAGATTTAATATTTGATAAAGTTGAACTACCTACACTGTAAAATAAAACAAGAAACAAATGTTGACCATTAACCCCCACCGGCTTTAGTTTTTATTGCATATTTGACATATTTGGACTTTTCATATTTTTTTTCATTTTCCAAATTGATTTATATGCCCGGGCCTATATGGCCTAATAGTAGCTACGCTGATGGTTATCGCCAATGTCCAAGATTCATGGTTGTTCATCGACCGGAGTGCCATTGTCCAAGATTCATGGTTGTACATCGACCGAATTGCCAATGAACGATAAACAATGTCTAGAGAAAAAAGAACACAGAGGCGTAAACCATTATTGAAGACTATTCAAATAAATTAAAGGGATACTAGGTATAATTCCCCTAACAAACATATGTAGGCATTTTTAGTGAGACCAGATATTTAATAGCAAAATCTAACAGAGATGAGTTGATCTTCCAGATACTGCAAAATTAGGTTTGTAAATCTAGTACGACCTGCCTCCTCATGAACGGCGAGATGATGTTTGATATGCGGCGTCCTGCTACGGGATGCATACTATAAACGTCCATGTGTAAAATATTACAAAAAAATAAAAGCACCCAAGACGATGCCCCCCACACCCCCACACCCCACACCCACGTAAAATATTTAAAAAAATAAAAGCACCCAAGACGTCCCCACACCCTCCCTCATGCTCATTTTGTCAAACAAAGGGACAAAATATCATGCTCATTCAAGGTTTTCTTCATAACACCGCATATCTGGAAAAGTGACTTGGAGTGTCTACAATAGAATTTGCAGCAACACTGCAGTTCTGCAGGTTAGAAGCTTCTAGGCCCATTCTTCATATTTTATCTGGATGTAAATGGAGGCTGAGCCGGGCATGTTCAACCCTGTTTGGCGCCATATAACCTTTCTTGTGTTGGTGCGTCATAAAACCCCAATTCAATTCCCTTATTTATATCCTGGCCATTAATTGTCTGTTTGGAATGTTGCATACCCCAACCCTGGATATTTTTCTCTTACCAAAATATTGATCGTAGCTCAAATTATTAAATATTTAGCTACTTTATTAACAGACATGCTATTAACCGTCCTAGTGAATTTTAAAATATCGCTGTAAAATCATTAATAGAACCCACTTGATGTGTTCAGTGATGTGGCGAATGCTAGACAGTACCACTATATCAATTGTTCGTGATCTTGAAAAATTAAGATTGAAAATATTTGCAGTCCAATTACCGATAGCATTGTTCAAACCTTCAATGTATGCCCCTATATCGTATGAGAGCGATTACTGCAATCATTATGTTTACAACTGCACAATATATACCGACAGTCCTTTCAGTATGTAGACAATGCCATTCGTAATCAGTGATGCATCTGGTTTGTCTTGTTTAAATTCAATAGAACGACCTTAATTATATTTTACTAAATGTTTTATTGAATAATCATTCTGAAATGTTAAAAAAACCTGCCAGGGACCCATTTCATAATAATCAAATGTAAAATCGTCTACTTGTGTCCACATAAGCATTGAATGCAGACAAGTATGTGTACACGTAATGCACCACATGTATAAGAAAATTAATTGAAATTGCGTCTATTTGTAAAGTGTAATTCATAGTAAAAGCATCTAAGAAATATAAAAACGACCACAGTTGTCGTAAGTTGTTTCATAAAATGGGGCCCTGGGTCTAGACAACTTTAACATATCCACAAAAGAAAACACGTGTTACTGAAACGAGATTATATCTGTTATCACTAACTTGCCGCATTTTCTTTAATGTGGGGTGTACTTTTCCACAAGAGCAAAGTTTAAAGCGAGGATGGAAGGGGTTGGTGTGGTGGGAGGGGATGGGGTGCATAACAGTATTTATACACATTTGGCAACAGGATACACCATTTAAATATAGGTAAATACAAAATTGCCGTGGATGCAAGCCCCCGGATCCGCCTAACATACTTTCACTTTCGGAGCCTGCACATTCAATTAACACAGCTACGCCTCTGGCTGTAAATTATAATTGTTAATGATTGCGCTATATTATAAGAAACGGTTAATGTTCCATCTATATCTATAAACCGTTATTTCACGGTTTAAACTGGTCATTTTATAAGTTTTTATGTTTTCAAACAAATTAGCCCCAAAGTCTAAGGTACTCCCTTTAATAAGTGACCATAATGTAAAATACTAAAAAAAAATAAAAAAAAATAAAAAATTAATATCGCTGAAAACAATAACATAATTAATACATTAATACAATTCGATTATAAAAAAGCGGCACAACTTATACAATTTGAATCACTCTGGATGACGCGGATTACTAGGTCCGTAACCCCTTATGCACAATGCAGAGAAGATGAAGCAAACCCTGACTGCATCAATCTAGTTGCATTGGAAACAAGAACACTGCCGGGACATATAGGTTAAACGTTTTCAAAGGGGAATAATTAAAAAAAATGAACCAGAGAGTTCTAGGCCTTTATCAGATGTATTCATGTATCATGCTGAAGATTACACAGTTTCATTGTTGTAGACCTAAATACTTGAATAATTTGTCAGGTAAAAGTTAACGGACAGACGGACGGACAACGTGATGTCCTTACGGGCGTATAAAAAGCGAGTTTGCTATCAACTGCCCCACCCAGACATAACGAGATATGTTTAAACCTACCAGTACTGGCATGAACCAGAACTACTTATTAGGGTGTGAACACAACCAAATGTTGTGGGTCTAAATGTTAAGGTCAATGTCTGTTTGTTTGTTTGTTTGTTTGGTGTTTTACGTAATTTTCAACACATGTAAATGTCATATATGTTTGATGCCTGATCCATAATTTGTTGTCATTTGAAGTACGGTGGCTTTTGGATTTATTCATATTAAAATTATGTAATATAATTGTGAATGAAAACTGAATAAATACTTGCTTTCGATTGCTAAATCTATACATCTATCGGGGATAATTGCACAGGCAACCGGCACAGATTTAGGATAGTAAAAGATGGACAGAGTGATTAAAATAGTAATTAATTGATTTCTGAACCTAAACACATGTTTATATATATACCTGCTCATGTCACAAGTAGAATTGTACATATAACCAATAAAACATTAACTGTCATTCAATCTCTCATACTTTTTCTGTACCAGAGAATCAAATATGCCAACTTGGGCGAATTTCAGTTCAATGACAGAAAGATGGCATGGCTCTTACTAGATATAATATATAGGTCTAACGTGGTGGCATGCGTTAATCAAAGTGCTGTAGGCACTGATGGCGGTGCTTTTTGTAAGTGTTGGAATGGATGGGAAATGGAAGTGCTGTAAATGTAACTTCTATGGTTTGTTTTTTTACATTCAGTGATGTTTCAGATGATTGATATTCGTTACCAATTTCATATTTAAACATATTTTAGCTAACTCATATGACCCGAATTAGCTTCCGTAGATTTTTCTCTGACTTGAAATCACTTGCCCCTCACCGCTGTAGGTTCGATCCCTCAGGGGCCTAGGAATCTTTATGTGAGAAAGCTATCCAGCTGGCTTGCGGAACGTCGGTGGTACTACCCAGGTGCCCGCCCGTGCACGAAAATTGTCCGGAGGGGCACCTGGGGTCTTCCTTCACCAATGGAAGCTGGAGAGTCGCCATATGACTTTAGCTGTTGGTGCGACTATAAAATCCAATTCAATCAATCTGAGCAAGCTCTTCAGCGAGTCATAGTATATTATACAGAGTGGAGTCTTGGTGTGGAGTCTTGGAGTGGAGTGGAGTAAATAATTGGAGTGACAATGGAGTCACATTTTGGAGTGACCTTGGAGTGAGATTTGGAGTGAATATTTTGGATAATTATCAATTCAATATTTTTGAATGACCCTCACAAGGTGCACAGTTCCTTACTTACTCAGTACAGCTGCATTGTCCCATGATACATGTGCTAAGCTTAATGTGAGGGACAGACTATCTAAAAACAACATAAATGAACTTGGATACCCAAACATTAAATCCAGTATTGAAACATTATGACCCTTTGGCCTGACATAAACTAGTCCCGAGGGACCAACTAATCTTAGGTCAGGACACTGACATCCAGTGTCAGGTGTCCAATATAGAGACTGAAAACAAAAAGCATTAACGTTTATGGGAACTTAGAGCTCTCTCAGCCTAACTGTTCCACAATCATGGATTTTTTCAGACCATGTCGTAACAGTGCCCAAGTTAAAATTAGATGTGCAGTTTTGGAATTAGTTGTTGAAATTGGGTAGCTTAATAGACACATGCATTTTAAAGAATTTTTTAATAAATAAATAAGTGTATGTGCAAATGAAATAACCCATGTAAATGCATTAGTTTCTAAAAAGATAATTGTAAGAGATATTAAGACTTCAAGTTTCGACTAAAAAATTGACTCCAAAATATTCACTCCAAATTTGACTCCAAGGTCACTCCAAAATGTGACTCCAAGGTCCCTTATTCACTCCACTCCACTCCAAGACTCCACACCAAGACTCCACTCTATATAATATACTATGCCCTTCAGCGAGCAAGGACTGTTCTATTTTTAGTAACATGGTGCACTTTCTATTATACACATACCGTCTGATTGTAGCACGATTATAACTCGAGTTATAACCTTTTAAACAGATGATAAAAAGTTGACTTAGTGAAATTTTGATAAAACACGTATGTATGACCTAAATAAATAATAAATTGCCTTTATTCTGAACATTGTTTCTTATTTAGGTTATCAAATTAAAGGCATGATTGAGAGACTACTCCATCTAGCGTAGTGTTTCATAGTGTTGCAATGTGCTGTTAGGTTTGTCACATTCCTAGAATTCCTAGAATTTCATTGAAAACCCCCATTATACCTCTGACGGTGCTTTAGCACCGCCAAAAACGACTGAAACATAATGGGATAGTTAACTCGGAACGGACGCCTGAAGCAACGAAACTGAAAGTTGTCAAGGAAGCTGTGAATTTCGATAATTTCAAAAATGTAAAGACATTATAAACTATCATGGCAGATCTATGACGTCGCGGTACAGACTTCCACACCTGCATGTATATGTAAATATTATAGTTCAACTGGTTAAGTGTGTACGAGTAAGCTAATGGACCTAGATCCCGCCAGCATGGTGCCTATCTCTCCATCTTATTTTTAAAAAAATGAGCCACCACCCCAGTGACGTTCACGTACCAAACACACGAAAAATTGATGGACAGTATTGAAAAAATGCATGCTTCTTTGTTATGGGAAATGTTCTAGGCGAGTCGCTTTCAAGTATTTGGTAGCAAAAATGTATCGAACATGAGGTACAAATCTTCATGGCATTTTCCGACAAGTCTGTTTTCTCGAAAAAATAAAATACATAAATTGTACTCACGTTTCTGACATAAACACGCCAGATCGCTCTAGAACGGAAGTTTCGATCCCTCTTTTTATTAACAGCACCTTTTGGTGCTGGAGGGAGTGTTTAGTGACCGTGTTTTATTGCATTCGCATCTACTACGTACTGTGGCATACTCTTTCGGGATTGGTGCAATGTACAGTTACATGTATATTTCATATATTACGTCACAGGAAGTAAACAAATCGTGGTATGTTGATTTCTCTGTGGAAAATTCCACATATACTGAGTTGCATAAGAAAGTGTACACAGCGCAGTTGCATAAGAAAGTGTACACAGCTCAGTTGCGAAAGAAAACGTGCACTGACTCACTGAGTTTATTTTAGAATTAATTGTATTAATTGCAAAATTAATATATCATGTTTGGTACCAACATTTTTATCATTATATTGCCAATATCCTGTTGTCATTTTCTTTTTTAATATGTTGAATCAATAAAGGACTGTCACTTGATAAAGAGTATAGAGGTGTAAAGTAAAATTTTCAAAGTGTACACTTTCTTTTGCAACTGAGTATATGTTTGTTTCAAATACATCATACATGTTTTTAATAAAAAAAAAAATTTTTTAAAAACTCTTATTTGCTAATTATAATATTTTGCATTGAAAAGGTTATTATATTTGTATTTGGATACATGCACTCGTTCTTCCTACACATCATCTTCCACCTTGGACACATTAACCAATATATATACTGTACACGATGGGTGGCATAAAAGTCATACACTTTCACTAGCATCCAATATATACAATTCAAAGGAACACGCTTAATTATGATTTCATGCGGTAGAGATCTACATGACTGTATGAAATGAAAATAAAACAACTTAAGCTAGATAATAATATTCTAATTTATTCCAAAGGGAAGATTTTATTCCTATGGTTTAACCATTTGCTCTTTCAATTATTCGGCCTACAGAGATACATAGTTTATGACCAAATCCGTCAATCTTCTGTAGTGTTTTGTTTAATTATGCCGCCTGTGTTCTATCTGGGGCAATCGAAAATGATACAGTAAATGTATTAGTAGTACTGAAGATCATCAGTTAATATGCATACGAAATTAGTCGATGATGTAACTGATCATTTTGTTGTTGTGTTATTGTTTAGACATCAAGTAGTGCGTATTGCCTCCCGGCCAGCTGTAAATCGCTCTTATAAACAAATACATCACGAGCAGTATTATCTACTTCTTCTACACTGTCGGAACGAAATAAGATTTTAAAAACTTTTTCGATTTTCCCAGCCTTCTCCTGTTGTTTCCAGATACCGTCATAGTTGTTCAGGGCGATTTCTTTCTTTGGAGTTGACGGAGGCAAACTTGTCAAGTAGACACCAGAACCAAAACGTGCATCGCCAATGGTAACTTGCGACATTTTGATGACACCAGAGCTTTGTATCTGTTTAGCACTCTCTTTACTCGTGTAATGATAGAGAGTCAATCCAGCTGCAATGAAAATCAAGACGAAATCTATTTTCATAGCGTCAAAATGTAATCCCAGATAGCATGCATATGTTGGGCCAACAGCAAACCAATATCATCACTTTCGTTAGTCCGACGTTGGTCTTTTACGTTGGGCCCATTTGATTCTGCTCACCAGTTTTACGTTGGCCCAGTATCTTGGCTTATCAGTGGCCCAGTATAAGGTAGTATTAATGGACAATTGGGCCAACATCAAAACAACTGTGATTTGATGGTGAAAAATAGTTGGCCCGATGTTGGTATTTTACGTTGGGCCCATTAAATTCTGCTAATCTTTTCCACAGTGGCCCAACATAATGGCTTGACAATAATACGTTGGGCCAACGTTGTCGAACCAACGTTAGAATGCTAGCTGGGAAAGCAAGTACTTGTGAAAAATGACACAAAATTCAAAAACATGATATAGTGTCCCAATATCGGCCCAGTGTATGAATATGCATTATGTGTTTACCCCATAAAGTGAACATATGCACTAAAGTGATCCAACATTGGGCCAACACTGACACGCCAACCAAGCGATCATCTTCCCATGTTGGCCCAACATATGCATGCTATCTGGAATGAAGCATTATCAGAACTATAAATATGTTTAGATATTTAATAACAATAGGATAAATGAGTCAATCACTGAATCACATACGATATAAACATATCATTAATTTATTTCCGGTCCATAAAATAAGGGAAGGAATAGTGGGTTCTTTTTAGTTTTGCACTGTACTTTCTTTAAGTGTTGCTGCACGTCAGTTCCACTATTGTGGGTATTCAAAAGAGAAAAACAGTTTTCTTAAGTAAAAGTAAAGACGTTGATAAAATAAATGCATATTACGTGCCAACATGGCCCATTGATACCTACAAACTGACGTGCAACAATTGAAAAATGAAAAAAAAAAAAAAAATTCTGGACAACAAACCAGAAATAAATTAAGATGTACGTCTATTTCCGTTGTTATCAACATCTGAATAAAACCCTTGTGTTTGCATTCCTTGCCATTCCGGTCATTTGTTTTTCTTTTTCTTTGTAGTATGATTTGTCATGATGGGAAGATGATAACATCATATCGTAAGGATGATTCAGTGACTCATTATCCTGCTGTTAATAAAAAATATACACATATCTTAAACGAATTCTCCTCTACTCGTATGTTGAAGCTTGACAGATGTCCACCAAACTTCACATGCAACATAAATGTATTGATATTGCTACATTATATGCAAATGGTTCCGTTTCATTCGCGTATTAGGTCACTGAATCTAAAAATAGACACTCGTTGAAAACATATCTAATGCTTACCAGCACCCAAGCTGGAGGTTGTTATAATACTGTGCTGAGTAATATTATTCACGGTCATATCAATTTTATTTGTTTGTATGTATGTTGCTTTACATCATTTTCAACACACTTAAGGTTATATATGACGGTCGATTTGTGTGTGTGGTTGAGACACACCACCCACTTGTACATCTTCCGACATCCGTAAGAATCGACACACCCTCACTTAGAAGTCGAGCTCCTAGTGGGATTCGAACCCGCAGCGGAACATTTTTAATGAAATAATCAGATCAAAGGCATAACTGATTATGAAACATGTGTCTGTAAGTGTCCTCGACCCATGTGTCTGTGTTTTCACCAGTTGTGTCATAACGTGCCACATTAGGATCAGTATTATTTCCCACATGCTCTTTAGCTTTTTCGTAATAATTTGGACTACATTACACACACGCTCCGTTGACTTTCAATGTAACAGGAAACGTCAATATTCGACGTGTTGTAAAGTCATATTGGGTGTGTAATGTATTCTCGATCGTGATTGGTGCACTTTTCTGTTCATGTCAAAGAAAGTATATGTCAAAGAAAGTATGTCACGTGATGTAAACAATGTTGATTTTATTGTCAAAATTCCCATTATGTAATGACTAAATGTTTATGGTGAAAATTAAATGTTACAACCTATTTTATTCTCTCTAATTTAAAAATGCCTATGCAATAAAAAGGTTATTAGATTTATGTTGGGCTATATGCACTCGTTTTTTTTTCCTAAAGTCGCGCAATATTATACGTAAAAGAACTCGTGCATATATCCCAATACAAATATAATAACCTATAATTATATTAGGATATAATAATAATAAGATGATCAATCATTGATAGTTCTAGTGTAACGTGGCGTGCAAGGATTGGTTTGATCAAGTAATTGGGACAAGTTTTACTTTTTAACTCGACTATTCGAAGAATAAGAGAGCTTATGTAATCACCCCGGCTATTTCTCTTAAATGTATTAACCTAGCACAACCAAATTTGGCCATGGGCTCCCTTATAACATTATCTGAAGGACTGCATAAGCAATTTTGGTTCCTGTAACCCATGGGCTCCCATGGAACCCAAATTCTGATAGCCCTTACAATGTGTCTATTTCACATCAAATTTTGCGTGTAAGCTGTGTTTACAGGTCTATGTCTCATACATGTCTTGTCCTAGCTCAACTAAATTTGGGAATTGGTTTCGTTATAGTATTTTGTAAAGGCATGCGTAAGTAATTTTGTCTTCTGCAAATTCTGGGCTCCCATGGAACCCAATTGTGATGGCCCATAAAATGTGCAATAAAGGCAGATCTAGGTTTGCATGTAACCTGTTGTATATATCTATAATTTTGGTTTGGGATTTCTTATAGCATAATGCATTTTAATCATACTTCACCCATATTGGGGCATGGTCTCCCTCCTCCTCGGACCCCTCCCACCCCCTTGCCGGCCCGCCCCCACCCCCGCCCATTTTTTTTATTTATTTATTTATATATTTTTCTGTGTTGTTTTGGTCAATTCTTACATATATAGATGTTGACCCCCGCCCGCCCCCCTCCCGCCACCTCCCCCTCCCGCCACCTCCCCCCACTCGCCCCCCACCACTCGAGACAATTGTTTTTATTTATTTTTTACATATTTTTGTGTTGTTTTGGTCAACACTTACACATATAGCTATGTTGACACCCCCGCCCCCTCCCGCCTCCTGCCCTCTAAGACACATATAGCTATGTTGACACCCATACCCCCTCCCCGCCTCCCGCCCCCCAAGCCTCACTTTTTTTTTTACATATTTCTGTCACGGTTGTTTTGGTCAATGTTTACACATACAGCTATGTTATCCCCACACACCCCATCCCCTAACCATAGCCCCCTCCCCACCCCATCATCAACACCATCCCCCTCAAAGCATCCCACCATCCCATCGTCACCACAACCCCAATACTTTTGTTTGTTTGTTTGTTTTTGCATATATCTGTGTTGTTTTGTTTTATCAGTTTATCAATATGTTTCACCCCCCACCCCCAACCATCTCATCATCACAACCACCTCACTATTGTTGTTTGTGGTTTTTTTTACATGGCTGTGTTATTTTGTCAACTCTACACCTATATCAATGATGCACCCCCTGCCCCCATTGGTTTATGGGCTCCCCTCGCATTGAGTACAGTGGGAGGGGAATTGTTTTCATTTTATCTTCCATTATTTGGATATTAAAATTTTAATTTGAACGCAATCATTTACATACAAAACAATTTAGATTAAATTCAGATACACAGATGAAATGTCAATAATAAAAAAAACTGAAATGAGGCCACAATAAAAATTCGCTCCCTATCCACTCCCTTCCCGAGTTGCCTTTCGACCACAAATTTCTTTAAAATGACAGCAATTTTGGATTAAAACTGATAAAAATATAACTGATAAAAATAAAAAAATAAAAATTTCACACCCTGCCCCAAATTTGACTATAATTTGTATGAAATTCTAACAATAATTTTATATCGGCCCGAGTTTCTATACCCGCCCTGCCACCCAACCCCACCCCACATTGTTTTAGCCTTGTTTTCTGATGGTATATACTGGCTATATAATTTATTATTCTCTGAAAAATTGAATAGTCGAGCTGCGCTGTTCTCCGACAGCTCTTGTTACTATACTAAACACATGCATATTTATGCACATTAATTTTCTGAGATTGAACTATCATGCAATATTATAATTACATTTTGTGATCAGTAGAGCCGTTTATATACTATTATATTAAGATGTAATCATGACATCACAAATGAAATTTAATTAAATAATGTTAATAACAAAATATTAAAATATGTTCCGTTACACATTCTATAATACTAGTCGCTTTTGGTAGTAGACAGGTTCGACCCCTTTCGGTTCAATGACGGAATGCAGTCAAATTTGTCTCAGTCTTGACAATATATTTTACCCACATTGGCCAGAGAACTTTGAAAATAGTCAAATTGCTCACATGCCTCTCTGGTTCTTAATGCATTTAGATACAGGATCTCCTATATTGCCTAACTTTAACTATTGAAGCATTACAGTGCAATATGCAATGATTGCCATAGTTAAAAAATCATTTTATATATTATTGTAAGTATTTTAATTATCTAATTAAACTGAAAATGATTTTTTTAATACTTTTATCACATTTACATTTAGCATTTGTTAAAGAACATGTACACTTTTTTGAAGAGCAAGTTCGTTTGTTCAAATTATTAGTATTATAAGTATACTATCCGAAACTTGCGACAGAGAACACGGGTAACTCCGTTACAATCTTGAACGATTTCTGCACATCAGCCACTTTCAACATACAAAATGTAACTGTTTCACAATCAAACCGCAAGGGGAATATGCCTTCAGTAAATACCTATTTTCCAACGAGGAATTAATTATTTAAAATGACTATTCTTCTTCAATGCTTAATTTATTTGAGTAAAGTGACAAATAGCTTTGCTACAACATATCATAACTAAACAGTTCAGACGAATGTCATAAGAACGTAACCAAATGAGAATGCTAACCATTCTTTAAAGAACAAAACTTACGGAATATACAGGTTTGAATACAATAGTAACTAAATAGTAATTACAGTAACAATTCGGTGGTTCGGTATGTAAGTAATTTATAATAAACTGTAGTATATACAACAAAAACACGTACCCATATTGTCTTCTTTAAGATCTAGTGACGTGTTCTACTACAAAACAGTTTATGATTATATAATTTCCGTAGGTTGTTCTATTTACACCAAGTGTGTTAACATTTCTCAGCGTTATTATATGAAGACTATCTTTAACGTTGTATTAACGCAGTCTAACTTTTCATAGTAAGTGGTTCAGTCCTGATTAGTCATCAAAAGACGGGCTGAATTATCGGATGTTACATTTTTGGAAAACGAGTTAAAATTAAAATATGACCGCATCGATTTCCAATAAATACTGTTGTTTCGCTTTCGAATTTTATTTTACCTGGTGAGGTAGGGAAAACAATTCAATAATGATGCGATACGTATATTTAATATGGTGGCATACAACTGCCGTCGAGATAATTTAGTCGCGATACTTTTTCAGCTATTAAGACGACTTTCATGCCCTTATAAGTCGACTGATAAGAATAAAGTCTAGATAAGTATCACGACAAACTTTAACCATGAAGTCATGATAATGCTCTAAAGTGACATGCTCGATTTTTTTGTGATTTTTTAATCTTCGGATCACTCGGATTTTAATGAAGGGAATAGACTGCCTCACTGCGCATGTCCCATTTCACTCAACGCTGTGTAGCAGTCGAACTTGACTGTCACTCCAGAGCATTATCGCGACTTTTCGGCGAGAAAGAAATTGGTTCGATACTTTTTGGAGTAGTTTTTCTTATAAGTCGACTTAAAAGTCGTCTTAACAGCTGAAAAAAGCATCGCGACTAAATCATCTCGACGGCAGTTATATGCCACCATAGTATGTATATCAACAAAGCTTAGAAACACATCTAATATGGATGTTTATAAATAACTACAGCTCAGTGAATTTACGCAAAGGCAAATGCTTATTTCAATTTCAATAATTCATTTTCGATAAAGATTGAAATGGACACACGGCAATCTTGAGATTTATTCAGGCATTTTAATTAGCTCCTCGATTCCTCAATCCTGCCTCCCTTTGACTTCAGAACTGCTTGTATATAATTAAATAAACATTTGCGATTTCCATTTGTTTCAATATTCCATCAAATTATTTAATATATTATTTTGTGCAATATTACCAAATATTAGTAATATGTAAACACAATTGGCTTTAAACTGTTCTAATAATTAATATTAATGATTGCAAATATGAAAGTTATGTTAAAAAATAACAGGACGCCGTGAGTTTTAAAAATATTAAGATTGCCGCGTGCCTCTTTAAAATACCAATTTTCAATTTTTTTTAATATATACCTTTTGTTCCGAGTATCACACTGCATATGCGTTAAGAGATAACCAATCTTAAAATACAAATGGTCTCTGCATACAATTATAATGAATATAATAATTACAACACGCCAACATGGAGGGGTCTGGAATGTTAATTCTTGCCGGCGCCATTTGACCTTAACCGTATTTCAACACGACACAGTGTGATCTTTTAATATTTAATTTGCATTCTGGCATATATAAAATGTGCGACAGTGACTTTTCTTTACTTGAGACATTTTATTTTTCACCTATAGAAATATGTTTATATCAAACAAATCATAAACGACGATTTCTAATTTGACCATTCGTTTGTAGCTGTTGTTATATAATATATGTATATATATAATAATAATAAAGTACGGCCATTTGAAATGTTGCTGTCCTAAATATGTAAAAGGTTGGCTTCACTTTAAAAGGAAGTAAACTTGTCCAAATTTGCTATTTTATTTAGTTTTTAGGTGATTTTCTTTCTTCCTGTTTCTGTTTCGAAACTGTGAGCTGCAATTCTAAACTTCCTAGTAAAGAACTTGTTCGGAGCAATACTACATTATAGTTTTGTAATTGTATCGTATCACCCGTCATCATAAAACTATTTATATTTCGCAAACAAGCGTTAGCATAATAACATCGCGTGATACAAGGAATGTATGGCGTATTTTTAAAAGAATGTTAACTTAATAGCCACGAGTTTGCTTTTCACGAGAACAAACTATACTACGATAAGTTCACTCTAGGCTCAATTTCTTTCACTCAATCTCCCGAATTCTGAATTCCGAAGTTTTTAGTATTATTTATGTTTCTACGAAAGCGGGGACTTATATAATTGCCGTTGTCCGCTCGTCCGCATTTTTGTCATCCTGTCCGTCACAAATCGCTTTCCGAACATCAAACAATCTCATGTTGTAGTTTTGTGCATTTGTGTTGCCCAAATTGCGCTAACAAAATATAACTTAAATGAGACACTTGTCAACTTTGGACTTGTGTTTTTATAGGGTATTGCCCCCGTGGTGCCACTGAGTTCCGTCGGTGTGTTCTTGGGCAAGACACGTTCCCTTAGCCTCGTCCGTCGGATGGGGACGTAAACCGGGCTGTGCCGTGTATCGGTCTATCCTCCGAGCACGTTAAAGAACCATAGGAATCTATTCGATAATAAGAGTAGGGCAGGTTCCCGGATTCCTATGTATCCTTCCCCTCTCTCTGGGGCGGCTCTAAATAACCTATACTGTGTTGATGAGCCGTTAAGCAACATTCAATTCAATTATAGGGTATTGTGTATACCTTTTTTTGTATGCATTTACGATATGCCGAAGTTTATCTAAATCTCTGCATGCACGATATGTTAAAAACGGTTAACCCATTGAATTGTTTAAAACGGCTCTACCTATATCTACACGGTTTTAAATTAATGCTTACTACTTAATACGCAAGACTGTTAACTTTTTTGATGCTTCAACATATCACAAATGATCGCTTATTGACAAAGTGCAGTTATATAGATTTAGACATATTAACCGTCTTATTTAAAATTATTTTTCTTTTCATTTTCATGAAGATAATTCTCACAACCTTATATGTCTGATTGATAATCGGAACTCTTCGTTATAAGTGCGGTATTAAGGTAATCAACTTGGTTGCCATAATAAATAAACACTGTTGTCAAGTAGCTCAGTGTAGTTAGGTGGTAGAAATCTGTGACAACGCAGTATGCCATATTGCTGCAGTATGCCATGTATATGGTACACTGGAGCACATATGGCATACTGCGTAGTAATGACTGCCGCAGAACTACATAATTATGCATTTTAAGATGGCTTTAATAGTGCAGCAGTTCCTTGATACGTATCGACGGACTGCTCCAGTATCATCGCTCACTTTGATGTAAGTTAATTAAGTGAATGGGCTTTTATATCTCAGCATTATCATGACCGATCTTCATCGACTTTGAACAGCATCTTCCTCTCATGAGGCACTTACCATACCCTGAAAACGAGGTCACGGGCAGGGGGTGGGTATTTATTTTTCTTACATCTCAGAATTGATCTTCACAAACATTAGCACCACTTTCCTCTCATGAAGCAGACCATGCCCTGAAAACTAGGTCACTGTGACCTACTTACTCAAAAATATACGTTACGTTAACCATTTTGTTAAAGTCTGTGCGGGCCTGGGGCAATTTATTTTTGTTATCTCAGTATTACCATGTCCGATCTTCATCAAACTTTAACAGCACTTTCCTCTCGTGAAGCAATGATCACAACCTGAAAACTAGGTCATTGTGTTACCCACATCAATATATGTTGTCAATAATGTATATCAAATTTCAAAACAATATCTTGAAAACTGTTGAAGTAGTTGGCTCCGCAACATGGCTTGAACAAAATAAACTGACTTCAGCTACATCCAAGGGCAATACCTCTGCAAGGCATAAATTGAGCCGCTCCAAATTTGTGTCACGCACACCTTCACTGCATGTCCAGCATGTATACCAAGTTTGAAACCAATATCTAGAAAACTGTTGTAGTAGTTCGCTCCACAATATTGCTTATACTAAATACAGAGTTTTGACTCATCTACACATGATGATGACCATGTATATCCAGTTTCAAGTCAATATCTTTAGAAATGTGGCAGTAGTTCGCACCACAAAATTACTGCAACAAATATACCAACCACCTGACCGACCGACCGACCAACCAACCGACAGACCAACCAGCCCGCCATGGTGACTCCAGTATACCCCTTTCAAAGATATAAAAGCATGTGTTTCTGCGTTTTGTTCTAGGAAAGGTCAGTTTACCGGAATTCAACAATTACATTTCTAGACTTAAAGTCTTATTTAATTGCAATTTCAAAAGCTCCTTTGAATGGATATTTAATCTGATTTCACTACCGGTATTCAAATCTTCACCAAACTGACCCAGAATACTTTCAGTGTATAGACAACGTTCAAAATCGTGTTCTGCGCTATTTCCTTGGGGTACATAGATTTGCGCCTACGCTAGCTCTGGTTGGTGACACGGGATGGATCACAAGGGTTTACAGGCGGTGGGGTTCGATGATTCGACAGTGGAACAGACTAATTAATATAGGTACTAGTAGACTAACTAAAAACGATTTTATTCATGATTATAACATTTGTGCTAAAAATTGGACTTACGATACTAAGCAAATAATGTGTAAATTATGGCTTACAAACAATTTCAAGGATAAAATCGTCATCTGCCTGTCACAAGTTAGTGTTGATATAGAACTATTATGCCGATATTTGGTCACGTGATATTCATAATGTCCCTTGCACGCTTTTTAAACGGTCATTTAACTGTGGTGATTATGTTTCTTTAAATCTCAAGAAAAATGAACGATCAGTTTTGTGCCAATTTAGATTTGGTATTCTACCATTGCGAATAGAGACTGGGAGATACATTGGTGACTCGCCAGAAGAAAAACTTTGTCAAGTTTGTGATGCTAACGCTATTGAAGACGAGATACACTCTTTATTGAACTGTGCACTATACAATCATGTAAGGAACGAAGTGTTTGGAGATATTTTATATCTAGACATTTATACAAATTTACACATTCATGATAAACTGCCATTTGTATTACATACTTATCCAAGAAAGGTCGCAAAATATATCGTTAAATCATATTTATTAAGAAAAAAATGTTGTTTACTCATAAATGCAATTGGGATTTTGAAGAGAAACCATTTTAATCCATTTCGCCACATATGATAAATATGTGTTAATATCCATTTCGCCACACATAATAAATATTTGTTAGTTTTATTTCTAATACATAGGTTTTATCGTTTATTAAAGTCTCGTCATAGTACAGTATTACATGCAATAAAACATTACATATGAACTATGCCATTCTAAAAGAATTATAAGAGACTATATGAAAATAAATTTCATTTACAACAATAACATAATATGACAAATTGCACTTAAATGATTGGTTCTGGGCTATTGCACCAGCCGTGTCATCAGACTCACAAATAGCTGAAGCTATAACCAAAAAGGACCAATCACGAAGGTTTTATTACTATCACAACATGTATATATCATAGATAAAATGTCTCCGCCTATACAAACATTATAAATAATATGCTAAAAGCTGAACAGTCATTGTTAATCGCCCGCATGTGAATCATAACCATGGTACACATATTGATATTGCGATACCAGAGGTTGCAAATACATTTCCACTGATTAATGAAAGCAGGTTTCCAACCCATATCACCAGAGACAGCAGCCGTTGGAGTATATTTCCCCGTGCCCAGGTAAAAACGCATTGCTCTATTTTGTACGGCATTAATGCATTAATAAGATTTGCATCCCCATATAGCAGCGCCATAAGAAATAACGGACCAAACTAACGAGTCATATAATTTACAATATACATCATATGGCATACCACCTAAACACTTATATTTTGCAATTAGCAAACTCAAAGCACGACTCGCGCTCTGAGCAACTACCTTTGCAGTAACACTATAGTCCAGTATAGTACATATGTTTCAGTTAAGCGTCATTAACGCTTCATATATATTTAAGTTCTAAACGTTATCATCATATCATGACAACCCATCCAATATTATATTGTACGTATTGCAATATTATAACTGTTAAGTAATTATAGGTGACTTATAGGTCCATTGGGCCGGGTGCTAATTATTGCCCTTTTGTAATGGTCCGTTTGTATTGTATATATTATGCACATGTCACTATAATAAACTATATACTTACTTACTTATAATACGATGTCTTCTTTAGCAATCTGTTCACGTCCAATCGATTTGTACTTAATTATTTAAACTATTTAAGATATTATATTGTGTAACTGCTAGCACAATAGTAGGCGAACTCGAAAACCTCGTGAAGCCCGCAGTATGTCATGTGGAACAATACTCCACGAAAAACGCCACATAGCATAGTGCGTATAACAAGCAACATTTACGAACAAAATTAATCTGGATAAATCAAACAAAACAATTTGATTACCAAGAAAATAACTTGTATTCATTCTACTATGAATGTAGAATAGTTTTGAATAAGTTTTTAGATTTCCACCTGAAAAGAAATTTCGCAGATTTAGCTGTTTGATGATTTATTACACGAAATAATATATACATGCGTTTCTGTGACGTTTCCGTTTAATTGTATATAAAATAAACGACATGAAGAAGGTTGGAAAAACAACCGAAAGCTTGCGGCAAAATAAAATAGATTTTATTATTATTATATAAATATATATATATATAGTTTTATCAAACTGTTTTATTTTGATAATTTAATAAGAGTTTTTATTACTATAATCTCAAAATTAACAAAACACTGCTGCACTTTACCTTATAAAAAATACACATGTAGCACTGCGTTACACCTTACGACGCAGTATGCCATACTGCCGCAGTAAGCCATATAAGCTGCTGCAGTGAGCCATATAGCATACTGCGTTGTCACAGAGCTCGCTTAGCGTGCATGAGGTCTCAAGTTCAATCACCGCCATAAACAACAGTTTTGCAAGTCGAACATTTTTTTAACAATATTTATCAATAGAGTAAAAACTCGGCTCTATTTTCATGTATCTTCTCGTGGCTTTTAAGGAGCTAGAGCCGAACGTTTTGCATGCCGAGCTTAACTTTTTAAAACAATGTTTACATTTGTCGATAGAGCAAATAATCTTACTAACAACTCAGCTCTATGTTTAAAAAATTGAAACTGCTTTACACATAACTGAATACAATTCGGAATTTTCTATTGTTCGTCGTCATTCTACCACATGTTTTAATTAAATTAAATTATTTGTGCAATATATTCAACAAATATTGATATGTAAACCAAAATTCGCTTTGAACTATTTAAAAAAAAGTCTTAATAATGATTTTTAGATTAGTAGAAAAATTAACGGGACTCCGCGAGTTTTTTAAAAAAAACAAGATCATTTGGGATTTAACAGACTAGATATAATTGTATGTATAAGTTATGGAAATTGTCATGTAATTGCAGGTGCGTATGAAATCTATACATTCAATTACATTCAGCCACATATTACCCTGTTACCTGCGGTTTAATTATTATTCATGAATATTTTTGGTCTAGAAAACTCGATGACTCGACAATTTTGTTGTTAAATCACACAATATTAATCGTATGGATTTCATATATATACTACTAAATTAAAGGGACACATTAAACTTTTAAAGTATTTACCAAGATTTGAATAGAAGTGTATGCTGTTCAACGGCTCATTAACACATAATAGGTATTAAGAGCCGCCACAGACAGCGGAAAAGGACACATAGGAATCCGGGGACATGCCCTACTCTTACTAACATAGGAATCCGGGGACATGCCCTACTCTTACTAACGTAGGAATCAGAGGATATGCCTTACTCTTGCTAACATAGGAATCCGGGAACATGCCCTACTCTAACTAACATAGGAATCCGGGAATATGCCCTACTCTTACTAACATAGGAATCCGGGAATATGCCCTACTCTAACTAACGTATGAATTGAAGGAAATGTCCTACTCTTACTAACGTAGGAATCCGGGAACATGCCCTACTCTAGCTAACATAATAATCCGGGAACATGCCCTACTCTTACTGACATAGGAATCCGAGGACATGCCCTACTCTTACTAACATAGGAATCCGGGAATATGCCCTACTCTAACTAACGTAATAATCCGGGAACATGCCCTACTCTTACTAACATAGGAATCCGAGGACATGCCCTACTCTAACTAACATAGGAATCTGGGAATATGCCCTCCTCTTACTAACATAGAAATCCGGGAATATGCCCTACTCTAACTAACGTAGGAATCGGAGAATATGCCTTACTCTTACTAACGTAGGAATCCGGGAACATACCCTACTCTAACTAACATAATAATCCGGGAACATGCCCTACTCTTACTGACATAGGAATCCGAGGATATGCCCTACTCTTACCAACATAGGAATCCGGGAATATGCCCTACTCTAACTAACATAGGAATCCAGAAACAAGCCCTACTCTAACTAACGTAGGAATCGGAGGATATGCCCGCTATAACTAACGTAGGAATCCGAGGACATGCCCTACTCTTACTAACATAGGAGTCCGGGAACATGCCCTACTCTTACTAACGTAGGAATCCGAGGATATGCCCTACTCTTACTAACATAGGAATCCGGGAATATGCCTTACTCTCACTAACATAGGAATCCGTGGACATGCCCCACTCTTACTAATATAGGAATCCGGGAACATGCCCTACTCTTACTAACGTAGGAATCCGAGGATATGCCCTACTTTTACTAACATAGGAATCCAGGAATATGCCTTACTCTTACTAACATAGGAATCCGTGGACATAGGAATCCGGGAACATGGCCTACTCTTACTAACATAGGAATCCGGGAACATGCCCTACTCTTACTATCATAGGAATCCTCGGACATGCTCTACTCTTACTAACATAGGAATCAGGGAACATGCCCTACTCTTACTAACATAGGAATCCGTGGATATGCCCTACTCTTACTAACATAGGAATCCGGGAACATGCCCTACTCTAACTAACATAGGAATCCGGGGACATGCCCTACTCTTACTAACATAGGAATCCGTGGACATGCCCTACTCTTACTAACATAGGAATCCGGGAACATGCCCTACTCTTACTAACATAGGAATCCGTGGACATGCCCTACTCTTACTAACATAGGAATCCGGGGACATGCGATACTCTTACTAACATAGGAATCCGGGGACATGCCCTACTCTTACTAACGTAGGAATCAGAGGATATGCCTTACTCTTGCTAACATAGGAATCCGGGAACATGCCCTCCTCTAACTAACATAGGAATCCGGGAATATGCCCTACTCTTACTAACATAGGAATTGGAGGATATGTCCTACTCTTACTAACGTCTGAATCCGGGAACATGCCATACTCTAGCTAACATAATAATCCGGGAACATGCCCTACTCTTACTGACATAGGAATCCGAGGACATGCCCTACTCTTACTAACATAGGAATCCGGGAATATGCTCTAACTAAAGTAGGAATCGGAGGATATGCCCTACTCTTACTAACGTAGGAATCCGGGAACATGCCCTACTCTTACTAACGTAGGAATCCGAGGATATGCCCTACTCTTACTAACATAGGAATCCGGTAATATGCCTTACTCTTACTATCATAGGAATCCGTGGACATGCCCTACTGTTACTAACATAGGAATCCGGGAACATGCCCTACTGTTACTAACATAGGAATCCGTGGACATGCCCTACTCTTACTAACATAGGAATCCGGGAACATGGCCTACTCTTACTAACATAGGAATCCGGGAACATGCCCTACTCTTACTAACATAGGAATCCGTGGACATGCCCTACTCTTACTAACATAGGAATTCGTGGACATGCCCTACTCTTACTAACATAGGAATCCGGGAACATGCCCTACTCTTACTAACATAGGAATCCGTGGACATGCCCTTCTCTTACTAACATAGGAATCCGGGAACATGCCCTACTCTTACTAACATAGGAATTCGTGGACATGCCCTACTCTTACTAACATAGGAATCCGGGAACATGCCCTACTCCAACTAACATAGGAATCCGGGAACATGCCCTACTCTTACTAACATAGGAATCCGTGGACATGCCCTACTCTTACTAACATAGAAATCCGGGAACATGCCCTACTCTAACTAACATAGGAATCCGTGGACATGCCCTACTCTTACTGATATAGGAATCCGAGGATATGCCCTACTCTTACTGACATGGGAATCCGAGGACATGCCCTACTCTTACTAACATAGGAATCCGGGAACATGCCCTACTCTTACCAACATAGAAATCCGGGAACATGCCCTACTGTTACTAACACAAGAAATCAGCGGATTCACATATCTCGCCTAACGGGGGCGGACTTAAAAATAAAGATAAATGATGCTTAATTGAAAGTTTGTAAACATTTTAATAACTAAAAACATTGGAGTTTACTGTTTGTTGAAATGACATTTAAGTGCATTTGTTTAAAAACAAAATGACATTCTATAAAAAAATAATAATAATCAAAACAAAAATCATCAGCTCCAAAAAGTAGGTCAAGGTCATAGATGAAATCCATGCGCCCAAAAAGATGCACTGCCCAGGCTAGACACAACTATGTCAAAATAGAATGTTTGTCTTCCAAAGATTAAGCTATAAACTAGGTTTAAAGCATCTAGTGCATAATTCCAAATATATTTATAAAACCCTAAAATACATTATTTGACTTAGTACATCTTATTTACAAGACAAAACAAGTAAACAAAACCTAAACGCGAAGACATTTTATGCTAACGGGTTAATTGCGTCGAAACTGTATAGTTGCCGAGCAGAAATAATGAAATTGACCTGAAACCCAATGTGAAGATTATAATGGTATTTTGCGTTGACGCCTTCGTATTTAAAATGGGGGCACTTAAACAATCGGAGACTTTGTTGAAGACTATAGATGGATGAGTGCCTTTGTGGCAAATATTCATTTGCCGTAAGCCGGTGCTAGGGGGCGTGAGAGGTGTTGCACCTTACATTACCTCTCATGAACAGACTCAATAATGACAGCCACTCTAGCTTGTTTAGTGCTGTTGGCGGCCGTAAAAAGTAGCCCCGACTACATATCAGTTGTGTTATTGCTTACTGGTCCTTTGGGGTCATCAAGCCCAATCGTTGCGGCTTTAAAGTAGAATATCGCTTAAGCCGGTGCTAGGAGGCGTGAGATGTGTTGCACTTTACATTATCTCTCATGAACAGACTCAATAAAACCGAGTCTGCTACTTTAATCACTTTAATCTGTTGCTTCCATGGGATCCCCTTTTCAGTATTTATTGATTTGCGCTCTTTTATTTATAATAAAGCACAAATTCAATTTATATTTACTTGTGGCATTGTTTTACATTTTGTTTGATATTCCTACACAGGAAAATATCTATGCATTAACGTCATATGTTTTACATATGTTTTACATATATATTCTACATATGTATTTCATATGAAAGTAACACAGGTGTAATGCATATCAGAAAAAAATAACTTTAAAAGTTAAACAGGTTTTTTAACCATTTTCTACAATGTTTAAAAAAAGAAAACAAGAAGTATATAAATAAATATGTATCGTATGAATCTTAATTACAGGTGCATACATTTCATGTGTTCCACAGGTTTATTATTTTAACATGAACACTATATGTGGTACATACATAGCCTAACAAGTGCTAAAATGACGTTAGAACCAAACAGACGAATCACTGGGACACTGTGTTTTCAGTTATAGTTTCAATTCAAATAGTACAGCGGAGGGTAAATAAAGTTATTTAAAAACAGAAATTGCCGTTCTCCAAAAACAGACACATTGTCACACCAATTGTTATAATAGAAGAGAAAAACAGCTTCTTCTTTTTAAATTTTAGATGGGCTAAGTCGATAAACACAACAAGTAAATAATTAATTCAGGTGAGTCAGCGTACATCAAAAATAGAATTTAAAATGATGGGAATGTCTTTTGTTTTAACAATTCTAATGCAGGTTAAATGAGAGTTCAAACTCCGCTGAGTACAGATTTTTCCTCGTCCTGTTACACCTGCCACTATTTCGCGTTTAAGAGAATATAAAACCTTTCATGATTAAAAAGTTAAATCGTTTTTTTTCTTAAGAATACCTCCGTCAAAATATCAGTTAACAAACTTGTTATCATTATATTGTTACGCGATACCCGACTCGATGACTTTTAAATTATGCTCCAGATTAAAGAGCAAGATATAACAAAACTGCAATGACGCAAACGAAGGGTGAATGTAGTCATTGTTGTAATAAGGCATGCGTGAGAATATTCCCAAAGGATGAGGCCATGGCGAGACAATAATCGATGATATGAATACGACGATATAGATCATCATGGCACAAAGGGCACATTCTTGTATTTTCCATTTCTATATTATCATACAGGTAATTAACCCTATTTTTCATATAATAGGTTCATGCTTAGTTGTAGAACCTTCTACAGTTTTCAATTATGCTTTCCTCTTTGACTGTGCAACGACCGGATGGGCGTTGAACTCTATGACATCGTGTTCCTAAATCCTTTAAGGCGGAAGCGGTTTGATGTATGTCCTTCACTCCGTTTTGTCGTGCCCTTAACGGTTTTCCATTTGATGCTCTGACTTCAGACAAGTCATCGGGATTTAGGTTTAACTTGTTCTTTGATATATTATATACATGAACATTTCTGTGTATTTTCTTATTACACCTATCTACACATTCTCAAATGTCTACACATTCTCAAATGTAATGGATAAACTTGACGTGGATTATTTTTATTTACACTGTCCTGTTGTTTAGGGATGATGACAGGGTAAAAGTGAAGTTTGGTGACCCTTGAACCGGTTTAAACTCCCCGGTGGTCCCTTTTGCCACTGACCGTTCCAAGGCGGTACCCCTGTTTTCAACCCGTATATGTTTGTGATGTGCTTTTTTACTGTATGTGTTTGTGATGTACTTTTTTAATCACATTTACATTGCAATACTTGTTGGTTTTGTTTGTTTGTATGATGTTTAACGTCATTTTCAACACATGTAATGTTATATATGACGGTCGATGTTTTGTGGTGGAGGCAGACCACCCACTTTTCCTAGAACCAGTACTGTACACTTCCCGCCATCCGAAATAATCGACACTTCCTCACTTACAAGTCGAGCTCCCAGTTGGATTCGAACCCGCAGCGGTGAGAGGCGAAGGTTTACAATGCAACGACGTTAACCATTGGGCCAAGGAGACGCTTGTTGGAGTGACTGTATTCTATGAATGCTACTCTTCCTGTTGTACTCAAAATCAATATAGCACGCATCGTAGGCACGTACATATACTCCTCAAAATAATTTAAGAACCGCAAAATTAATATTATAGATTTCATATTCATATATAAAATGTTAATAAATGTGTGTAATGTAACAATTAACATGTCGCCAGTACTTAGATATCTCCGCCCTATTGTTGATGTCGGAGTATACTGGCAATAGGTTATATTATAATACAGTTGCACATGTTTCAGTATACTGTTGAATGTGCTATTGTTTGTCGGAGGTATAGTATTGGTTTGATTGGTTAAAATGGATAAATGATTGGCAACTGGCGACATGTCAATTGTAAAAGAAAACAACTAAACTTAAACATTGCAAAAATACAGTAAACCTTTCAATTACAGCACTTTAAAAAATGACACAAATCTAAGCATGATCTTTAAATTATTTTGAGGAGTACACTGAAGTATACTGGGAGGGTTTAATGTGCTGTTTGAGTCGATTATCTTATTGTCAATCCCATTTGTATGCGTGAATCAGCGATATATGCAATTCCAGTCAGATTTTAACATAATTTGTATTTGCCATTTACTATAACCCCATGTGTGGCGGTGCCGCGCAGTGATTTGCAAACTATGTGACATGTGGCAGTTTTTCGCGGTCACAGCAATGATTTATTGTGTAGCTAATAAGAATTTTGACTTTTTCAATACAAGAACTTTCAATTAGGTACATTTGTCTTTGTGAACTGCTGTACCCAGGCAGGGTTCATAAAGTACATCTATATGTTTTAATTAACTACACATTTTATCTTACTTCTATTTTGTTGAATCCGCGGCCAATATATTCCAATAAACATAAACTGTAAACATCGCCTTGTATTGTTTTAAATCTATAATACGACTGGCAGCTATGTGTGTAAAGTTGGCTCTGGTTTCTATATTCGAACGTAGTTCTCCGTTCTACATTCGACTTCAGTTCTCCGTTCTACATTAAAACATAGTTCTCCGTTCTACATTCAACTTCAGCTCACCGTTCTACATTCGAACCTAATTAACCGTTCTACATTCGACTTCAGTTCTCCGTTCTACATTCGAACCTTGTTCTCCGTTCTACATTCAACTACAGGTCTCCGTTTTACATTCGACTCTAGTTATCAGTTCTACATGCGACTCTAGTTATCAGTTCTACATGCGACTCTAGTTCTCCGTTCTACATGCGACTCTAGTTCTCCGTTCTACATGCCACTCTAGTTCTCCGTTCTACATGCGACTCTAGTTCTCCGTTCTATATGCGACTCTAGTTCTCCGTTCTACATTCGACTGCAGTTCTCCGTTCTACATTCGAACCTAGTTCTCCGTTCTACATTCAACTTCAGCTCTCCGTTCTACATTCGAACCTAACTAACCGTTCTACATTCGACTTCAGTCCTCCGTTCTACATTCGAACCTTGTTCTCCGTTCTACATTCAATTACAGGTCTCCGTTTTACATTCGACACTAGTTCTCCGTTCTATATGCGACTCTAGTTCTCCGTTATATATGCGACTCTAGTTCTCCGTTCTTTATGCGACTCTAGTTCTCCGTTCTACATTCGACTCTTAGTTCTCCGTTCTATATTCGACTCTAGTTCTCCGTTCTATATGCGACTCTAGTTCTCCGTTCTATATGCGACTCTAGTTCTCCGTTCTACATGCGACATTCGAACCTAGTTCTCCGTTCTACATTCGACTTCACAGTCAAATTTAAGCCACAAGGGGAATATGCCTTCAATGTTGGCTTAAAGTAAATACCTATTTTCCAACGAGGAATTCATTATTTAACATGACTATTCTACTTTAATGCTTAATTTATTTTAGTAAAGTGACAAATAGCTTTGCTACAAAACATTATATAAACTAAACAGTTCAGACGAATGTCATAAGACCGTAACCAAATATGAGAATGCTAACCATCCTTTAAAGAACAAAACTTACGGAATATACAGTTTTGAATATAACTAACAAAATAGCAATTATAGTAACAATTCGGTGGTCTTTAACGTTGTATTTACAAAAAATAACTTTTTCATATAAAAGTCACCTACAGTCTAAGGAGAAATTCTTTTCTTCGAGTGTCGAGTTTCGAGAAGAGAAATTCGAGTTTCGAGTAGAGAAATTCGAGAAAAGATCGAGTTTCGAGTAGAGAAATTAGAGTTTCGAGTAGAGGATATAGAGTTTCGAGTAGAGAATATCGAGTTTCGAGTGGAAAAAATCCGAGTTTTGAGTGAGCGGTGAAGAGTTGGAGACTTTTTCATATACATGTTTAAGACTCTAAGTAAAAATCATGAATATATTTAACTTTTACTGTTTTAAATAACGAAGCAATTTATAGTAGATAACTAAAGACAAATAGTTTTGTTTAAAAATGAAGGCACCTATTCGTACTCGATTATCAGTCGAAATAGTCCGGTTGTAAACGAGCACACAGATTAGTGCGGAAGCGCCGTCTGGTGGGATACAATGAACCAATATTTGCAATTCTGAGCCATCTGATTGGTTTAAAAAGTAGGGTGAACGCTAAACACTTACATGTGCACCATGCATTTAGGGGCGAGGAGTGGGGGATGGAGGGAGCATTTAGAATGATTGCATTGCACATGTGTAAAAAACGCGTGACAGGCCCATAGCCAACCTGAAATTTAACCGAGGCCAATCCTTTACTATGGAGATCTGGTGACACGCACCCTCGCCCACCCACCCACATACAACATAGTCACAGGTGTCTGCAGGAAACAGCGCTTGGTTGTTTCTAGATAAGAACTAGTATGTGTTGACGTTTAAATCTGTTTACAAAATATTAAAATATAGTCACAAGATGACATTATCGTTTTTTGAGTCGACCTGTTGACTTTCTCGAATTTCGAGTTGAAAATATCGAGTTTCGAGTTGACATTATCGAGTAGAGAAAATCGAGTTTCGAGTAGAGAAAACCGAGTTCCGACATGACATTATCGAGTTTAGAGTAGAGCAAATCGAGTAGAAAAGCGAGTCTCGAGTAAAAAAAATCGAGTTTTGGGAAGACAAAAGTCATTGTATTAATGGTTATTTATACGGTAATAATATATTAAAATTTATTTATAAAATACAATTAGTCATTTACAGTGAAAGAAGTAAATTCAATACTAATTCATATGCGTTCAGGCTCTTATTGTGTCGCCTGCGTAGTGCAGACACTTAGTGATCACTTTGTCCGTCGTCCGTCTTTCGTCGTCGTCCGTCCGTCCGTTACACTTTAACCTGCAACGTAACCTTGGCCATAAATTGCAAATTATTTGACCTATGTTCATGAAACTTCAAACACATATGCATCTCACCTTAAAGAATGTTGTTACACATGTCCAATATTTCTTGACTTTCATTTTGTTAGGGTTATGCCCCGTTTTATTAAATTTTAACCTGCAAGTTAACGTTGGAAATGAGCACACGGCAGGCGACACACCTGTTCCGTAGAACAACCTTCTAGTTACTCTCAGACGTCAACATCGTGCATGTACTATACAATATAAACAACAGTATTAAACATTGACCGACATAATTAAATAAATATATTTCAATATATGTGTGTTTTGGTCGAGGGTGGGGGTTGGGGGATGGGGGTGTGGGTGGGGTCGGGGGATGTGGGTAGGGGATGAAGTCATACAGATATTATTATAAACACTTACGTTTGTCTAATTGAAGAGTATTAAAAAAGTGTTTTATTTCCATTATATTACATATAAAGTAATATCAAAATATATACGGATATACGGTAAACATATTATAAAGACAAATCGGTCGGGTAACAAGTTCTATCAATATTTCGTAAACGTGCCACATATACAATGCGCATGCCCATAGAAAGGGAATATGCATATCTGAATGGTAAATACTATTAATATTATAATTAGTATTCAATCTTTTCAAAGAAGAATACCGCTAGGTATCCTTACGGCATTTACCTTCAATCATAGTGGGTGATGGAAACACAGAAAAAAGTATAACAATAACAACGGGGGTAGACATAGAGTGAAAAAGGAGAAAACAATTAACGGTTGAAATAACTATTAACAAAACAAATGTATGAACAAAAAAGTATACAGTAATGGAAAGGTATATAGAATTTCATTTCCATGGCTTGCATTTCTTTGTGAAAAAATTAAATCAATTGCCTATCTAATGATGAGTTTTCTACGGTGTCCTGTTAGGGCCATCTTACCATTTCATCTTATAATCGACCATCGACTAGGTCAATGGTCGATGGTACGATGCGATGGTAAGATGCGATGGTCGATAGTAAGCTGCGATGGTAAGATGCGATGGTCGATGGTAAGATGCGATGGACGATGGAAAGATGCGATGGACCATCGACCATCGCATCTTACCATCGACCATCGCATCTTACCATCGCATCTTACCATCAACTATCGCATCTTACCATCGACCATCGCATCTTAACATCGCATCTTACCATCGACCATCGCATCTTACCATCGCATCTTACTATCGACCATCGCATCTTACCATCGGCCATCGAGGAACTGCATGTTTTATGAATAGTTATAATCAGTTAGTGTCATTTAAAACGTTGATTGTGAAATGTGTCTGCTTTACTTTATATTACTATTTTTCATGTGTTCCTCCAATGTATGCACTCCTCACTCGCCCACAAACACTTGTTTGCAATATTCGGGAATGAATGGAAATACCAAGAGTAGCGCGTGTGTCATAAGTCGATGGTAAGATACGATGGTAGGATGCGATGGTCGATGGTAAGAATGGATGGTCGATGGTAAGATGCGATGATAAGATGCGATGGTCGCTGGTAAGATGCGATGTTCGATGGTAAGATGCGTTGGTCAATGGTCCATCGCATCTTACCATCGACCATCGCATCTTACCATCACATTTTACCATCGCATCTTACTATCGACCATCGCATCTTGCCATCGACCATCGCATCTTACCATCGCATCTTACCATTGACCATCGCATCTTACCATCGCATCTTACCATCGAGCATCGATTCGATGGTTAGATGACCCTAACTGGACACCGTAGTTTTCCAAAGTCAAATTCAAAATACAAAATACAGTGATGATAATAAGGAAGAATAAAAACATAAAAGTGGTGAAATTGATGGTGAAGTAGTCATAGTAAGGTAGAAGAATATAGACATGAAAAAACAGAGACAAAGGTGACAGAAAGGCATATTATAGATTATAAATACTAACAACTAACACGTGCGAAAGCATTTTGGTAAATTAATAAGAAGTTATTCATCACGTACGTTCTGAGAGTAAAGTAAGATATAGGAAAGGGGCTTAAACCTCCACGACCGGTGACCCAGCATTGAGGAGAACGACCATAACCACATAGGAGCGGTCGTTTTTTGGGGGGTTTTTTCATAGGAGCGGTCGTTGAAAGGTTGATCAGCCATTTGGCAATAATATGTGTGCTGCGTTACAGGCATGCATACGTATATGTATACATAATATAAAACATGTATCATGTAACATAAATTTACATAACCTAAATTGAATCAGGAAGTTCTGAAAGTAAAATCAAGAAATGTCTAGAGCATACTCATATGTCGTATTTGAACGTGTGTAACATCCCTTAACCTATACATCATAGCAAAAACGTTTTATTTACGCATGTAGTCACTTCCGGTCACTTCCGGTTTATTTCCTTGTTATTGGTAAATTTGTCTATATCCACTGAGAAATATCTCGATCATGTGATTCTGCACCTAAGTGAGCACTAAATGTTATTAGATGTGAAAAACATATCCCAATATTATTGTAAAAGACATGGTTTCACAGACTGACATTAACAACTTACGTGCAATTAACGTCGATGTCAAATAGTTATATTAATTGAATGTTGTTGGACGGCTCATCAACACATTAAATTTTATTTAGAGCCGCTTCAGGAAAGAATACATTGGTCTACCGGATTTCAAATCGACCGTGCTATCCACGGATTATATTAAAAACAATAGGAATTTATGATTGTAAGAGCAAGACAGATAGTTGTTTGTGTGTATATCTCCAAAAAATGTGCTAAAAGTTTTCAATTGCTTTCTTATCTGCTATATATTTTAAATTTGATTTTATATTTATTAAAATAAGGTATCGATTACTTGCAAGAATTATAAGTAATATTATTATTTGTAACCATTGCAGCTGAGTATCTTATCTAAACGGCTTGATATGTATGGGACAAGAAGAAATACACTTCATTAGACCCAATCCGTTATGTAAATAGAATCCCAGCGGCATATTCGATGGTGCGATATCAGACAAAGCACCGGTAGTCAGCGGAGTCCCGCAGTGACTGTACTATATCCACTGCTCTTCGTGCTCTTTATGATTGATCTGCCAGATTGTGTCAACTCTAACACCAGATTATTTGCAGGAGAAAATACAGCTTTCAATACTGCAGAGGACGATTTGAAGAGGCTAGCCGGATGGGACCATGCATGGGGACATCAAATGCTGACAAATGCAGCATCCTCGAGGTCGGCATGCTCTCCAGCCACATTTGACTACGGACTCAAGGGCAAAGTACTAGAGATTGTTAGTAAAGCTATATTTTTGGAGTGGATCTTACCTCTCCTGGAGCCACCATATCGACAGAACAGTGAGGATGGCCAACAACATGTTAAGCTTGCGAAAAATAGAGCAGCCGCTAAACCAAAACATTTGCTTACTTTATTCTTGTGCATCGATCTGGAGCTTCCACTTCCCAGTCGAAGAGTACGAAAGAGATTATGCAGAGGCGAGCAGCCAGGTTAAGCACCAACCGGTATCATAACATCAGCAGTGTTAGAGACATGCGCGATGACCTAGGTTGTGACATACTTAAGACAATGCCAGTTAAGCTTTAGTTGACCACGATATACAAAATAATCAACCACCTAGTAGGCCTCCCTGTAGTATATAAGCACAGTTTTCCCTCGCGGGGTCTCAAAAATGCAAGTATTTAAAATGTGTTAACCATAGCTCTCAACCCGAGAACACCATAGTTAAAAAACACTGGCAAAAACAACTTTCATATTTTGTATATCATGGTCAACTAAAGCTTAGCTGGCATTGTCTTTCTAGGCTATTGTTTTTTGTATTTACACGAGCATCTTTGTGTTTTACTTATTATATTGCTTATTAATGCTGCCTTGTTGGTTAGAGAATATTTCATGGCGGGGAATTCTTTATTTACACTGTCCCGTTTTACTGGGATGACAGTAGGGTAATTGTGAGGTTTGGTGCACCCTAGAACCTGGTTTAAACCCCATCGGATTTTTTTTGCCACTGACCGTTCCAAGGCGGTAGCCCTATTGTCAACCCTCTTTGTGTTTGTGACGTCATATGCCTTTATTCCTTATTAACATTGCCGTTCATGATTGTCTTTTTACGTGTTTTGGGGGTTTACTGTGTTCTGTGAAAGCTGCATTTACTGTTTGACTTTTATACTTATTTTCAGTCAGTTTAAAAAACAATGATACGCTTGCCGTTACTACTCACCAATCCGGTTTATCAATTCAACAAAAATAACATTTTCATTCCCCGTCTTACTTCATAAATAACTAATAACTAAAAACATTTTTAAATCATCAAGCAAAGTCAGACAGGTATTAAACATTGCACAACATACAATGGTGTTAAGGAAACAGGCTTCCTTCTGAATCATTTGCACTTGTTTGTATATATTTCAGTGTCTGTGTATATAAGCAAACGTTCGTTATTTAGTCGTACCGGCAGATGGATTGTGCCTCAGTACTGAAAGTGAATCGTTATTAAGTCATACCGACAGATAGATTGTCCTGGAAGTGAAGAATAAAGTCTGTGTTCGCATTTGGAAGAATATAGATGGCACTGCTATAAAAAAACGTAAAAAGTGTACGGCAGCATAACGTAATAACAAGGAAGAGTACGTAGGTGATAGTACAAAAGGAGTCAAATTCGCGTTAGGTAGAAGAATACAGATGTGATGGTAAAGCAGTGATAGTAAGGAATAAGAATAAAGGAACAAAAAACGTGGAAATTCCGCGAAAAACAGGTTTTCCATAAGCTACCCACAATGTTTCGTTCCAGTATATATTTCCGTATAAGCTATATACACATCAAGTTTCGCTTCAATATCTCACTCCTCACGCAAGTAATTGCCCTGAGTTTTTATTTTATTTTTAGTAACAACAACCTTGACCTTGACCAAATGACCTCATAAATGAGAAATTGTCTCTTCTTACGGATGGAGGGAGGTATACAGTTCTACCAAGGAATAAGTGGGTGGTCTGCATCCACCACAAAAACAAATCGACCGTCATATATAGCCTAACATGTGTTAAAAATGACGCAAAATACCATTAAAACAAACAAATATAATCCTACGTTTCATTTTCATATAAGCTAGCTACACAGTAAGTTTCGTTTCAATATCTCATACCTAACTAAAGTTATAGTGCGGAAAGTATTTTTTTCTAGTTTAGTAACATTGATCTCAACACAGCAACTTATTGAACAGATACCATGAAACGGCATTCCCGTGAAATGGTTAAAATTATTGAGAAGTAAGGAAGATTAAAAGAATGTCGAGGTGATAGCAATGAAACAAACAAAGCCGATTGTGAAATAAGACAGAGAAGGAAGACAAAGGTAAACTATAGCTTGGACAGATGGGGAAAGGGAAAGAGCAAATGCATTTTAAAAATGCTAAGTTAATTAGAAGTAAATCATTGCGTACTTTGTGAGAGTAGAAGAAACTTAGAGTAAGATAGGAAGAATCCAAATGAAAAATACAGAGATAACAGTATGGGTAAGGGATGATATAAGGAATACAAAGGTGAACGTAAGGCAACATTAGGAGTTGAATTCAGAGATTATAAGAGTACGGAAAGGTTAGTAAGAATATACTCAGTAGCGAAAAGATTAGCCAAACTAACAATGTGATCAAGATTATGTTTCGAAGAAGCAATAGTGTCATGTGAGATAAAAGTAAGGTATAGGAAAGGTGCTCTTCCACGACCGGTGACCAAGCAAAACAGAAGAACGACCATATCCACTTGAGATCGGTCATCAAAAGGTTGATCAGCCATTTGGTAATCTACCTATATAATATTCTTAACGAATATGTTTGCTGTGTTTTAAGTATGCAGACGTATATGTATTACCTAACATAAAACTTTTATCCTGTAACCTAAATTTGCATAACCTAAATTGAAAGTTCCTGAGATATTCATGGTTTGTACTACTATTTCCTCTTAATATGAAAGTAGATAGCTTTCCTACTATTGCAAATAATTGCTGAAGATGTCTCACAGTTGAAAAGGGGACACATATAGTTATTATGAAATTCCTTGTTTGCAAAACGTTTCGTGTGCGTTTGTAGTTACTTCCGGTTGATTATAGTGTTTGTTAAGGTCATAATAGACAAAATCGTGCCCCTTCCATAGTAAATCAAGCATGTTAAAGACCTGTAATAACCTCAAGGACGTTCTTTGATGTGCTCGGACTATACACCCCCGATACGCCGGATCGCCAGGTTTACGTTCCCGTCCAACGGATGAGGCTAAGGAAACGTGCCTTCCCCAAGAACACATCGACGAACACAGTGGAGCGCTGAGGCTCGAACCCATGTCATCTGTTTTTTAAATCCACTGTGATATCAACCGAGCCACGTCAGTGCCTGGATATATTAATAACCATGATAATATATAATTGTAAGAGTATGACACGTTTCCCGTGACCCGAATTTCTTATTCTGTTTATTAATTACCTCAGATAACGAGCCGCTATACAACAATGCATTTATGTAAAAATAATTTCAAACCAGCATTAATTTAACAATCTATTAGGAAGGCATTAACACAGTGGTCCACTATAGAAGAGTTAACAATCTACTAGGAAGACATTAACACAATGGTTCAATATAGAAGGGTTAACAATTTACCAGGAAAGCATTAACACAATGGTCCACTATAGAAGGGTTAACAATCTACTAGGAAGGCATTAACACAATGGTCCACTATAGAAGGGTTAACAATCTACTAGGAAGGCATTAACACAATGGTCCACTATAGAAGGGTTAACAATCTACCAGTAAAGCATTAACACAATGGTCCACTATAGAAGAGTTAACAATCTACTAGGAAGGCATTCACAAAATGGTCCACTATAGAAGGATTGTTTTGATGTGTTCCCCTATTAAACAGTTCTTTAATTTAGCTCTTTCAGTCTCTAAATTAAAACAATAAATGGCACAAAAACAATGAGTTTGAGAATACGCTATTAAAAGAGGAATGTTCATAGAAGGCAACAACAACGTATTGTTAAGGGGTTTAATGTCCCTACCTGCTATTCCACTGTCGCGAACGAGCGACGGTATAAACTTATCGTGTTCCGCTATAGACAATCAATATGGTGGAATCAACCCGTCATATAACGTATGTACGAGTTGCTTTTTGCATGTAAGAACACGATTATTTGCATGTAATGACTAGCTTACATATTACAGAAGTGCGACATAGCGCAAAATGATACCTGCTCGGGTTTGTACACAGTAGCACGTGTATACTTTTATACAGTTTGTAGTATTTTGGGCGTCGTATGATGAAGAATGTCGGCTATTTGCTGTAGTTAAAATCATTTGTATTTCTTGTATATTAATTGTAGATATTTGAAACATGTGCATATAAAATCTGTTGTAAAATGTGTATTTAAGTTTCACCTTCATATATCATTATGAAAACATGTTTCTGATCCAGAGATTTAGAACATTATTATCAATTCTCTGGTCTAAGTTGTAAACGTTATATAACGGGTATATGCCGTATATGCCGTAGGATGCACATGTTGTTGTTGTTTTTTTCCAAATTTAAATGTACCTTTAACAAACATAATGACAAATATAATTGTCCGCACTTGTTAAATATGCTTGACGACGAATCACCGTCGTCCGAGAATACATATCAAGCTGTTTATATAAAGCAAAAGGCAATAGCTGTAGTGAATTCACTAGTCCGTCCGTTGATTTACTGGTGGAATTATTAGTAGTAATAAAATGGCCGTTGTCTAGTTTTTTTTCTAGAACATTGGTAAGTGTTTAGATGTGTAACTTCTTTTAATCTTAGAGTAATATATATCAAGCACAAAAAGCTATTTTTAAAATGAATAAGTATTTGCATAAATTTACATTTGTATCACCAAAACAACTCCAACTTTAAATTACGGAAGTGAGGTGTGGGTATTCGTACAAACTATATCAATTGAAAGAGTGCATTTACAGTAGTAGTATAGAAACGAGGGATACCAGCACAGTTTTCCATCACGGGGCACGAGAAAAACTAATGAAATATGTTATGGGGGACTCAGGCGTAACTCTCATTCACACCACCAAGATCGCCTAAATCAACACCAACATATTTCAACAGTTTTCTCAAGCACCCCGCTCTGGAAAACTCCGCTGATACCCCTCGTTTCTATACTACTAATCAATCCGGTTTGTCATTTTAATAACATAACATTTGCAACTCATTAAGCAAAGTTGATGGAACCGGGCAGTAGTCTTCATCATCGCTCTGCATATCATTTTTTACCATGGAGTATTTTATTTTTCTACACTTTGCTATTTTGTATTTCATTTCAAGAAGCTCTTCTCTGTTTTTAACCAGCTCACGTTCATAATTATCCATTTCGACCACCAGACGTCTTTTATTGGTGTCCATAAAATCATCACGAACTACTTCATATTCTACTTGGATTTGCTTGCTTGTCATTATCTTTTTTCTATATTTATCTTTTAAATTGTTAAGTTTTCTGCAAACCTTTTCTAATCTTTTTTGTTCCATTATATAATAATACTATATATAAATATTTTTAAACCCTTATTTAATATTTTCAATATCCTTGAATGGAACCCAGCTATTAAAATCCTCATTGTAACCCTTCCATTTAATCAATGCTTGTTTCTTTTTGTAATCACGTCGTATTACTTTTTCAATCCTGAATATTTCTTGCTTTGCTTTTATCATTTTTAATTCATAAAAGCTTCCAACAATGTTTTAGTTGTTTAAATCTTTTATTTTGTATATCACAGGATTTGTATATTGAATTTCATCAATAACAAATATTTCTTCGGTCCAATTCGGAGTATAACCTTTCTCAAACGTTCTTTTATATTTGCTAATTCTAACATTATCCCCTATTTTAAACTTTGGCTTAATTTGATTACTTCTCATTTTTCCATACAAGTTGAAATACATCATTCCTTTATTCTTTTCATCACTAGCTTCAATTTGTGCCATTTTCAATACTCCGATGTTTTGTATTATTGTATTTATCAACCATCGCCTGAAGCACGTCTAAATATTCATTTGTATTGTTAGCTGTAAAATATTTCCACATCTTTTCTTTTAATGTCTTGTTAAATCGTTCAATTACTACAGCTTTTCCGAAATTAAAAGTGTCATACATTTTAATATTATTATCAACAAGGAACTGCTTGAATATTTTATTTTAAAATTCCACACATTGATCAACCCACAACAATTTACACTGTCTTCCTGCACTGATTATCTGTTTGAACGCTTTGGTAATTTCTAAACCAGTTTTATTTGGAACGGGTACAACCCAAGCAAATTTACTAAATACATCAATAACAGTAAGCAAGTATTTAGTACCTTTATTATACTTTGAAAACGATTGCATGTCAACCAAGTCAGCAGACCATATTTTATCAATTTCATTAACAATTACACGGCGTTGAGTGAACTTTCTTCGTATAGGCTTTATGAAGTTCATCTGCTAACTTGTCAGTCCATTTCAACGCATTTTCTCGTTTTTTGGCTCTCCAAGGCCAAATTTATATTTTGCACTAATTACAGGCTTGACTATCAAATTCTTAGCGATCTTTTCTCCAAGTGATTTGGATTTGCTTGTTTTAAAACCGGTCAGCATGTTTTTATCGCACAATGATTTATTACTAGGTCTTTCTTCATAGCAGTAATCATGATCTTTGCAAATAGCATCTAATTCATTTGAAGGTTCTCCGCTATCAAGCGGATTACCGGGACCGAAATATTTATAACCAGGAAGTGTTAGCCCCTTTTTGGGTAGCAAAGGGAGCAAAGACAGTAGGGTAAGTGTGAGGTTTGGTGCACCCTAGAACCGGTTTAAACCCCCAGTGGCCTACTTTGCCACTGACTGCTCCAAGGCGGTAGCCCTATTGTCAACCCTTTTGTGTTTGTGATGTCGTTTGTATTTTTTATTAATTTTGCCTTTTCGTTTGTCTGTTTGTGTGTTTGTTTTTATGTTTTGTGGTTGACTGTCGTCCTTGAATGCTGCTTTCCCTGTCCGATATTTTCATCCTTCTTTATGAATATCAATATTTCCACCTTCTGTGTTTTTAACAAACTTTGTTTTAGTAATACCACAAGACGCACAAGTTGCTCTTAACATTTTTTTACCATTTTTTGCTAAAACATACTTAGGATCAACATTTTCAGTAACCATTTTTTCTGTTATACAATAACTCATATATAATATGATTAGATTAAACTTCGTTTACAAAATATGATTTTATAATGTTTTAATTTTCTATTGGTTTGTATGATTTTAATATTTTATAAAGAATATCGTACACACTATTTCCTTCTTGCAACTTTTTGGCAAAGTACAAACAGAAATATCCGCACAGGACACTTGTTTTATCTTGATATTGAATGGTGTTGTATTTTATATTAGGTATGTAATTTAAAACTTCTTTTGGTGGACTCACACCAAACGGATCGAAGTAATAATTATCATAGTAACAAGTCCAGTGTGTACCAGGCCCGACATAATCATCAAGATTAATAATACTACATTCTTGTTTATTTTGTTTTGTTGGTTATTTGTTCTTGCTAAACACTCCCCTGAATTTCTGTATACCTAGCTGCTTAACCCATTTTATTATATCTAAGATAGAGATAGGTTAATTTGTGAGTCTACTTGCAAACCTTTTCCACGGTCAACTCTTAGTCCTTTTCCTTTTCTACCTACTTGCAAACCTTTTCCAGTTAAGCCACCAATAAGAGATCCAATCAATGGAATTCCTAGTAATGCAAGCAGTCCGAAAAATCCCCCGTCTTGTTGTTGTTGCCTTGTCAGTTTAATAGGGCAACGACCTTTGGATTTTATTATCTTGATAATTTGTTGTAGTGTTAATGCATTATTTGATTTAAGTAGTAGTGCTTGCTTTTTGCCATTAGGAATAGTTACCATCCTATTTCCAAATAGTTTACCAATTCCAGTACTTACCAAGCCGCTTAGTGTTCCTGTTGCCAGAGGACCTAATACTTTTAGATAAAATTTTGCAACTGTTGGTAATATTGTTTTAGTTAACAAACCAGCTAATGCGCATAAAAAGCCCCCATTCTTGGACTGAGATCTCATTTGCGATTTTGATATATTTATGTCTAATCCCCGTCCACCAGATTTAGCTTTGTTAATATTGTTAATCTGAGTAGTTGTCAGCAACAAAGGAAAATTCCCAGTTAGTTGGTTATTTTTTAACCTGAGTGTTTATTCGCTCTTGTTCTCATAAGCCATCGCTAAACTCTGTTTTTGCCCATCTGTTAAATTTACTGAATAATTTACGTAAGTCATATATATTATAAGTTAGATTAAACAATTACTAGTTCATTCCCGACAGTATCAATAACAACATCTTCCTCATATAGAACCAGAGTATAAACTTTATATCGAGCAGCAGGAGGTATATGTAATGTATATCTCAGATTTAGTTGTTTCGGATCAATACTGGCTTCATTTTGCTTGTAACTCAAATCGAAATATATCATTCCGAAGAGATTTTTAAAATTACCCACATTGAGTAAAGTTCCAGTGGTTTTATCATTTTGCTTGTATGAATAATTAATAACATCTCTGAATATTCTTATGATATTAGCATAACTATATTCGGTTTCTGGATAATAAACTCCATTTCCAACTTCCAGTCTAGCTGATTGTAAATATCAATTAGTATTAGCAGCATTTACCTTAAACGTATCCAAAAGATGAGGATTTTGTGTTTGAGAAGAACTCTTGTCGGTCCTTTGCAAATACACAAACACATGTTTGGGATGTTTAACACCAGCCGTTATTCTAAATACGGATTCAGTTGCTTTAGAACTTCCGCTCTCTTGTATCATTTCAAGGAGGTAAGTCCATCTTGTTGATGTCATATGATTTGTTATTACGTAACTTAAACCATCTGAGTTAAATATCATTCTGGGTATCCACAAAAACTAATCTATTAATAACTACTCGACCATCATCACCACTTGATTTGAAAATTAACACATTATCATTTTTCAGTTGCAAGCTGATTTGAATTTGACTAGGAGGAAGCATGTTTGTTTCCAAACCTTCAAAGAAGGAATTTGTTTAATGGAATTATAGAATCAACATTTTGATTAGTTATGATTAAAGCATGACGAGTAGTAAATCCTAGGTTATAACCAGCTT
This sequence comes from Cyrtodaria siliqua, assembly GCA_037043455.1. Classification (NCBI taxonomy): domain Eukaryota; kingdom Metazoa; phylum Mollusca; class Bivalvia; order Adapedonta; family Hiatellidae; genus Cyrtodaria; species Cyrtodaria siliqua. Next base: position 70,593 of record JAWPHD010001366.1, read on the forward strand.
GATCATCTCGAGATTCTGCCACAGCCGTGGTATCTAAATAAAAGTATTCATTTTTTCCGGTTGTCTTTGCATAATCGTCAGAAATTTCAAGCAAGCTTTTGACATTAACAAATATGTGCAGATTATTTCCAACGTAAACTATTTTTCCATTTTGCTTTACTTGCATTTGATCGATCAATGAAGCTGCACCGTTAATTAAAGCAATTCTGTCAGCGTCTGCGAAATTGGCTCCATCAGCAATTTTGTTTACTTGAAAACTGATTTCAAAATATGCGTTATACCAATCAAAGTAAGAACTTCTATCATTTAGTGTAAACGGATAACCACTTTTCATTTGTCTGGTAGTATTTCCTGGTTGTGTTATAGGAGTATCTAACTGAATAGAAACATCTATGTATACTAGTAATTAGATTGTTTTTTATTAATTAATCGATTATTTCTAGCATGAATATTTTTGGTTCTCTTCCGGATAGTAATCTGTTAATTTTTGTATTTACATCTTCTTCAATTATATTATCAGCCGCAACTTTAGCTAAATCTTTTGTGGCAGCTTTTGTAAGTTCTTTTAAAATTATTTCACCTTTTGGTTTAGGTTTAATAACTGAAACTAACTTATCAGCAGCCATTGTCCCTACTTCATCTCCAAGTTTTTTAGAACCGCTTTCTAAGATTTGTTTTCCAGCAATTTCTAATGCTTTCTTGCCTGCTGTTTCAACAGACCCACTAAATATCTTTGATCCAACTTTTGAAAAAAGGTCAAATATACCAGCTCCAGTTAATCGGTCAACTTGAGTATATGTTCCCGTACTAGTGTCATAAACATTTTTTAAACGTGCCATATAACTTATGTTACATTAATTCCTTCAAAACAAATCGAAATGACGTGTGAAAAACATTAAGATTAATAATTTTACCGGAGAAATCGGTTATGTAAATATTAATACTGTTAATAATTGTTTTGTTTACTTCACAGAACCCTGTTCGTCTTTGAAAGGATACGATCTTGTAAGATCAGCTGTACTTATTTCATAAATAACATCCCCGTATGATCCATCAACAATAGAATTACTTATCAAATCACAGTGGATGTACAATGTATCGATAGAATTTGTTATGTTTGGTGTCACAGTTCCAAATTTAGTTTCTCTAATAACTGCATCTTTGTCAAACCCAATCAAGGTGTGAAAGTTTGATTCTCTCAAATCAAGTACCAATTTATTATGAATGGTAACCAAACATTTAAAACTTGATAAATCAAACTCAATTTTTATCGGGACAGGCGAGACATCGGTTAAATCATTGTTTACAGTCAATGCTTCTTTTATGTAATTATCAATATCAGCATAACTGTAATTTCCATTTGTAAAAATAGTATTTTTCCAATCTGTTCCATTGTGATACCTTATCACTTTGTTATTAAAATCTTCACTAATATTATACCATGAGTAAGTCATAGAATTAATCTTATCGCGCCCAATGCCATAGTATTTGTTCTTACCTAATATTAATGGTCTGTCAAATACAGTTGTAAAATTACTCGGTTTGTTTGAGCTATTAATTATTGACGCTTTTTCTGATGATAATACAAGTTTTTGTTCCATATAATATAGGATAGATTATTTTTTCTAAAATAAATCACCTTTGTAATACTGTTTAAAACTTGATTTTTCAAAATTGAAAACTTGAGTAGTGCGAAATCCCATAGTTGCAGTGATGGTCCAAAAATGTGATTTTGGAAGATATGCTTCAAATGTTCCTTTTAGTATTCGTTTGCCATTTTCTATTTTTGGCTGAGCAAATGACTCATCAGTAAACAGGTTAAACAAAATAAAATATTCTACATCAATGTCTGTATTTGTAACTACATATGTAAGGTTTGCTTCAACTATATAACGTCCGGGTTTTACAATTGTCAAGCCTCCATCCGCTTCTGTAGCATATTCTCCACTTTTTATAAATGGATTGGCTACAAGAGTAAATGCTTCGATAAGATATTTACGAATTGTTCTTTCAAGTGGTTTACGTGTCGGGTACGATACATAACGTAAACTGCCGTCATCCATAGTGCTTATTCCATCTATCGTATATTCAAAAAGTAGAATCCGACTTAAATAGTCTACTTTGACTTTCAACCCATCAATTATACCAATAACTGCTGTTTGCCGGCTATCAGACTTTTGATTATGCTCTTTAAGAGAAGCTATTTCGCCATCAAAAGCTTTGCTTCTTTCATCCGTGGCAGCTTTCAATTGCTTTGAAGCATCATCAATAGCAGTCTCAAGTTTATCAGTGTCAACCAGTTTGTTCAGAGCAGTCTCCAGCGACTTACCGTCAACCATTTTCTTTTTGATATCTTCAAATTCTTTGTTGATATCAGCAACGTTGGTGATTATCTGCTCATTTAATATTTTAATTTGAGTTATTTCAGTAGTAAAAGCAGTTCTCATTTGTTTTGAAGCATCAGCAATTGTCAACCATTTGTTTATTGATTTCTCCAATCCGTGTATTAATATTTTGAACACCAGTTCTTATTTGTTCGCTTAATTTCTTGAAGTTTTCACTCTCTTCCAATACATCTTCTTTCTTTTCTAGCTCTTTCAAAGCATCACTCAAAAGTTGTATTTCATCTTTCAAACCGTTTTGAATTTCTATCATTTTCTCACGGTTTGCTTGTAACTTTGTTTGTATTTGACTAAGTTTATCATCAACACCTGTTGTCAAATTTTTCATCATGTCTGGAATTTTATCAATATTATAATCACGTATGATTTTTGTTATTCTCCTTTGGGTATATTGCCTTGTTACTGCATCATCTGGTTTGTCTGGATTACCAACATTGGTGATTTTATTTTTATACATGTTAAGAAATATAAAAAGATCGGACAGGCAAAGTAGCATTCAAGGAGGACAGTAAACCACAAAATACAGAAACAAACACGCAAACAGGCAAACAAGAAGGCAAAATCAATAATAAATGCAAACGACATCACAAACACAAAATGGTTGACAATAGGGCTACCGCCTTGGAACGGTCAGTGGCAAAGTAGGCCACCGGGGGTTTAAACCGGTTCTAGGGTGCACCAAACCTCACACTTACCCTACTGTCATCCCATTAAAACAGGACAGTGTTAAGATCACTTCTCAAAACATTTTCCTGGTTTTTACCCTTGTGAAGATAATTAACCAAATGTTTTTGTTTCACATACTCAGACAGCACAATACCAACATTTGTAATATTAACACTGCCAGTAGTAACTTCCTCGCCAAGATCATTAAAAGGCCCCATTATATATAATATGATTAGATTAAATATCACCAGTGAAGTTACATTTTACTAACTTCCTCGGGCGATCCAGATACAGAAAGTCGTACTGTTTGTCAGTTGCTTTTTTATACTGATCTTTGCTGACATCTTGTTCTTTGGAAAGCATACCAAGCTCACGATTAACTAGAGTCGCAAAAAAGATGTAATGAGAGCAATTCAACCGAATGTCTTTGGGAGTTTTGTAATAAGATTGGGATAAATAAATTACACAACAGTTTGTGTGCCTTCCCTGGATGAAATAGTTAATAATATCATTTTGATTGCGCTCACAAACATAATCATCAAAAATAGCTATCTTTTGAGTATCATAATCCAAATCATTCACATGGATAACTTCATCTTTTGAACATTCTAATATGTCTTTGACTGGGATTTTATTCTTTTTTGCTATCTTTTCAAGTTTTTGTGACAAGACCTGATACTTAGACTTTTCCAAGTTTTTAGCAAACAAGTAAATCTTGTCATAGTAAACTAAAGGTTTCAGCAACATGTGAACTAATGTGTTCGTCTTGCCAGATCCTGAATTACCGCATATAAGCATTCTAAAACAACAGTCTGGCAAAACGTTCCATATTTGTTTAAAATTACCGTTTTCTGTCTTCATGTCATAGTTTGGAATTTCCATTATAGTAAGAGTCAGATAATATTAATATTATCTAACTATTATTATATTTGTCAAAAGTGTATTGTGGAATAAAGCAAATCCCTCGTGGTAAGCAACTTGGAACAGAAGCAGAATGTTTTAAAGCTAATCAAGTTAAATATTACGGATTAAAATGAGTTTCCCAGGACCTACAAAACAAAAAGATACAGATCCTGCCTGGAGGCCGACAATGACAAATCCAGGAAGCCTGTCGAAAACGGAAGAAAAACAAAATATTATTTATTTTATAGGATTAGAATCAGAACGAAAACACATAAATAAAATGTTAAGCAAATCTGAATCTCCCAGTGAGATAACACGTCTTGAAAAGAAGCTGGTTAAAATACAAAATGAGTCTGAAAAAGCGCATGCAAATACAGTCGAACCTCGATAGCTCGAACACCGGTGATTCGAATACCATCGGTAATTCGAACACATTTTCCGGTCCCGACACAACTCCTATATAATTCAATGTAATTTAACCTCGATTATTCGAATATTATTTCTCGAATACCCCGGCTCGCTCGAATACTTTTTACGGTCCGAAGATCCATTTTTGTGTGAATTTAAACCTCGCTTAATCGAAGGTGATGATCCGTTGCCATGAGACGTCGGCCATATTAGTTGTAATCGACGCGTATTTGTTTGTAGCAAGTTGGATCATAATGCGAAAACAGATAAAGTTGGTTATTAAAGGTGCGAACATTTATGATTGAAAAGCGATAATAGACAGATAAAATGTATGTTTAGTGAACTTCGTTTACAGTTAATTACGATAAATTAAACACGGTTGATTTTCTAATTACATAATGTACGGAAACCAGTCTTACCTTGTTCTCATTATTCGGACTTCCGGAATGTATGTTAAAATCTATTAGTGTGATATTTCTTTAAATAAATGATAAAACAAACACTTTATTGCAGTTTTTCTTGTATTTTTAGTGTAACAATTACATGTTATATATCCGTTATGAGGTTTAAACAAACATGCATGAACATAAAAAACATACCCAGAACGAAACATCACGTACACAAGTAACACTATTTCGGGTGGTACACAAATTCGGATAGATATTTTGTTTTTTACCGTTACCTCAATGCCTCGAAGCCACCGATAATTCGAACATATCCCTATGGTCCCGCTGACTTCGAGCTATCGAGGTTCGACTGTAGTAGACTCATAAGAAAAAAATTAAACGCAGCTAAACCCGCAGTTAAACCTGCAGTTAAGAAAGCAGTTAAACCTGCAGTTAAAAAACAGTTAAACCTGCAGTTAAGAAAGCAGTTAAACCTGCAGTTAAAAAAGCAGTTAAACCTGCGGCTAAGAAGAAAACAAAACTCCGAGGCGAATATCCAATCTTGCAGGAATAATAAAAGACATAACCCCGGAGAAATGGATTAAAATACAAAAAGATGAGGCAGCCGCTGAGGCGCGAAAATTAAACCGATCTTAAACTTATCTTAATTTATCCTATTTTAATCTAACCTTATATTATACATGTCTTTGTTAAAATGGAAAGAATTAGCAGATAAAATGCGAAAAGCGAGTGAGCTTGTTGAAGAATTTGAAAATAAAGTTATTCAAAAAAGGCTAGAAAAAGGAGCTAGTCGGGATTTATACAAAGAAATATTTAAACCTGTAACTAGCGAAATAAAAAGTCAGTCAGAACAGCTGACCGAGCAGTTAGCTTCTCTTCCGAAAATAGGTCAGCAATTAGCCGCTCTTCCGGCAGCAATGGGCGAGGAAGTAGAAGAACAAAAACAAAAAACGTACCAGGAATTATCCCAGTTATTCGCTGAAAAACCTGATACAGTAAAACTTGACGCTGATTTGGATGCCGGTATTAATAAAGCCGTGATAAAAGCATATAACTATCCAATACCAGTGCAATTGATCGGGGATGCAGTACTCAGTGGCGATTATAATTTTGAACCCTTGCTTACAGATGTTTCTAATAAAATCGATACAATTGGACGCGACAGGGGTACCCTATCCAAGCAGATAAAAAAAGAAAAAGATGTCACAAAAAGCAGCATATGAGCTAGATAGGCAATCTCTAATAAACGAGTCAAGAGCTTTAGTAGATTATAGAAGTAGGATTACTGATCTAATTTCGTTAAGCAAAATCATTTTACCTGGAAAAAAACGTTTCAGGAAAAGGATTACAACAAAATAAAAAATCCTACAAAGTCGACAAAGATAGCCACTATGGAGTGTTGCAAATTGATTTACCTAATCTTGTTGGTCATCACAAACTTATTGCCAAACAAGGAGAAGCAGTTGTGCTAGATCTAAAAGTAGACGATGATTTTATAGACTTGATAACAAAGCGTTACAATAATAAAAATGCTTATTCAAAGCTGTCTCAGAATGCTTTTAAGAAACTAACAGAATTATCTGGTTTACCAATTCATAAGGGTTCTTCAAAGTTCAAAAAGATTTTAGGAGGTTGTGTTGATGTTGAATATTACAATAGTCCCAAAGATTTGATGGATGATCTAGTATGTGCGAGTATCGAATCAGGAAATAATAGTCCACAGATAATAAATAAAGGTATTAGCATAATTGATGAATTATTAAAAATAGGTAAAATATCATCCAAAGAACATGAGCAACTATTTTCTTAATTAAATTATTGTCTAACTGTAATTATACATGACACAAATTACCAACAAAGAAGAATTAATTGATCTCTTGACACGACTTGTAGCTGCATACAGACGCAGTTATAAATTGTGCGGTATTATAAACACAACATTACAAATTGTTAGTGGGATAATTGGTTGTACTGCTGTATTGGTATTGGTTCCGGCAATTCCTGTTTTCATAGCTGTAGTTAGCGCAGTTCCTCCAGTAGCATTTTTTACCATTAATTTGTATTTTATTTAATTACAATGTAAACTTTAATATTTATTTATATCCATTATTCTTTACAACTTTTTAATTGATGTAAATGTTGTTAAACAGTAGGTATCCTATCATTTCAAAAAGCTGTACGACCTAAAGGTATATTTAATAACTTAAAAATAATCTATTAATAAAATATAGATACTAGCCCTCATTTACTATACTGTGACATATATATGTGACATATATATGTAACATCGAATATTCCATAGTTTTGAATATGTACTGTAAAACTGCAAGTACCTTGCATTTCCGTAGCCTAATTTATAAATCGAAAACAATCTTATAATAAAACATATATATAACACCATTAATCTATACCGTGATATTGGTATGAAGAGTGTCCATAGGAAGTGTTGTTCTAAATAGTCAATATATGTTAGTAAGCAATCTTATCTATAGTAAGAGCAATGTATTTATATCAAGTATGATATCCGTACAAGAATGTAATCAGTAAGATGATATCGGTAGACAATGTATAGATCTATAAGATGTTTGCATCTCTCAGCAATCTTATATATAATAAGTATGATATTGACAAGCGATGTATCTATTAAAAGTATGGCATTGCTATCTATAACAAAAAGAAATAAAAAAAGATCGGACAGGCAAAGTAGCATTCAAGGAGGACAGTCAACCACAAAACACAGAAACAAACATGGAAACAGACAAACAAGAAGGCAAAAGTAATAATAAAAGTAAACGACATCACAAACACAAAAGGATTGACAATAGGGCTACCGCCTTGGAACGGTCAGTGGCAAAGTATGCCACTGGGGGTTTAAACAGGTTCTAGGGTGCACCAAACCTCACACTTACCCTACTGTCATCCCATTAAAACAGGACAGTGTAAATAAAGAAATCCCCGCCATGATCTAATCTCTAACCAACAAGGCAGCATCAATAGGCAATATAAGTAAAACACAAATATGCTCGTGTAAATATAATACAAAAAAACAATAGCCTAGAAAGCCACAATGAAGGTACTCAATGACTTGGCAGAAGCCAGAGCAGTAAGAGAATACACCATTAAGGGCACGACAAGAAAGATCATGGACAAACATCAAACGCCAACGTCCCAATGGGCTTTAGGTAGGCGTCATCATAGGGTCCACAGCCTGTCCGGTCATCGTACAATAAAAGAGGAAAGCATAATGGCGAACTGTAAAAGGGTGCACCACCAAGCATGCAGTACGTTGCAAAATGATAGGGTCATAACCTCTTTTGATAAACTCATAACTTTGGTCTTCTCACTGTTGTTAAGAAGTTTGACCAGGACTGGTTTAGGGTGTCCGACTTTGCCCGGTATCCTCTGGATTGCCACTATTTTTGAGGGGTTGATGGTGGCACCTTTTTCATCTACCATTGCGCATATTTTAGAAGTTAACGTTTCTTCTGTTTCTGGTGTAACTTCTGGCACATTCATGAATTTTATATTGTTCTTTCTTGAGTATTGCTCGTTATAGTTAGCTCTATCTCTGCATACTTTGATTTTTTTTCACTTGATTCAATAGTTTTCTTGATTCAATAGTTTTCACTTGATTCAATATTGTAGCAATAGTGAATTCCATATTCTTGTTAAAATCGTCTAGAATTTCTTTCACTGCTTTTGTAACGAAAGCCCCGATATCTTCCTTCTTCATCAGAGAATTGAGTTTCCTTGACTTCCTTCAACTCTTCTGCAATATCGTCCATTGTGTGGGTAATGAGCGACATACTGGTATCCCTTGCACTTGTATTACTCAGTGCTACATCTATGAGAGGTTGCTTCTGGTGTGTTGTCTTAGTGCTGCTGAACTTAGCCTTGCCTAAGGCACTTGTGTCAGCTTTGACATGGCCAACCTTTGTGTGCTCTGTTGACTTATTCATTGTTAATCCAAAGTTAATCCCATACAATATCACAATGTGTCACGACTATTTACTGTTACACTGTGTAGAGTTAGCTTCTCAGAACTCGCTCAGTATTGAAAATATAATCCTTTGTCTAAATATCCAAAATTCCATATTTGGCAAATATCATCTCTAATATTGAATATTTCAGAAAATCTGAACAGCTACTATCAAAGATTTTAGTACCATTTCTAAAAATCTTTTAATTTAATATAATCCTTGATATATGAGTATTTACAGTTATGCGGAAGAGGAAAGAAAGCACTTTGAAGAGGAACAAAAGGTTTACAAAAAATTAGCTGATTACAAGCAGGCTCTTTTAACCAAGACAAATGAACTTATCAAAAAGTTTGAAACAGTTTACATGCATCGATTGTCAGATGATATTACAGCTTTTAAAAAAGATTGGGTAATAAAAACTGATATTGAATGCAGTGATGCCATAAAGCTTCTTACAGATCTGGCAAAAAAAGAGATTACTATTTACAATGAAACACAATTAACAGTAATGTCTAAAGATGTCGTGTTGTTTAAAAATGATCTGATAAGCACTTTAGAAAAACCTCATGTGATTGATATTAATACCAGATGTCATGAAGATTTTAAAACGTTTGTCGAAAGTTTAAAAGAAATTATTGATGCAGAAGTTTTTGATAAAGACGAGTTTATAAACTATTGCAAATAAAATCACTGACAGCTGGAGGTAATCTTGAAACTGTTGATTTTGATAGATACTGCAAATATCATGTAAAAATAAGTCGGATGATAGATAATAGAGTTCTTGAGGAAAAATGCTTTCGGAGATATTTGGACATTCTCCTGGATAATGAAATAGATGCTCTCTTGAATGAGGTTACTAACGAGGACACCAATGAACATGTTTATGAGGGTACCGATGAGGATACCGATGAGGATGCCGACGAGGGTAAAAATATTAAATAAAAATATATTATTTAATTAATTAATAGGGGCTTAAAAATCACATACAGAAGCATATCAAAAGCATACTGATTGCAGTTATGGGTATAAGGTTGTTTGTTGCTATGATGATCAGTATCCAAAACCAGTTGTAACGTATAGAGGACCAAACGCTGTTTACAAGTTTTTAGAAAAAATGATAGAAGAAGAAAAGTGGTGCAAGAAAACTGTGAATGCAAATTTTAAAAAAGATCTAGTTATGTCACATGAAGAAGAAGCTGGATTCCAAAATAATAAATCATGTCATATTTGTGGTAATGGTTTTGCAACAACTCTCAAAAAAGGTGACGCGGGTTATACAGTGGCATACAAAAACTCCATCAGAAAAGTCAGGGACCATTGCCATATAACTGGAAAGTATAGAGGAAGCGCTCATGACATATTTAATATTAATTTCAGGTTGACTAGAAAAATACCTGTTGTGTTTCATAACTTGAAAGGATATGATTCTCACTTTGTAATGCAACACATCGGAAAGTTTAAACAAAACATAAATGTTATGCCAAATAGCATGGAAAAGTACATGGCTTTTATGTTAGGACAAAGTTTGGTGTTTATTGACAGTTTCCAGTTTATGTCTCAATCGCTTGATAATTTAGCAAAAAACATCCCTTCGTTTTAATACACCTCTCAGGAATACTTTGATGATAAGCTAGAATTAATAAAACGATAAGGTGTTTATCCTTATGATTACATGAACAGTTTTGAACGCTTCGGGGATACTAAGTTACCTGGCAAAGATAGCTTTTATTCTCAATTAAATGATGAGCATATTTCAGGTGCAGATTACGATCATGCTAAAAAAACATGGAAAACATTCAAGATTAAAAATATGGGAGAATATCGTGATCTGTATCGTAATAAGTACTGATAAAGGTGATCCTTTGAGAGCAACTAACACAATTAAGAGAATAAAGCAGCAATCTCGGTTTTATTGAGTCTGTTCATGAGAAGTACTGATGTGCTGTTGCTGACAGATGTTTTTGAAAACTTTAGGAAAATGTGCATTGAGTATTATAAATTAGATCCTTGTCATTACTTCAGTAGTCCTGTGTAAGCTTGAGATGCATGCCTCAAGATGACTGGTATCCAGCTTGACTTAATCACTGATATTGATCAATATTTGTTTGTGGAAAAATGATTAAGAGGCGGTACGAGTTATATTGCAAACAGATATTCACAGGCTAACAATAAATATATGAAAAACTATGACAAGAAAAAAGAAAGCAAGTACACAATATATCTCGATGCTAATAACTTGTATGGGTGGGCTATGTGTCAACCGTTACCTACTGGCAAATTCAAGTAGGTTGATAAGTTTGAAAAAGGAAAATCAAATTACATTGTTGAATGTGATATCGAGTATCCCAAGAAACTGCATGACTCGCATAATGATTATCCTCTTGCCCCGGAAAGTTTAAACATAAAAGATGAGTGGTTGTCAGACTATTGTAAAAATTTAAAACAAAAGTTTAATTTAGGACATTGTAATGTTAATAAACTTGTCACGACACTAAAAAATAAAGAAAAGTATGTTGAGCATTTTAGAAACTGTATAAAAAGCTCGGATTGAAGGTAACAAAAATACACCGAGTACTACAGTTTGACGAATCAGATGGTTGAAGATATACATAGACTTTATTACTGCTAAGAGAACAGCTGGTAAAAATGCTTTTGAAAAGGATTTCTTCAAACTGATGAACAATTCAGTTTTTGGTAAAACTATGGAAAATTTGAGAAAAAGAATTAATGTTAATTTGACTCACGACGAGGAGGTTCTCTTAAAATATGCAGTAAGACTTTCATTTATTTCTTGTAAAATGTTTGATGAAAATTTATTTGCCATAAACAGAATAAAAGAACGATCAGTTTTAAATCGTCCTTGTTATGTTGACATGTGTATTTTAGACTTGTCAAAATATTTGATGTATGATTTCCATTACAACTATATCAAAACAAATATGATAGAAAAGCTAAGTTATTATTTACTGATACCGATTCCTTGTGTTATGAAATAAAAACAAAATATGTGTATGCAGACATTTACAAGGATAAATAACTGTTTGATAATTGTGATTATGATCCAAAAAGTCAGTTTCATTTTAATGATAATAAAAAGGTTATTGGCAAGATAAAAGATGAAACGTGCGGTATGCCTATTGTTGAATTTGTTGGTTTGCGAAGTAAACTATATTCGTATTTGCTGGATAATGAGGTTAGTGCAAAGAAATGTAAGGGTGTTAAAAAGTGTGTTGTTAAAAAACAGATAGCACATGACGATTACAACAGAAGCTCACCATGAGATAAAAGTTATTAGATCACAAAAGCATAACATAAGCAGCTATGCAATAAATAAAAAAAGTTTATCAGCTTATGATGATAAACGGTACATACTAGATAACGGACAATATACGTTAGCATACAAGTAAAAAATGATATGCAGAGCGATGATGAAGACTACTGTCGGTTCCGTCTGACTTTGCTTAATGAGTTGCAAATGTTATGTTATTAAAATGACAAACCGGATTGATTAGTAGTGTAGAAACGAGGGGTATCAACGGAGTTTCCAGAGCGGGGTGCTTGAGAAAACAAACTGTTGAAATATGTTGGTGTTGATTTAGGCGTGACTTACATTTAGATCTTGGTGGTGTGAATGAGAGTTACGCCTGAGTCCCCCCTGGCATATTTCATTAGTTTTTCTCGTGCCCCGTGATGGAAAACTGTGCTGGTACAAATTGGTTTCTATACTACTTACAGTTCTGCAAACAATATTTTGGGTGTTAAAAAGACAACACAAAATGATTTTATATATGGGGAACTTGGTAGAACATCATTTATTACAAGAAGATATTTTATAATTGTTAAATGTTTTTTAAAAATCATCAGCGTACATGAACGTAAATATATAAAAATAGTGTATAACATGATGTTAAATGACTGTGAAATATATCCTCGCAAAAAGAAACTGGGTTTCACAGTTGAAACACTTATTGTCCTCTCTTGGGTTTTATGATGTATGGTTACAACAAAGTGTTGGTAATTGTAATTTATTTCTTGTAGTATTAAAGCAACGGTTAAATGACAATTTCGCTCAAAATTGGCATAGTCGATTAGATATCTCCACCAGAGCAGTGTTTTATAGGAGCTTTGCATCTTTTCAGTTTCAACCATATCTTGATAATATAAATATTTTCAAAATGTGTCAAGCACTTACCAAATTACGGGTGTCATCTCATAGGTTGCAAATTGAAGCGGGAAGACTGGGAATATGGGTTAAACCAAACATAATTCCTGTTATTGATAGATTATGTTTATTTTGTAATAAACTTGAAGATGAATTTCATTTTGTGTTGGAATGCCAAACGTATACTGTCTTAAGAAAGCAACATATTCCACAATATTTTTACAAGAGGCCAAACATGATGAAATTTTTAGAATATATTATGTAGTAATACGCCTTCTCAATGCTTAAGTCCGCTTCACAAATGATAGAAATTGTTGTGCGCGTGAGTGCGTAAGTGATTGAGTGAGTGCATGCGTGCGTGCCAGTATACGTGCATTTTGCTGTGACTGTCTCAAAGTTTCTTGTTTGTAAAATCCTACACTGTTGCCATGTTTTATGAAACTGTATATTGTATCCTCACGGGCTTTTAAGCCTATTGGAATAATTTGGAAATAAAGTTATCTATCTATCTATCTATTTATCTATCTATCTAATATAAAGTAGCCTCACGGAACCCACACATTCCCGTGTTTATATGCGTTTAGCAAACACACCTACCAGTGTTGTAAATATTCGTGTACAGTTTGACAAGTGAGGTCTGTTTTGAGAGTCATTATAAATAATCAATAACGGACAAAATGACTCGATTTTGTAACAGTAGCATAGCGTATGAAAAATTCAATATCTACACTGAACAAAATGGCTAAGTATCAACTATTGTATCTTAACTAACTTTCTCATTTTAAATATATTTTAGAAAAGATATATGATAAGTATATTGTTTTGACCCATAGTTTGTAAAACATTTATTTTTTTGTTTAAATTGTTACATCTTTTGAGAGTTACACTCCCTTTATATGAAAACATGAAATGTGCTGATAAAACACATAAAATTAGTCAAAGATCGCTTAAAGATATAAAATTCTCCCATTTCTGCTCATGTGAGATAGGCATTTTCCTCATGTGAGATAACTCTATCTTACATGACATGTGACTTATGACGTCATGACGTTACGTCGACGTCGTCTTATTCTGGCGTAAAATCAGCAAAGTCATTGATTTTATGCCGTTAATAAACACATAATGGGAGAAAAATAATCCATCATGAGTGATCCATGTGAGATAGGGAAATCTCACCCTCGGGATCAGAATTGCAACCAGGCACTCGGCAGAGCCTCGTCCCTGATTACAATTCTGACCCTCGGGTGAGATTTCTCTATCTCACATGGATACTCATGATGGATTCTTATATTCTTAAAATTGGTATGAAATAATAGAAAAAAAACATACAAATTTTACTCCTTTATCGCAGATTCTCCGTCTATAAAAAAATGAAATATGGATAATCTTAAATTACCTCCCTTTAAATTTAATATTGTTTGACTGTAATTCAGCGTTAACATTAAATATTTCGAAAATTTCTTTTGCAAACGCATTTGTAGTGGTAATGCTAGTAACACATGATGTCAAAATGATTTTAACTGGTATATTTTCACTAATTCGAAGTACTTAATAAAATCCTATATACCCAGTTGTATAAGTGTTATAACTTATTTCTAAGAAAACACATTGACTTAAAAGTTTTAAAATTCATTATTTTGCAGTTTAACCGTATCACTAATCAAGCACAAAATAAACAAAACAATGAGAATATTATTGACATATTCTTAGGTTGATACTTAGCAATTTGGTTTAGTATAAGTTTTTATATATATCTGCTGAGTATAATGGTGATTAACTTTAGGTAAATGTGATAGTCCCAATTTTAATTTGACACCTTTCTCAAGCCCTAAAAGTGTTGTCTTGATTTATACCAGATTACCACGTATGGCAGAGTCGTCCAGAATCCGAGCTGTGTGTAAGCACTGATACCACTAAGCAGATTAGTTTAGCAAGTAAAGCTCAATGGTATGAAAGCCATTTCTTTTTCATATATCACTCATCTTTTAATGGACTATATATTGTGTTTGTTTACTAAACTAATTATTGAACACAATAACACAATAGAATAGACATGGGCCAATATCCGTCACTTAAATTCCGTTTGTCTACAACAATGGGGACTACATTTTTAATAACGGCTACATTTGCGATTTATATGTTAATTACTGATTATAGACCTAAATGGAGATTTCCGATAAGTTTGTACTGGTTCATTGCGCAGTGCCCTTAAGTATGCCTTTCTTTGTAAGGAATGCTCAAGACTGAAAACGGAAACATACACTTTCAGTATCAACATGTTAGTAAATGTAGCAGTATGTGTCCTTAACCTTATTATATGTACGTATCAAGTATACCACTTAAGATATACACTCACTCCATCAGTGAAAACTAAATATTTTCAACAGATGCATTCTTCATCGGTTAATGGTGATTCACATGTTACACGTGAAAACCATGTTCGGAGTCTGCCTGCAATTGGTGGTCGTAAATCTGGTGATTAATGTCGGGTTTGGCAGTGTCTTGTCGCCTGATGACGACCCGACAGAACCCCAGTGTTTATCTAGATTTGACCACGATTACAAAGTTATGCAGAAGCTTGCAATGTTAGAGATTCAGCAAGCTGAATTACATCAGACGATTGCAAGTTATAAAGGTAGGTTTCGAATTTATTTTGACTGATCGCCAACAAAAGCGTTGAAAATAACTCAGAGGGTATGCTTCACTGATGATAGTCATATCAACCTAGTTAAACATTCTATGTCATATCAGCCTAGTTAAACATTCTATGTCATATCAACCTAGTCAAACTTACTATGTCATATCAACCTAGTTAAACATTATATGTCATATCAGCCTAGTTAAACATTCTATGTCATATCAACCTAGTCAAACTTACTATGTCATATCAACCTAGTTAAACATTATATGTCATATCAGCCTAGTTAAACATTCTATGTCATATCAACCTAGTTAAACATACTATGTCATATCAACCTAGTTAAACATTCTATGTCATATCAGCCTAGTTAAACATTCTATGTCATATCAACCTAGTCAAACTTACTATGTCATATCAACCTAGTTAAACATACTATGTCATATCAACCTAGTTAAACATTGTATGTCATATCAACCTAGTTAAACATCCTTTGTCATATCAACCTAGTCAAACTTACTATGTCATATCAACCTAGTTAAACATACTATGTCATATCAACCTAGTTAAACATTCTATGTCATATCAACCTAGTCAAACTTACTATGTCATATCAACCTAGTTAAACATACTATGTCATATCAGCCTAGTTAAACATTCTATGTCATATCAACCTAGTCAAACTTACTATGTCATATCAACCTAGTTACACATACTATGTCATATCAACCTAGTTAAACATTGTATGTCATATCAAGCTAGTTAAACATCCTTTGTCATATCAACCTAGTTAAACATTCTATGTCATATCAACCTAGTTAAACATTCTATGTCATATCAACCTAGTTAAACATTCTATGTCATATCAACCTAGTTAAACATACTATGTCATATCAACCTAGTTAAACATTCTATGTCATATCAGCCTAGTTAAACATACTATGTCATATCAACCTAGTTAAACATTGTATGTCATATCAACCTAGTCAAACTTACTATGTCATATCAACCTAGTTAAACATTCTATGTCATATCAGCCTAGTTAAACATTCTATGTCATATCAACCTAGTCAAACTTACTATGTCATATCAACCTAGTTAAACATTGTATGTCATATCAACCTAGTTAAACATCCTTTGTCATATCAACCTAGTCAAACGTACTATGTCATATCAACCTAGTTAAACATACTATGTCATATCAACCTAGTTAAACATTCTATGTCATATCAACCTAGTCAATATTACTATGTCATATCAACCTAGTTAAACATACTATGTCATATCAGCCTAGTTAAACTTTCTATGTCATATCAGCCTAGTTAAACATACTATGTCATATCAACCTATTTAAACATTCTATGTCATATCAACCTAGTTAAACATACTATGTCATATCAAATATCAACCTAGTTAAACATACTATGTCATATCAACCTAGTAAAACATTCTATGTCATATCAACCTAGTTAAACATACTATGTCATATCAACCTAGTTAAACATTCTATGTCATATCGACCTAGTTAAACATTCTATGTCATATCAGCCTAGTTAAACATTCTATGTCATATCAACCTAGTTAAACATTCTATGTCATATCAGCCTAGTTAAACATACTATCAACCTAGCTAAATCATATCAACCTAGTTAAACATTCTATGTCATATCAACCTAGTTAAACATACTATGTCATATCAACCTAGTTAAACATTCTATGTCATATCGACCTAGTTAAACATTCTATGTCATATCAACCTAGTTAAACATACTATGTCATATCAACCTAGTTCAACATACTATGTCATATCAACCTAGCTAAATCATATCAACCTAGTTAAACATACTATGTCATATCAGCCTAGTTAAACATTCTATGTCATATCAACCTAGTTAAACATTATGTGTCATATCAGCCTAGTTAAACATACTATGTCATATCAGCCTAGTTAAACATTCTATGTCATATCAGCCTAGTTAAACATTCTATGTCATATCAGCCTAGTTAAACATACTATGTCATATGAACCTAGTTAAACATTCTATGTCATATCAGCCTAGTTAAACATACTATGTCATATGAACCTAGTTAAACATTCTATGTCATATCAGCCTAGTTAAACATACTATGTCATATCAACCTAGTTAAACATTCTATGTCATATCAGCCTAGTTAAACATACTATGTCATATCAGCCTAGTTAAACATTTTATGTCATATCAGCCTAGTTAAACATTCTATGTCATATCAGCCTAGTTAAACATTCTATGTCATATCAACCTAGTTAAACATTCTATGTCATATTAGCCTAGTTAAACATACTATGTCATATCAACCTAGTTAAACATTCTATGTCATATCAGCCTAGTTAAACATTATATGTCATATCAACCTAGTTAAACATTCTATGTCATATCGGCCTAGTTAAACATTATATGTCATATCAACCTAGTTAAACATTCTATGTCATATCAGCCTAGTTAAACATACTATGTTATATCAACCTAGTTAAACATTCTAGGTCATATCAGCCTAGTTAAACATTATATGTCATATCAACCTAGTTAAACATTCTATGTCATATCAACCTAGTTAAACATACTATGTCATATCAACCTAGTTAAACATTCTATGGCATATCAACCTAGTTAAACATTCTATGGCATATCAACCTCTTTAATCATATTAAATACATAGTAATAATAGTAAACAAAGTAAAAGATTATTTTCTCAATCCGTTAAAGGGTTGGCAAATAATACGATGCAGCGTAAGAAACATCTTAACTTACTTTCGTTTGAGATTTAATTATATTGGTTGTTTTGAATAATTATAACTGCTGTTTCTGGTTTTGGTGTGTTACAGTTTGTTTTGCTTTTTCTTATTAGTGGTGGTGGGGGTGGGTGGATGGGTTTGCGTGTGTTCATGCGTGCGGGCGCGTGTGGGCGGGCGGGCGTGTGTATTTAGCGGGGGAGGGGAATAGCAAAGTGTGTCTCTAATTTCATCTTTCTTTCTATTTCTTTTTTTAGGGGAAAGGGTATATTTATTTGTATGCCTAACCAGACTTTCTTACAGCTCCCTACTCGACAATACAAAAGTACCACTATCTCATCACTATATGGCTCACAGAGGATTGACCTTGGTACGTGAGACTACCCGGTTAACATACCACGCAAAGGACGAAGCAACCTTGGAGTAACTTGCTCAGTGTCAATCTTGGAGTAACTTGCTCAGTGTCAACCTTGGAGTAACTTGCTCAGTGTCAACCTTGGAGTAACTTGGTCAGTGTCAACCTTGGAGTAACTTGGTCAGTGTCAACCTTGGAGTAACTTGCTCAGTTTCAACCTTGGAGTAACTTGCTCAGTGTCAACCTTGGAGTAACTTGGTAAGTGTCAACCTTGGAGTAACTTGCTCAGTGTCAACCTTGGAGTAACTTGATCAGTGTCAACCTTGGAGTAACTTGCTCAGTGTCAACCTTGGAGTAACTTACTCAGTGTCAACCTTGGAGTAACTTGCTCAGTGTCACAAACGCAATGTTCTATGGCGCAATCTGGATCAGTCGGAGGCGGAGACTTTGTTAGCAAACATTGTCAGTATAAGTCATTAATTGATTATTGTATGTATTGAAGATTCATGATGTCCATGCCTTTTGTTCCATTGTAGATACTGTAACAGAATTATCGAGGAAGATCACTTCCACAGAGGATCAAGTGGCGTCGTTAAGGAGGGTTGTTTCATTTGCAGGTTGGACAACCTAGTAGTATGTTTAACTTATATTAATGTTATTTTCTACATTACCTTCAATACGTATTTTCCTATTTCGCCTCCGCCTGACACCCGTGGCCAGGATGGTAAAGACGCTGCTTTTGGAACTTCCCAGCTGTCAACACTGCGGTTTCGAATCCAACTGAGAGCTCGACTTAATTGAGAATGTGTCGATTGTTACGAACGGCGTAAGGTATACAGTATTGGTTCTACCCAGGAATAATAGGGTGGCCTGCCTCCTTCACTAAAACAAAAAATGACCGTCATACATAGCCTAAAATGTGCTGGAAAATGACGTTAAACACCATTCAATCAATAAATGGATCATATTGCGCACACACTAGGGAACTTCAAGTATATGGTTAATTCATACTTGGAAACACTGAGGATATAGGAAACCGTGTAACAATTGTTTTGACAATTTGACAATTTGTGTTCTAAACCATAAATGGCTTACACTGTAATCAGAAGAAACCAGTATTTTATCATAAACTAAATACTACTCCGAGCCAATGTACTAAGCTTTCGCAACCACAAATGAGAGTGAAACAGGCCCCTAATAGACAGAATGTCAATCTCATTAAAATCAGACCCTTTATCATGCTACGATACTCTACGCTACTATATTTTCAAAACACACATGACAGCGCCCATAATTGTCTTCGTATCTTGATGTAAACATGCCATTTAGTGCATTTCTTTGAATTTATCGTGCTATTCACAGCAATAACACACGCAGACTTTATCTTTTATTCGGATATAGATCTACGTGTTTTATTTGGATTTTCGTTTGTTCACTTGACTCGAACGTCATCTGAAGTGCATATGAAACGCGCGATTTCATTGGTTGAATTTAGTTGATCTTCTCATGAATATTGAATAGATGAAAGGTCGATCTGACGTGACCTCCAAGGCAGTGTTGTCAGATCCTATAGCGGGGAGAGTAGCAAAGCGTAATTTAGGATATGATTTTAATGAGATTGACAGAAAGTCAGACTATTTAATATGAGAACATGTTTTTAAAGTATTTCTAATGTATACTTCCTTGGTAACATACCTAAAAAAGGGCACCATTCTTATTAAAGTACTGAACAAAGATAAATTGCCACTTCTCGCTCAGAATATTTTAGATAAAATTTATTATAAATCTTATTCACGCTCGCTCTTATTCCCTGCTCAAACAGTTCGCGGGATAATGTCTGTAGACGGCATAATGTACGCTCAAGATGGTGTGTCTACGTACTACACATGGACGTCGTGTAAAGTTCTCTATGTATCTGTTGTTCGTGTATATTTCAGGTCCTGGGTCAACATTTGTAAGATGGGGGAAGACGACCTGTCCAGATAACGGCACAGAGATGGTATATCCAGGTGTGTGTGAGTGTGTGTGCGTGCGTGCGTGAGACGCACGTGGGTGCGCGCGCGCGCGTGTGTGTGTGTGTGTCTCTTGACCATGTTCTAGGGTGTAAGATTTCATCTTGGTCATATTAGTTCATAATTTCATTCGAGAATGTATACATAGCTTGGGTTCAATTCGTTTTCTGATACACGCTCGTTTTTATTAACTTATCAAAAGGTTCTCTGTATTCAGCGATTGCTCCAGAGTGCGTATGCCTGTTACTTTGAAGCAGAGTAATATTATGCAACCATATCACTTAACAAGACGGTGCGTCGCGTACAAAAATCAGGCCCGTAACCAATACCAATGACCAATCAGAAGCTTGAACCAATGCTAGTCTGTGCTACAATCCGTTGACGACTTCTCTGTTATGAACAGAATAGAAATAAAATAGAATATACATGTACAATATCCATCTTGTTGTTTAAATGGCTGACTTTTTACTTAAAAGTTGTATTTCTGTGCGTTTTCTTGAAAAATAACAAGTGTTCGAAAATTTGAAGAAGAGTCACTATTTATTTAATACTATATTATAAATATGTTGCCGCATGGGCCATCTGGCCCAACGAGATGGCCCAACGGTATTTTAAAATTAATTCTTTTAAATCGCTAATATTTTTAAATAATGATATTTTATGACGGTCGGCCATGTTTACCAAACTATGAGTGTTTGTTTCGTTGAATGTTTCCAGGTTTCGCGGGTGGTTCTAGCCACGCACAAAGCGGAGGGGCTTCTGACTACATTTGTCTCCCTAAGGAACCCATATGGGACCATTATGAAGATGCGGTGCAAGGCGGAGGGAAAGTTTACGGTGCTGAATTTCAACTGACTAACAGAGCTTCTCGCAAGAACTTTATTGAGAATGATTATTTTAACGACGAAGTCCCATGCGCCGTCTGCAGAACGACCCGGTCAAGCGTCTTGATGATCCCGGGCAGAAACGCTTGCAATGCAGGCTGGACTTTGGAATACAAAGGCTACTTAGTCTCGGGTTACATCGGCCACCCGGCGTCGTCCGAGTACGTCTGTTTGGATAAGCAACCCGAGTCTCTGGGAGGCGGACACCTTGATCAGGACGGCAAACTCTTTTACTTTGTCGAGGGTGTATGCGGGTCGTTGAAATGTCCCCCGTATGTTAACGGAAGGGAACTAACTTGCGCCGTCTGCTCAAAGTGAACTTGCTAATCACTGCTATTTGAACAAACTACTTTGTTTTCACATGCTATATCTGAAATGCAAAACACTTCTATCTTTTTCAAAGACATTTGCTAGAACGGCAATACTAACTTATATCATTTCCATCAAAAACTACATAATCTTTAACTAAAAACCGTAATTAGCGCCGATTTTGCATCTTTTCTACATTCTGTAGTATTATGTTTGAAATGTTTGTTTCTGTATAATAGTAATGAAATGTGCGCGAACAAATGACGTAGAGACATGACTGCGGATATGTTAAAAATACTCAGCACCGTCGTCCTCTTTATAAATTTTATATAAACCAAACGATTTTAGGGCTCACTTAAAGAAACTAATGAGTCATATAACGGCAAAATTACACTATAAAACCGTGTATCAAAACTATATCTAGGTGTTCAGGTCATATAATAATAACAGGTCATATTTTCTTCACACTATTGCCATTCCAAATATTGTGCCCTCTTATATTGTTCACAAATTGTCAATGACTACATGAAATAAAAACGGTGTTGAAACCGGAGGTTTTTTAAAGTAATACATAGGTTGTAATGGACTATATCATACACTTTGTGAGCAATTACTTAGGTACACATTTTGTCTTTCACTAGTTTCGGTCTTAAACTGTTTGTACAGCTTTCTAATCTATACTTTGCTTTTTGTTTATGAACATGAGACAACATTGGAATACAATTGCCCGACACCTTTGCAAATACTATGCAAAAAGTATTTCAGCGCTTTGTGACAACGCAGTATGCCATTTATATGGCTCACCGCAGCAGCTGATAGCATACTGCGTAGTAATGACTGCTGCAGTACTACATATTATTTTTAAGATGGCTTAGAACAGCAGTTCCTTGATATGTATCGACGGACGGCTGCAGTATGCCATCGCTCATTTTGATGTTAATTAAGTGAAGGAAATATCAGTTATTAGTTAAACAAATAAATTAAGCAATCATTTTTAGCCGAGTTTTCAATAAATGCGGTCAATCGAGTATACCATTGTCCAAATTTCAAACCAATATCTTGAAACTGTTGAAGTAGTTTGCTCCGCAACATGGCTGGAGCAAAATAAAGTGACTTCTGCTAAATCCACATGGGCAATAACTCTGCAAGGCAAACACTGAGCCGCACTAAATTTGTGTCACGCACACCTCCACTTTATGTCGATCACGTATACCAAGTTTGAAACCAAAAAAAATATCTCGAAAAACTGTAGTTCGCTCCACAAGATTGCTTATACTAAATACAGAGTTTTGACACATCTGCTCTTGATGATGACCATGTTCATCTAGTTTCAAGACAATATCTTTAGAAATCTAGAAGTAGTTCGCTCCACAAAATTGCTGCAACAGATATACTGACCATCTGACCGACCGACTGACCACAGACTGACCAACAGACCGCCCGCCATGGTGACTCCAGTATACCCCCTCTCAAACTTCGTGTGTGGGGGTATAATGCAAGTGTTTCTGCATTTTGGTCTAGGAACGGTTAGTTTACCCGATTTCAACTATTACATTTCTAGACTTAATTGCAATTTCGAAAGCTCCTTTGAACGGATTATTTTATCTGATTTCACTACCTAGATTAACTTCCTCCCAATCTTCAAAAAACTGACAGAGAAAACGTATATTGCAATAAATACCTGTTTTCTTTTTGTTCACGTCCAATCGATTTGTACTTAATAGTTTAAATTATGTAAGATATTTTTAGTTTGTAAGACTTCATGTAGGATCGCACTATGCTAAGTGGAAAAATACTCCAGAAAAAAAAAGCCATGGCATAGTGCGTATTTAACTAAACAAACAACATTTACGAACGAAATAAATCTGGATAAATCAAACAAAACAATTACCAAGAAAATACATCCTACTATTGCAAGTTCATAGTTTTGAATACGTTTCAGATTTTCACATTGAAAAGAAAGGTCGCAGATTTTGGCAGGTTTTGGCTGTTTTATTACACGAAATAAAGAACTGTGTTCTTTTTTTTATATAAACAGTTTATCAAATTATTTAATTTTGATAAGTTAATAAGCGTTTCTGATACCATAATCTCAAAATTAACATTGCCATATGAGTACACATGTAGCACTGGGAGCTCGACTTGTAAGTGAGGAAGTGTCAATTCTTATGGATGGCGGGAGGTGTACAGTACTGATTTTACCCAGGAAAAGTGGGTGGTCTGCCTCCGCCTAATTTATTTATATAAAATAAAATCAATTTTAGCGAACGTGCACACCAGTTACTAAGTTACAGTACTTGTAAACAAACATGTGTTCCGTTGAGAACATTACAGAAGCTGTGCGTAAATTTAATAAAGAGATTACACCCAAGCCAAAACCAGGTTGAATGTTTTCAACATCTTCTCGAAGGTAATGATCGATGTTATTGTCAATTACCTCCCAGCAAGCAAGGGTAAATGGGACCCATATGGGCTATATCCGGGCACGCCCATGTGGGATTACCCATATGGGTCCTATATGGGTCCCACATTCAGAAAGCAAGGGTAAATGGGACCCATATGGGCTATATCCGGGCACGCCCATGTGGGATTACTTATATGGGCCCTATATGGGTCCCATATGCTTTGCTAGCTGCTTTGACCCACATGGGCTGCCCACATGGGACCCAGGTTAATCCCGGTTGCACTTTTGGTATGGGGCCCATGTGGGCAGCCCATACAAAGCAGCATTGGTGGTGGACTATGCTTTCCTCTTTAATTGTGCGATGATCGGACAGGCTGTGGATCCTATGATGATGTTTGTCTGCAATCCTGTCTTGTAGTGCCCTCAATGGTTTATTCTCGTGTTGCTCTGGCTTCTGCCAAGTCATTGAGTACCTTCTTTGTGGCTTTCTATGCTATTGTTTTTTTTGTATTTATATATACACGAGCATCTTTGTGTATTACTTATATTGCCTATTAATGCTGCTTTGTTGGTTAGAGAATATTTCATGGCAGGGATTTCTTTATTTACACTGTCCCGTTTTATTGGGTTGACAGTAGGGTAAGTATGAGGTTTGGTGCACCCTAGAACCTGTTTTAAACCTCCAGCGGCATTTTTTGCCACTGACTGTTCCAAGGCGGTAGCCCTATTGTTCACCCTTTTTGTGTTTGTGACGTCTTATGCCTTTATTCCTTATTAACATTACATTCATGTTTCTCTGCGTGTTTTGAGATTTACTGTGTTCTGTGAAAGCTGCATTTCCTGTTCGACTTGTATACTTATTATTATTATTAATAGGCAATACAAGTAAACACATGAATGATCATGTATATATAATAATAAAAACAAGCCTAGAAAGCCACAATGTAAGTACTCCGTAACTTTGCAGAAGACAGAGAAGAGAACAAACGTTAAGGGTATAACAAGACAGCTTAAAGACAAACATCAAACGCTATCGTCCTATAACGATTTAGGTAGACGTCATCATAGGGTCCACAATCTGTCCCGTCATCGCGCAAAGAGTAAAGAACTATCTTCTTGAATCAAAGTATAAGTCGCATTATTTGCAAATTTGGTAAAGATCAAATTTTAAATGAAGTTGCTAGAGGCACAAGGCAGAAAATTGCATTTTTCAGGGGGGAAAAAGGGCCATAACTAAGATGTTACTGACCCAATTTACCTGGGTTTTCGAAATTATCCAACTTTTCATTAGTATTAAAAAATCTGTGCAAGTTTGGTAAGATCAAATAATAAATGAAGGTGCTAGAGCGTTCACAAAGCAGAAAATGGCATTTTTTTCTGAAAAAACATGACACACACGGAGGGTAAATACAACCTATCGGCACACACCGGATGGTAAGTACAACCTAGCGGCAGCAACAACGATAATATACGATCGATATCCGCATTGGGGAAGATAAACTCAAACTTCCTCTGTTTAGAGCATTTCCACCAGATATTGTAATAACCACCGCTGTTTAAAGTATATGCCATATCTAAGTTTACTGCTTTGTGTTGAATTTTAAAAATCGTATTACACGACAATATACATGGTACCAATACCAATATATTTCTTTCCGCAATGTAAGCACATGATGCTTTTAATGTCCTGAATATCCTTCTCAGCTGTTAACAATAATATCTACCGCTTTTATTTCCAGGCAAGGGTCATAATCGATGTGCCTGAGGTGGGATCGAACAGACTGTCCCGGAAACGGCTCGGACTTGGTATATGAACGTACAGAATATTTCAGTCAAATTAGTGTTGACAAGGAAACATGTTGCCATTGATATATTGCGCGACTTGAATGCCTTTAAAAATAATTCAGATTCGGTTTCATTTTAGGTTGGGTTGGGGGTTCTCGCTATACGGAAACGGGTGGTGGCGTCAATTATTTGTGCTTAACAGATAAACCCATCTACGGTTACATTCAACGCGGACTTCAGGAAGGTGCCTATGTGTATGGTGCGGAATACGAATTGAAAGACAGAATTAACATAGCAGGGTTCATTCAGCAAAACCTACTCAATGACGACGTTCCTTATTTTGTCTGACTACCAAAATCTAGAGTGTTGGTGACCCGGGCATAAACGCTTGTTATGCGGGTTGGACCTTGGAGTATAAGGGCTATTTATCACTGAAAGATCTAGCCATGTCGGTGTGTCCGAGTGCGTCTGCTTATAGAACCACCCGGAACCGATTCCTGGCAGTCATGCGGACTAAGATGACAGGCTGTTCTACTTTGTGGAAGAAATTTGTGGGTTGCTCGAATGTCCGCCGTATGTGGATGGTCAATAGTTGACGTGTGCTGTTTGTTCTAAGTAGAACTGATATAGAAATATGGAGATTCTATATATAATAAAAATAAAAAAAATAAAATAGGTCTCACCTTATTAGTAAAGCTTATTAGTAAAGGTGCTGTGCCAATATCCTGAGGAATAAATTGAGAAGGAAACAGCGCCCACATTCACTTCTGGTTGCAGTGTATACATATCGTAATCATCAGCTTTTAATATGCCTGCAAGTATGCCCATTTTTCGGGTCAGTAAGCTGAATTAATGTGACATTAAAATTGGTTTCTGTACACTGTTGCAAGGTGTTCGCATATCTGCATGGCACTTTTAATTACCTTTGGTATTGGTAAGAAACATTAAAGATAAGTTTGACTTTCCATTTAAATGGTCTTAACAGTTGAAAAGATGCAGAAACTGTTAAGAAACTGCTGGGAAAATTGCCTAATTTCTTCCTTGGCAGTTCACACACATCCATGCAACTGTGTAAGCAGTTCCTGAGCAGTTCCTGAGCAGTTCCTGAGCAGTTCCTTACCAGTTCTTTAGCAGTAGTATCCTGCCTGACCATGAATGAAACTTGAATTGTTTGTCTATTCACACCAATGTGATTCTGACGAGATTGCAAAAACCACAGACACTGTCCTTTTCAAATGTTTGGCGGGAAAATAGCCAGCTACTAACATTTTGCATGTTTTCCTGCATACCCTATGTTGGCGCGCGTGAATTTTATCTCGACCCTAGGGTGAGATGGAAATATCTAGCCCCGGTAAAATGGCGGATATCCTTGTCCGGTGTACAAGAATATAAGAATCCTTCATGGGTATCCGGTGAAGATAGGGAATTCCAACCCGAGGTATAAGTGTTTTTATCGGAACTGAGGCTCTGCCGAGGTTCCAATTAAAAGACTTATACCGAGGGTTGGAATTCCGTATCTGAACCGAATACCCATGATAGATTCTTTTTCTTGCATATCAGAGACATTTTGTGCATTGACGCCGCCAGCTACTAACGTTTTGCATGTTAACGTTTTGAACAAGTGCAGTTCAATACATTCTAGTTCATGAAAAGTGGCCATTTGACCTTTGAAAACAGGTCATGGATACTTCATGAATAGTTCATGAATATTTCTGTAACTATTGAACTTGTTCACAAACAATCCATAAACAATTCAAGACATTTTTTCCACAGAGGTGTATCATTGACCTTATGTAGAGTTTGGCAGCTCTAATGAATATTCATTAAATTTAAGCAGTTTTCTTTCTGGTGATGGGTGTGCCGTGACATAATATAGAGCTTGCACAGCAGTACTCTAGCAGTTAACGAATATTCATTAAATATAAGCTGTACATTTACATAATTCAGCAAAATAACTGGCTAGGAACTGCTAAAGAACTGCTCAAGAACAGCTAAATAATTGCTAAAGAACAGCTAAAGAACTGCTAAAGAACTGCTAAAGAACTGTTTAAGAACTGCTAAAGAACTGCTGAAGAACAGCTAAAGAACTGCTGAAGAACTGCCAAAGAACAACTAAAGAACTGCTAAAGAACTGTTTAAGAACTGCTAAAGAACTGCTAAAGAACTGCTGAAGAACAGCTAAAGAACCGCTGAAGAACTGCTAAAGAACTGCTGAAAAACTTCTGAAGAACAGCTAAAGAACTGCTAAAGAACTGCTGAAGAACAGCTAAAGAACTGCTGAAGAACTGCTGAAGAACAGCCAAAGAACTGCTGAAGAACAACTAAAGAACTGCTGAAGAACTGTTTAAGAACGGCTAAAGAACTGCTGAAGAAAGCTAAAGAACTGCTAAAAAATTGCTAAAGAACTGCTAAAGAACTGTTAAAAAAACTGCTGAAGAACAGCTTAAGAATTGTTAAAGAACTGCTAAAGAACTGCTGAAGAACAGCTAAAGAACTGTTTAAGAACTGCCAAAGAACTGCTGAAGAACAACTAAAGAACTGCTAAAGAACTTTTTAAGAACAGCTAAAGAACTACTAAAGAACTGTTTAAGAACTGCTAAAGAACTGCTGAAGAACAGCTAAAGAACTGCTAAAGAACTGCTAAAGAACTGCTGAAGAACAGCTAAAGAACTGCTGAAGAACAGCTAAAGAACTGCCAAAGAACTGCTGAAGAACAACTAAAGAACTGCTGAAGAACTGTTTAAGAACTGCTAAAGAACTGCTAAAGAACTGCTGAAGAACAGCTAAAGAACTGCTAAAAGACTGCTGAAGAACAGCTAAAGAACTGCTAAAGAACTGCTTAAGAACTCCTAAAGAACTCCTAAAGAACTGTCAAGTAACGATCAAAGAACTGTTAAGGTTAAGGAAACTGCTATTTTGTTTGCATATAGCTTCAAAAATCTACTGAACTGCTAAAGAAATACTTAAATCTATGAACTGTTAAGGTTAAAAAAACTGCTTAGAAACTGCCTTCCACTTCGACTCCGCAGTTGCTGATCTGGGATCAGTTGAGCTAATAAAAATGAACAAATCATGAAGGTTTTCATTTAATTTGGAAGGACACCAATCACTCTTCTAGATTGCCTCCAGTCCCTTTGAAACATTTAATTAT
Source organism: Cyrtodaria siliqua (assembly GCA_037043455.1). NCBI lineage: Eukaryota > Metazoa > Mollusca > Bivalvia > Adapedonta > Hiatellidae > Cyrtodaria > Cyrtodaria siliqua. Next base: position 99,829 of record JAWPHD010001366.1, read on the forward strand.
ATAGCAAACATCATCTGAACTGCTCGCCTGTTCCCTTGATGGGAGCATTGCATGAAAACAGTATACTCCTCTTGAAAGAAAGCTATACTCCAAATTAACTAGATAACAAGAGTAACATTCCTGAAAAGATTCATGAAAATCCATCACGTAGTTTCAAAGGAGTAGTCGCCACACGTTTTTTCTACATAACTCTAAGGCCGCTAGCGGCCATGTTTGACATCGTTTCGAAATAATTTTTGTTTGTTTAGAATCAACTACATATCATGTCAATCACTTTGGGTAAAGGTTCTAAATCAATGCCACTTATCGTATTTAAGAAGTAGTCACCACAAAATTGTATTGTTAAAATCGATTTTTAGATGTGGTGGCCATCTTGAACTTCAGTTATCCTCATTTTTACTTAGGATCAACTAGACATCAACAGCAATATTCCTGTGAAGTTTCAGAAGACTAGTCGCCACAAAAATTTACAGACGGACGACGCACCACCATATAAGTTCTGCTGATCTTTGATCAGAAGGGCTAAAAACATAGCCAGATATTACTATTTATTTAAGATTTTACGAACATACTAGTGGAAAAATGGTGTTGAGTTTGTGTAACTTGAACATTATCATTTTTTTACATCAAGAAATTGACACAAAAGTTACTTTACTACATACAGCAATCTCATTAAAATCATATCCTAATTACGCTTTGATACTCTCCGCTATTGGATCTGACCACATTACCTTTGAGGTCACGTCAGATCGACCTTTCGCCTAATCAATATTCATGAGAACTAAATTCAACCAATGATTAAAGATAAAGTCTTTGTGTGTTATCATGGTTATTGCACGATAAATTCAAAGAAATGCACTAAAAGGCATGTTTTACATCAAGATACGAAGAAAATCATGGGCGCTGTTGTGTATTTTGAAAATCTATATTCCACCAAAATTATTACGACATTAGATAGCCTATATAGTATGCCGTAGCCCAATTAGCTTAGTTAATGACGTACTGGACCGTTGACACATGAGTGTCATTTTATTGTGGGTTCAATCCCATGAATCGGTAAATGTTTTTGTACCGTTATTAAATTCCATCAAACAATCTTTTTTTTTCTTTTTTTCAGTAAATATTCAATAATGGTTTATGGCAAGTGAAATGTTGCAATATTCAATACTTGCTCATTTATATTGTATATTTACTCATTCATACTCTATATTTTTGTCATTTATATTCTATTATTGATCATTTATATTCTATATTACTATTTGTATTGCATACATTTTCATTTATATTCTATATTTTGATATTTATATTCTATAACTGGCATATTTATTGTGTATATTTTGTCATTCATATTCTATAATTGATCATTTATAGTCTATATTTACTATTTGTATTCTATACATGTTCATTTATATTCAATGTTTCATATACGAGGGTGCTTCAAAAAGTTCTGTCACTAGGCATATATCTTTTGAACTGGATATTACACTGAGATAAAGTAATGTATTTATAGTACTAATGAGTTCGCTCTCTTAAATTCCACAACAAAAATGAACAATTTCCGGTTATATATACCCCTGAATTACCTCCCCCTACCACACCTTTTGGATACTGGCATCTCTGAAAATGGCCTTGTTACAGTAAAAATTATTTGAATAATTCTATGCTTTTAAATTTTCTTGTACGCCATCTGTTGTTATTCGCCCATAATCCATGAAAATGATTGTCGAGAATTCGGAAAGGTCTTGCTGCAAACCAGATACGAGTGAATGCATATCCCTTAATTTTAGCAGAAATAACACGGATTTTCTTCATTTTGTTTACGGAAATGTTATAGTATCTTTTAAATGTCGTAATTATTCTCATAGTATTAACATGTTTTCTTTTTTTTTTACAAATCCTAGTCCTTCAGTGTTTAAATGTCATATTCAACACATTATTGTAGAATTTTGTACAATGTTTAGTGAAAATATTGATCATCCAAAAACGCTATTTCAGAAGACTACCCTTCCATTTAATGTCCATTTATCATTAAATTAATTTTACACGTTAGCTTAAAATGTTAATTTCTAAGACAATGCCTTTTCATCTACCATGCTTAAATTCTAAATATTGTAATGCACAGATATAACTGGTAATGTATGAGAAATTTCAAAGGTCTTCGACAAGTACTTAAAGAGAAACAGGCATTTAAAAAAGTAACAATTAACATACCTGAAAATGCCTCAGTATGTATAAGTGATGTGTATTAAAGGTTCCATAACTTTTGTCACACAAAAGATACAGCATTTATTTTACCATCAATGGAATGGTATTGAAACTCTCTTTCATTTGTTACCAAACATCAACACTCACAATGAGCACATAATTGTTAAAACGCGTTAGTGACAGAACTTATTGAATGACCCTCGTATATGTGCAATGTTTCATATATATGTGTTACAATTTCTGTGTATACTGTGGTGGTTGTGATGACGATGATATGGTGGTGGTGGTGGTGATGGGGATGATGATGATTTTGACGCTGATTATACTGATGATGATGATGATGATAATGATAATAATGAGTATTACAATGATGATAATGATGCTGCTGATTGTTGTAGTGATGGTGATGATGATGTCTCTGATGCTGTTGGTGCTAGCGTCACGGCATGTGTATTGGCGCAGTGAGGTGATAACGATTTTTACGTATGGTGATTTTGGCGCTGATGATGGTGATTGTGATGGTGGTGGTGTGATGATGCCACTGATGATGACTGTATCACTGATTATATTGATGATTGATGCTTGTGGGGGTTGGGGTGCTGCTGCTGCTGCTGCTGCTGGTAGTGGCGGTGGTGGTGGTGGATGGTAATGCTGCTGCTGATGAAACTGGTGGTTCTGGTCATCTTTGTAATCCTCATCATCAACATCACCAGAACAGTTTTAGCAACAGCATAATTATCATCACCAGCACCAACAGCATCAGAAACATCATCATCGCCATCACTACAACAATCACCTTCATCATTATCACCATAACACATCCACCATCACCACAAACATCACCACACCACTGTCACCATCATCATCATCATTATCATCATCAGCAGCATCAACATCATCAGTAGCAGCAGCATCAGCAAAAGCAGCAGCAGCAGCATAAGAACTACCAACGACCACCACAATATACATAACCATCATCAACATCACAAAGACCACTAGTTACAATAAGCATCATCAGTATCATAAACATCAGCAGCAGCAGAAGCAGCATCATAACCACTACCCCCACCGCAACCATCATCCGCATTATCATCACAACCATAGTATCATCAGCAGCAGCAGCATTTTCACAATCACAAGCATCATAATCATCATCGTAATACTCATCATCGGCTTTATCACTAACATAATCATCATCACTTCAATCAACAATTTCACCACCACAACTACCAAGATCATCAGTATAATCAGCGGCAAAATCATCATCAGCGACATCATCATCACCACCACCACCACATCATCATCGTCATCACAACCACCATCATCATCAGCAAAATCATCATACTTTAACACACCACGCCATCACCCGGGCCGTGGTAATGCGCAATAGTATTTGTGTTATTAATAACCATTTCATTTGACAGAGTTTACCCAGCATGCAATTATACAATATAAATAAACTAACGTATTGAATACAAATAGCAAAATATAGAACATATATGGAAAATTATACAATATACACAGAAACTAGAAATTGTTATTGCCCATGGGACAAAAATGTATGGCTCCCCCACTCGCCCGAACAGACATAATTGACGACTCTAGATCCAACCGTTTTCTATTGATCTGAGATCTTTTTGATATTCAATATCCCTGTGACTGTATCTACTATCTGTATCAGTAAGGCCACATAAAAAAATATGTGTGGTTCAGGTAACCCGACCGACCCTATTTTAAGGGGCCGACCCTAAACATTTTTATGCAAAAATTAAAAAAATAATAATAATGATAATAAAAAAAGAATAATAATAAAATAAAAAAAAAGAATAAAAAAAAAGAATATTGTTGATAATGCCAAAAAAATCGAACTCAAGGTATAGTAATTTAAACATATTAAATTCATTATCAGAATTGAAATCATTACTGCGGGGAAAAAAATGCCTACCTACCTACCTACCCCAGTACTTGCCAGTATTACCTAACCACACATATTATTTTGTTTGGCCTAATATCTACTGGTCATGACCAACCATCCTTTCAAGTTTGAGGACCCTAGGTCCAACCATTCTCTAGTTATTGATCGGACATTGTCTAGTTATTGATCGGACATCGTTTTGAAAGTCAAGGTCACTGCGACCTTGACCTTTGACCTAGTGACCACAAAATCAATAGGGGTCATCTACTGGTCATGACCAACCATCCTTTCAAGTTTGAGGACCCTAGGTCCAACCATTGTCTAGTTATTGATCAGACATCGTTTTAATAGTCAAGGTCACCTTGACCTTTGACCTAGTGACCCCAAAATCAATAGGGGTCATCTACTGGTCATGACCAACCATCCTTCCAAGTTTGAGGACCCTAGGTCCAACCATTGTGTAGTTATTGATCGGACATCGTTTTGATAGTCAATGTCAACGCGACCTTGACCTTTGACCTAGTGACCCCAAAATCAATAGGAGTCATCTACTGGTCATGACCAACTATCCTTCCAAGTTTGAGGACCCTAGGTCCATCCATTTTATAGTTATTGATCGGACATCGTTTTGATTGTCAATGTCATCGCGACCTTGACCTTTGACCTGGTGACCCCATAATCAGTAGGGGTTATCTGCTGGAAATGACCAACCATCCTTCCAAGTTTGAGGACCCTAGGTCCAACCATTGTGTAGTTATTGATCGGACATCGTTTTGATAGTCAATGTCACCGCGACCTTGACCTTTGACCTAGTGATCCCAAAATCAATAGGGGTCATCTACTTGTCATTACCAACCATCCTTCCAAGTTTGAGGACCCTAGGTCCAACCATTCTCTAGTTATTGATCGGACATCGTTTGTGACACAGACAGACCTACAGACAGACCTACAGAAAGCACAAAATCAACATGGCTCCCCTACCACACTTTGTGTGGGAGAGCCGTAATTATAACAAATATATATATGAAACATTGCATATATATATCATGTATATAAAACATTGAATATATAGAGGATCTTAAACGAGTTCCCATTTCATATAAGATTTATGAAATGAGTTATGAATTATTTTAATTTTAACGAGCCTTTTAGCGAGTTAAAATTAAAAATAATTCATAACGAGTTTCATAAATCTTATATGGAATGAGGACGAGTTTAAGATCCTTTTTATCACATAACATTGCAATCAAATTAGTAAAAAATAATTCAGATGGACATAGAACCACCACGACGTCAGACACACTTTAGCGCCAAAACGTCATAAAATATGTGACGTAGCAACGTCGCGTCTCACATATAATGTTGCGTATAAAAGAGTTCGTGTTTTACCTCTTTACAAAATAGCAGTTTACGCCAACTTTTTAACAAACCAACAACAATGTTTTGTATAACGCGCATTATTTTTATAAGCTGTCACAAATAATAAGTTTATGACTCAGATCTGGGTGAATTTGTAATAAATAAAATAGTTTCAGTTAATGAACTTGCGTAGTGTTACAGGTTTAACTCGTTCCAGGTTGTATTACACGTGTGTCATACAATAGAATATTAAATGGGTGTTCGACACTGCTAACAAGGGACGTTATGTGATAAAAATAAATATTATACCTCATTTGCATATTCCACTCTTGTTTAATGTGACGTCACCGGTCCATAAAGTTGCATATTGACCGGGCGCCCGATCCGATAGCTATATTAACGGACGTGTGAAAAAAACGACGTCAAAATAATTCATAAAACATATTGATTTAATTTGTTGGTCAGATTCGGTATAATATAACAAATAATGTATGGTGCTTCGGTCCATATGAAGTTTATGGCCTGGGCAGTCAGACCTAGAACGTTATATGGACCTCGGCTTCGCCTCGACTTGCATATGGACCGAAGCACCATACATTATTTGTTAAATATTATTGCATATGAATGAACAGATAACAGAATAAAAATGAACATATATAGAATACAAATAGTAAATATAGAATATAAATGATCAATTATTGAATATGAATGACAAAATATACAATATAAACATGCCAGTTATAGAATATAAATATCAAAATATAGAATATAAATGAAAATGTATGCAATACAAATAGTAATATAGAATATAAATGATCAATAATAGAATATAAATGACAAAAATATAGAGTATGAATGAGTAAATATACAATATAAATGAGCAAGTATTGAATATTGCAACGTTTCACTTGCCGTAATGGTTGGTGTATTATGTTTGTCAAAAACAACACAAACTTTCTTTTTAAATTGTTCAATCTTTTTAATAACAAATGTACATTACTGTACACAATTATAAGATTGTAAAGTAATAAAAACATATGAACACAATTTTTCATATCTAAACATAGCCACGTGGTTTTGAAAATAGATCATGTTACACTAAATCATGACTAGATTGGGAATGCCCATTTCAGGTGCAACAAAATAATACTGTGAACTAAAACATGGTCTTATACTGACACGACCGAACAAAACATATTAAACACAATGTTCTGCATGGAATACGCTACTGTCAGTTACTCTCATAAAACCCTTCCTGACCGTCAAATGAGTTATTTGTCTAATGGACTTATGCTAACCACTGACTGAAGAGGTTAAAGGAACACACGGCAATCTTGAAGTCGTCATCAAGCTTTAAAATTAGCCTCTCAATTTATTAATACATGAGTACAGTATCATACCTTAAACAGAAACAGTTAAAAACACTTAAAACAATACGGTACATTTATCAGAACATTAAAAATATTACAAAATGAGAATGCTTCAATAACAAACTCATGCAGTAACAAGCAATAAACTAAACAATTAACTATCTATATTTACAAACACTACACTAACAAACATTATCTATGAAGAACTTGAATGTTTGATTTTTATTTATTTGGTGGTATGGCACATCTGGTAAAACAACAACAACTGAAAGTGTCCAACAGAAAAAGAAACTACTTTTTTTTCATTGATGAGACAAACTGCTTCATTTATTCACTCTTCAGCTCAAAGCAACACCCAGCAATCATGAGGTCATTTAAAAACAAAACAAGAGGTTCAAATGGCCCTGAATTGCTCAACTTTGTCCATTGAAGACACTTGCAACAGTAGCAACAGTAGCAAAAGTGGGTCAGATCAACATATCTGGTAAGTTCAGAAGAAGATTTACAGATTTTCCAATATAACGTTTATACTGCTACTCCCAGGTATGCTCCCTCCCTTTCTGTTTCTAAATGATGAAACTGTCTCTCCATAGCCTCTACCATATACTTAGGAGCTGAGATTCAGAACTGGATGTGACATATATTTTGGAGAAAGTAGGTCACAGAGACGAAAATGGTGTCACACCATGTCTGGTTTATGAAAGGAAGACCGATGCAGTTTGGTCAATGCCCGACCATTAATGGTGTCACACCATGTCTGGTTGATGAGAGAATGACACTGATGTAGTATGGCCAATGCCCGACCATTAAAGGTATCACACCATGTCTGGTTAATGAAAGGAAGACACTGATGCAGTTTGTCCAATGCCCGACCATTTATTAATAAAGGTGTGACACCATGTCTGGTTGTTGAGAGGAAGACACTGATGCAGTTTGGTCAATGCAGCATCATTAGTAGCTGTGACTCAGAAGTGGTATTTAAAACTGATTACGATCTATCATTTCAGAGAAAGTAGATCATAGCGACACAAATTAGTTAACCATATCAGTTTGATTAATAAAGAACAAACAGATGAGATTTGGTCTAAATTCACCAATAGAATCAAAGATTCAGAACATGTACCATAAACCAGACGAGACCTACATGTCAGAGAAGGATGTCACAGCGATGACAGTATTTGTTCACAATATCAGGTTGATTAGAGGAACATACTGGTGCAGTTTGGTTAATATCACGCTCTTAAAAGTCTAGATGAAATTAGAAGTATCCTAAACTGTGACCTATAATTCAAACAAAGTAGTTAACAGTCCTATATGAGTCTATGTAAAATATGTGACCTCTTAGGTGAGGCCAAATTTGACCTGCTGGTCCATAAGCATATGGTGCATGCAAAATATTAGACCTCTACCTCTTGTAGTTTCCGAGAAGATTTCTTTATGATTTTCCTATATTAACTTTATGTAAAACAGTGACCCCCAGGGCATGGACAAATTTGACCCTAGGTTCACAGTTTTAACAAACTTATTAGAGGACCATAAGCTTATGGTACATGCAAAATATTAGATCTTTGGCTTTTGTAGTTTCAGAGATGATTTGTCAAAGATTTTCTTTTAACTTTATGTAAAACTGTGACTCCCAGGGCAGGGGCCAGGTTTGACCCCAGGGTCACCGTTTAAACAAACTTGTTACAGGACCATAAATAAGAATATGCTGCATGTAATAGATGAGAGACTACAAGAGCTAGAGGTCTAATATGTTGCATGTTGCATGTTCCATAACCTTATGTAAGGAAAACATTACATGTTGTGGTTTCAGAAAAAAATATTTTAACTTTTTCCTTATATACTAGATATACTAGTAGGTCTGTGCAAAACATGTGAACCCTGGACAGGGCCAAATTAGATCCAAGTCACCAGTTAAACAAACTTGATATAGGAACCATAAGCTTATCTGAAAACAAATCTATTTTTGTCCATAAGTTTATGCAAAACAAGCAAACCCTCTAGAGACAAACTATGAGTACCCTGTGGGGTAGCCATTTTAAAGTAACACTGTCCGTAAGTAAGCTGATATTGAGCATAATCAAATAACTTTCTGACTTTTATTCAGTGAAATGTATACATGAAAACATGAGTATGTATGCAGTAAAACATTCGTGAATTATTATTTGTAAATAATGTGGGACCCACTTTATTTACTTTTTATGCTGATCACGTGACTTTCATTAGCGCATTAGGTTTTCTACATAGTATGTATTGCGTAATATGTATGGCTTGCATAGCTCAGGTAGGAGCGACGTCGTCTATTACCCGCACAGTCTTATTACCCGTGAGTGTAATTTTAGTTTGGGCTGCTGGTTCAAACTCGCAAAGCGGTACTTCTTTTTTTTTGTACCGCGATTGAATTCCGTCAATTTTGCTTTTAATTAGTAAATATTCGATACTGTTAGTGTGTAATGTTTGTGAACGTAATTAGTGTGTGTTTTATAAGCTAAAAGTTACGGACATTGTCCCTTTAAACCCAGGGTATTTCATTTGAACAAACTTGATCCTGTAGATGTAGAACTGAATGAATTGGATTTTAAAATTGCACCAACAGCTAAAGTCATATGGCAACTTTTCCTGCTTCCATTGGTGGAGGAAAACCCCGGGTGCCACTCTGGGCAGTTTTCATGCACGGGCGGGCACCCTTGTAGAACCACAGACGTCCTGCAAGCCAGCTGGATAGCTTCCTCACATAAAGATTCCTAGGCCCCTGAGGGATCGAACCAACAGCATTGAGGGGCAAGTTAGTTAAAGTCAGAAGCTCTAACCACTCATCCATGGATGCCTCTTCTAGGGGTAGAAGAACTGTCAAAATAGGTTCAGTGGTTTTTGAGAAGGAGATTTTTTAAGGATAAAATCTTTAAATGGTAAAGGCAGCCACCAAGGATAATTTTAACTAATTGAAAATCATCCGTGAGAAGTTTGGTCAGTTTGACCTCAGGATCATCCATGGGAAGAAACCACTGACCTCAGGATCATCCATGGCAAGTTTGGTCAAACCATTGACCTCAGGATCATCCATGGGGAATTTGATCAAACCACTGACCTCAGGATCATCCATGGGAAGTGTGGTCAAACCAATGACCTCAGGATCATCTATGGCAAGTCTGATCAAACCATTGATCTCAGGATCATCCATAGGAAGTTTGGTCAAACCATTGACCTCAGGATCATCCATCTGAAGTTTGATCAAACCACTGACCTCAGGATCATCCATGGGAAGATTGGTCAAAACATTGACCTCAGGAACATCCATGGAAAGTGTGGTCAAACCATTGTTCTCAGGATCATCCACAGGAAGTTTGGCCAAACCATTTACCTCAGAATCAGTCAAGGGAAGTTTGGTCAAACTATTGACCTTCAGGATCATCGATGGGAAGTTTGATGAAACCATTGACCTCGATCAGGATGATCCGTGGTAAGTTTGATCAGGATCATTCATGGGAAGTTTGGTCAATGTTTGACCTCAGGATCATCCATGGGAAGTTTGATCAAACAAATGACCTCGATCAGGGAAGTGTGGTTGAGCCATTGACGAGAATGTCTGATATATTCCGACTTTGCTCTGTAATCGATCTTTGATCAGGATAAAACATTTTCAAACTTTTACATATTTTTTCACTAGATTCATTATTATGAACCTAATTAACTTTTAGATGAGCTTATTTGTTGTTTCACTAAAATCAAGAATAGTTTCAGTATTTTGATACAGACCACAGATTTTTTTTTTGTTTGGTGTTTTACCTCACATGTAAGGTTATATATGACGGTCGATTTTTTTGTGTTGAGGGCGGACCACCCATTTTTCCTGGGTAGAACGAGTACTGTACACCTCCCACCAACAGTAGGAATGACACTTCCTCAATTACAAGTCAAGCACCCAGTGTGTCCACATTGGTTTAGCTGCTATAGCTTTTTCATACTTAGCGCATAAATGTCTGCCTGAAAGGTAAAAATTAACTTTAAACATTAAATACTACTGACTTGACTCTATACTATTTTTACACATGTGGAATCCATTTAAACAAGAAAACGATATAACCAATGGACGCTCCTGAAATACAAGTATAGATGTGAAATAAATCAAGTTTTATTATAAATTTGCAAATATAACTGAGCAGACTGTCATTGTCTTCTTACAATATACAGCATTTGTGCAGCTACTCTGCAGAAGAGCATAGAAAATGAAAATCTATAGAAATTGTGCTTTATAGTACAAACTACAAAGTTTGTGTAATTATTTAAATGACCATAAGTCTGGCAGCATTGGAAATCAATGCTTTTTTCCATACTTTGGGAACATTAATACTGTTTAAAGTACACCAAAGTCAACATAGGCATTTAAAAGTGTTTCAAACTCAATGCTTATCACATTTTCCCAAAAAAGAATTATGCTTTTTTTAAATTTCCCTTTCTTTCAATTGAGAAATTTTGTTTCAAAATTAGGAAAAAATATACCTTTTGCCACTGGGACTATGGTCGAATAACGGCAATAAAAACAGCCCAAAAAATGAGTTATAATTATGCAAGTACCCAAAAATAGTGAGGCATTGCTGTAAGTTTGGTCAAAATCCACTGAAAATTGTAAGATGAGTTGAGCGGACGTCCATATGGACGTAAACACTCAGGTATACTTGTGTGACTTGTTACTTCCCGGACTCTTATTCTGTGTTTATTTTTATTATTTGTTCTTCTGTGACAGGACAAAAAAGGCAACTAAAACTGTCGCCAAAGCCTAATAAATTTTAGTCGCCTGTAAGTAATGATCGAATATGTCATGAAAGTGATATATATATGGATGGACGGCGGGACGGATAAGGTGGCTCCAACCAAAGATTTTGAGGATGGACCAATATTTGTGTTTAATGAGCTAAATGCGTTATCAGCCAATAAACAAGCTAATAGCTCTTGAATCAAAGTACATGAAGGTTTTCTGCCCTTTAAACCATTTTTTAAACAAGAAACGTGGAATTTCATGAAAACCAGGTTTTCCATTTAAATGCTATTACACTACCTGCAAGACGAAAATGAAGTAACAAAAGTTTTTTTCTACAAAACAAGAGGCTATATGGAGTCTGTGGTGGGGAACACGACATCGATATGCGCAACTAGGCTTGGTACTAATCATTCCTGCCAAGTTTCACTTAAATCCAGCCAGGGGTTCAGGAAAACTAGTCCGGATAAAGTCTGTGTATAAGGGGGCCATATCTCTGTCAAAAACTATTCAACCAGAACACGGCGATGATATGCGCAACTAGGCTTGGTACTAATCATCCCTTCACAGATTCATTGAAATCTGGCCAGGGGTTCAGGAGAACTAGTCCAGACAAAGTGCCATAACTCAGCCAAAAATCATTCAAATCTAACATAGCGATTCTATGCACAACTAGGCCTGGTACTGATCATCCCTAAAAAGTTTCGCTGAAATCCAGCCAAGAGTACAAAACAGACTAATCTCGACAAAGTTTGCATATTAAAACCTTTAAAGGGCCATAACTCAGCCAAACATCTTTCAACACAGCGATGGTATGCACAACTAGGCTTGATACTGATCAACCTTGCCAAGTTTCGCTGAAATCCGGCCAGGGGTTCAGGAGAACTAAGTCCAGACAAAATGTGTGTATTAAAACCTATAAAGGGCCGTAACTCCACCAAAAATCTTACAGCCAGAACAAGGTGACGACATGCATAACTAGGCTTGATACTGATCATCCCTGCAAGTTTCGTTGAAATTCGGCCAGGGGTTCAGGAGAACTGGTCCGTACAAAGTTTGTGTACTAAAACCTTTAAGGGCCATAACTCTGCCAAAATCATTCCGACAATATGCACATCTAGGCTTGATACTGATTATCCCTTCAAAGTTCCGTTGAAATCTAGCCAAAAAAATCCCTATCATATTAACAAGGCAAAAATACAGCCTTGTTAACTAAATCAAGGGTCATAACTCTGGTGTTACTAGTCTGTTCTCACTGGTTTTCGAACGTTTCCGAGCTTTAGTTGATATTAACAATCTGTTCAAGTTTGGTAAAGATCAAATAATAAATGATGGTGCTAGAGTGGTCACAAGGCAAACAAGAGCTGTCGGAGAACAGCGCAGCTCGACTATTCGATTTTTCGGAGAATAATAAATTTATAGCTAGTATATACCATCAGAAAACAAGGCTACAACAATGTGGGGTGGGGTTGGGAGCACAACATAACTATGTGTAAGAATTGACCAAAACTACACAGAAATATGTAAAAAATAAATAAAAATAAAAAAAAATCGAGTTTTGAGTGGGGTGCGTGGTGAGAGTGGGAGAGAGGCGGGGGTGGATGGTGGGGTGGTGAGGGCAACATATATGTGTAAGAAGCTATGTAATAATTCACCAAAACAACACAAAAATATGAAGAAAAAAAAAAAAATCGAGTTTGAGTGGGGATGGGGTAGAGGCGTGGGGTGGGGAGGGCAACATGTGTAAGAATTGACTAAAACAACAAAGAAATATGTAAAAAACAAGAGGCCCAAGAGGGCCTGTAGACGCTCTACTGGCTAACACGGCTCTTATAACATCAATGAAGCGACTGACTGCCATTTAAGTTTTTTTGAAAGTTTCGGGCAAAAAACAGCTTTTTAACTTCATCATGGGCCATAACTAAAGAATCTGGTAAAGTTTGGTAAAGATCAGATGAAAAATGAAGGCCCTACAGTATAAACGAGGCAAAATATAGCATGTTTAACTAAATCAAGAGCCATAACTCCTCTGTTACTGGTCCGACTGGTCCAACATAGAGCTAAAAAACCCCAAAAACCCCCAAAAAAAACAACATTTTTTAGAGAATAATAATAATCAAAACAAGAGGCCCAAGAGGGCCTGTGGACGCTCTACTGGCTCAAGATAAAGTTTATGTATAAGTGGCCATAAGTCTTTCAAAAATCATTCAACCAGAACATGGCAATGACAGGTGCAACTAGGCTAAGTGCTGATCATCCACGCCAAGATTCGCTGAAATCTGGCAAAGAGTTCAGAAGAGACTAATCTGGACAAAGTTTGTGTATTAAAACATTTAAAGGGTCACAACTCTGCCAAAAATCATTCAACTGAAATATGGCGATGATATGCACAACTAGGCTTGATACTGATCATCCTTGTCAAGTTTCGTCTGCACAGCCAGGGGTTCAGGAGAACTAGCCCAGAAAAAAATTGTGGTATCAAAATCCTTTAAAGGGCCATAACTCCGCCAAATATCTGTAAACCGCAACTAGGCTTGGTGCTGATCATCCCTGCAAATTTTCATTGAAATCTGGCGAGGGGTTCAGGAGAAGTACATCAGAACAAAGTTTGTGTATTAAAACCTTTAAAGGGCCATAACTCTGCCAAAAATCATTCAACCGGAACACGGCGATGATTTTCACAACTAGACATAGAATTGATCATCCCTAAAAAGTTTCGTTTAATCCGGCCAGGGGTTCAAGAGAACTAGTCAGAACAAAGTTTGTGTATTAAAACCTTTAAAGGGCTAAAACTCAGCCAAAATCATTCAACTGGAACACGGTGACTATGTACAACTAGGCTTGGTACTGATCATCCCTGCAAAGTTTCAATGAAATCCGGCCAAATGAAGGCCCTTTCGTCTTAATGAGGCCAAGATATAGCATATTTCGGAAAATCAAGGGCCATGACTCCGATGTAAATGGTCCAATCTGGATGTTTTTCGAACTTGTCCAAGCTTTTATTGATATTAACAATCTGGTAAAGTTTCTTAAAGATCGGATGAAAGATGAAGGCCTTATCGTCTTAATGAGGCAAAATATAGGATTTTTAACTAAACAAGGGCCATAACTCCACTGTTACTGGTCCGATCTGGCTGGTTTTCGAACTTGACCGAGCTGTCATTGATATTAACAATCTAGTAAAGTTTCATAAAGATCGCATGAAAAATGAAGGCCCTATCGTCTTAACGAGGCAAAGTATAGCATTTTTAACTAAATCAAGGGCCATAACTCATCTGTTACTGGTCCGATCTGGCTGGTTTTCAAAATTGCCTGAGCTGTCATTGATATAAACAATCAGGTAAAGTTTTGTAAAGATCAGATGAAAGATGAAGGCCCTATCGAATTAACAAGGCAAAATATAGCAATTTCAACTAAAACAAGAACCATAACTCATCTGTTACTGGTCCAATCTGGCTGGTTTTCGAAATTGTCTGAGCTGTCATTGATATAAACAATCAGGTAAAGTTTTGTAAAGATCAGATGAAAGTTGAAGGCCCTATCGAATTAACGAGGCAAAATATAGCATTGTTAACTAAATCAAGGGCCATAACTCTGCTGTTACTGGTCCGATCTGACTGATCTTCGAAATGTCCAAGCTTTCATTTATATAAACAATCTGGTAAAGTTTGGTAAAGATCGAATGAAAGATAAAGGCCCTATCGTCTTAACGAGCCAAAATATAGCATTTTTAACTAAATCAAGGGCCGTAACTCTGATGTTAATGGTCCGATCCTGCTAGTTTTCGAACTTGTCCTAGCTCGCATTTATATAAACAATCTGGTAAAGTTTGGTAAAGATTGGATGAAAGATAAAGGCCCTATCATCTTAATGAGACCAAATATAGCAATTTTAACTAAATCAAGGGCAATAACTCCGCTGTTAATGGTCCGATCTAGCTGGTTTTCGAACTTGTCCAAGCTTTTATTGATATTAACAATCTGTGCAAGTTTGGTAAAGATCAAATAATAAATGAAGGTACTAGAGTGTTCACAAGGCTTAATATGGCAATTTTCAACAAAACAAGGGCCATAACTCCGGTGAAATTATTTCGATCTTGCCAGTTTTCGAACTTGTCCGAGCTTTCATTGATATAAAGACACTGGCAAAGTAAAGTAAAGGTCCGATTAATATTGAAGGCCCTAGAGTGTTCACAAGGCAGAAAATAGCATTTTCAGAAAAGACAAGGGCCATAACTCCGGTGTTACTGATCCGATTTAGCTAGTTTTCGAACTTGTTTGAGCTTTTATTAATATTAACAATCTGTGCAAGTTTGGTAAAGATCAAATAATAAATAAATGTGCTAGAGTGTTCACAAGGCAGAAAATGGCATTTTTCAGAAAAAACAAGGGCCATAACTCTGGTGTTACTGAACCAATTTAGCTGATTTTCGAACTTGTCGAAGGTATCATTGGTATAAACCATCTGTAGAAGTTTGGTAATGATCAAATAATAAATGAAGGTGTTAGAGCATTCACAAGGCAGAAAATGGCAATTTTCAGAAAAAACAAGGGCCATAACTCCGGTGTTACTGATTTGATTTGGCTGGTTTTCGAACTTGTCCGAGCTTTTATTGATATTAACAATCTGTGCAAGTTTGGTAAAGATCAAATAATAAATAAAGGTGCTAGAGTGTTCACAAGGCTTAATATGGCATTTTTCAGCAAAACAAGGGCCATAACTCCGGTGAAATTTATCCAATCCGACTGGTTTTCGAACTTGTCCGAGCTTTCATTGATATAAAGACACTGCAAAGTTTAGTAAAGATTCGATTAATAATGAAGGCGGGGAGGGTTGCAACATATATTTGTAAGAACTGACAAAAGCAACACAGAAATAGGTAAAAAATCAAGTGTGGGGTGTGGTGGGTGGGGCGATGGGGTGAGAGGCGGGGTGTGGGGGGGGGGGGGGGGGGGGGGGGGGGGGGGGGGGGGGGGGGGGGGGGGCAGACGCGGAGGGTTGCAACATATATGTGTAAGAATTGACAAAAGCTCACAGAAATATGAAAAAAAAAAAAAGTTTCAAGTCTGGGGCGGGGTGGGGTGGGGGGGGAGGTGATGGGGTGAGAGGCGTGGGGGGTAAGGTGGGGGGGGGGCTTGGGGGGGGGGGGGGCGGGGAGGGTTGCAACATATATGTGTAAGAATTGACAAAAGCTCACAGAAATATGAAAAAAAAAAAAAAAGTTTCAAGTCTGGGGCGGGGTGGGGTGGGGGGGGAGGTGATGGGGTGAGAGGCGTGGGGGGTAAGGTGGGGGGGGCTTGGGGGGGGGGGGGGGGGGGGCGGGGAGGGTTGCAACATATATGTGTAAGAATTGACAAAAGCTCACAGAAATATGAAAAAAAAAGAAAAAGTTTCAAGTCTGGGGCAGAGTGGGGTGGGGGGGGGGGAGGTGATGGGGTGAGAGGCGTGGGGGGTGGGGGGTGGGGGGGGGGCGGGCGGGGAGGGTTGCAACATATATGTGTAAGAATTGACTAAAACAACACAGAAATATGTAAAAAATAAATAAATAAAAGGTGTGGAGGGGGGGGGGGGGGGGGGGGGGGGGGGGGAGCCCATGACCCAATATGGGTGAAGTAATAAGATGCATAATGCTATAACAAATCCCAAACCAAAATTATAGATTTTATCACAATTTGGGTTCCATGGGAGCCCAGAATTTCCAGAAGACAAAATTACTTATCCAACCCTTTACAACATACTATAAGGGAACCAATTCCAAAATTTAGTTCAGCTAGGACAAAAATGTAAGAGATATAGACCTGTAAACACAGCTTACACGCAAAATTTGATGTGAAAGACATATTTTAAGGGCTATCAGAATTTGGGTTCCATGGGAGCCCAGGGGTTACAGGAACCAAAATTACTTAAGCAGCCCTTACGATAATGCTATAAGGAAGCTAATGGTGAAATTGGGTTGTGCTAGGATAAGAATTGTAAGAGATATAGACTTGTAAACACAGCTTACACGCAAAATCTGATGTGAAATGAGACACATTTTATGGGCTATCATAATTTGCGTTCCATGGGAGCCCATGGGTTACAGGAACCAAAATTGCTTAGGCAGCCCATAAGATAATGCTACAAGGAAGCCCATGAACAAATTTGGTTGTGGTAGGATAAGAAATGTAAGAGATATAGACTTATAAACACAGCTTACACGCAAACCTTGATGTGGGACGCCGACGCCGACGTCAACGCCGACGCCAACGCCGACGCCGGGATGATTACATAAGCTCTCTTATTCTTCGAATAGTCGAGCTAAAAATGGCCTTTTACAGCAAAACAAGGGCCATAACCCTGGTGTTACTGAATCGATCTTGCTGGTTTACGAACTTGTCCGGACTTTCATTGATATTTACAATCGGTGCATGTTTGGTAAAAATCAAATAATAAAAGAAGGTACTGGAGTGGTCGCAAGGCAGAACATGGCATTTTTCGGTAAAACAAGGGCCATAACTCTGGTGTTACTTATCCAATCTGGCTGGTTTTTAAACTTGTCTGAGCTTTCATTGATATTAACAATCTATGCAAGTTTGATAAAGATCAAATAATAAATGAACGTGCTAGAGAGTTCAAAAGGCAGAATATTTCATTTTTCAGCAAATCGAGGGCCATAACTCCATAACTAATCCGATCTGGCTGAATTTCAAACTTGTCCGAGCTTTTATAGATATAAAAGCCCTGGTAAAGTCTGGTAATGGTCTGATTAATAATGAAGGCCCTATCGTGTTCACAAGGTGGGTGGTCTGCCTCCACCACAAAAAATATGTTGAAAATGACGTAAAACACCATAAAAACAAAGTAAATGAGGACTGTAAAGAAAAGATTTGTTAGTAAGGCAAATATAAGCTACATGCACACCAAGTTTCGTTGAAATATCTCATTCCTAAGTTAAGTATTTCAGCGGAAATCTATTTTTCCATTTTTAGTAACAATGACCTTGACCACAGTGACCTCCAAATGCAATCCCAAGCTTTCTTTTCATATAAGGTACCTATACAGCAAGTTCCGTTCCAATATCTCATTCCCAACTAAAGTTATTGAGCAGAGACCAATTTTCTATTTTCAGTAACAATGACCTTGACCCCGGTACCCGAAATGCAATCCCGAACTCCTTTTTTATATAAGCTAACTACACAGCAAGTTTCATTCTAATATCTGAGTCCGTTTTTACTTAAGTTATTGAGCGGAAACCATTTTTTTTTTAGTAACAGTGACCTTGACCCCAGTAACCCCAAATGTAATCCCAAGCTTTCCATATAAGCTACATACCCTGCAAGTTTCATCACAATACCTCATTCCCAACTCAAGTTATTGAGTAGAAAACATTGTTTCTTTTTTTAGTAACAGTGACCTTGAACCCAGTGACCCCAAATGCAATCCCAAGCTTTCTTTTCCATATAAGCTACAAGTTTCATCGCAATACCTCATTCCTAACAAAAGTTACTGAGCGGATACGTTTTTTTCTATTTTTAGTAACAGTGACCCCAGTGCAATCCCAAGCTTCCTTTCCATATAAGCTACCTACCCCGCAAGTTTCATCGCAATACCTCATTCCTAACAAAAATTATTATGCGGAAACTAAAAGTTTGATGCCATATGTACGCACGCACGCCAAACGACATACCCCAATCTAATAACCAGTTTTCTAAGGAAAACCTGGTTAACATAACAAAACTGAACAAAATACAGACATCCAACACTATGAGTTATTTTCATACATGTATGTATTATGACTATTAAGCCTATATATACCGAAAAAAATAAGTTTAGCAAGACCTTATGTACATTTAGCTTAAACAAATTGAATGCTATTTTATAATGTGAAGTATTATAAAACATTTGCATTACATAGGGTGGTCTTCTCTTTCACTAATTAGTTGTGATCCAATGTATCAGAGTTATCTTTTAGTTAAAACAGCGTATTTCGTATTTAAAAATACCAATCTGATAAAGAACATGGTTAAACGTCACTAAATAACAGTTCTGAGTTTCAAGGTATAAAAACTGCGAAATCAATGTATACAAAACCTAGTCATTATAATGCAATAACGAACCAAAGTTTTAAAAAATTGAAATTACCTCCCTTTACGTTAAAATAAGAACGAAATTATATCTGTAAAGCAGGTAGATTAAAATGTTTTGTTACTTTTTTTTGAATATCGTTTCAAACACAATGCCCTGCATATATCTGCTACTTATGTTAATTATCTCTGCCATGCAAATGCATTTGCCATGCAATTTACTTGCTAAACTTATTTTTATCAGTATATATTATTCTGACAAAGTATTACAAATGCCTCAGGAGCTAAAGCTCCCAAGTGCAATTTTAAACCCAATTTGTACACAACACAAAAAAGCTCATAAACCTCATTTGTTATCTCATAATTACTGACTTACATCAATGTTGCAGATATATTATCTGGCTATATTATCTGGGTTTGATTGAGAAGTTTGACACCACTGAATGCCTTCCATACAGTTTCCACTATTGGACAGGACTAAATCAAATGTGTGTTGACTCCAGTGCCTTGTCCAGATCTTCCTCAATGGCTGCCAACTGTTTGAAGCCATCTACTAAAGCTTTACCCACATAACCAAACTCCTCGTAACAGAGGTAACTCTGCAGAGGAGAGCTGATGTGTAAGGTGGAGATTGCCTCCCTTGTGTAATTGTTTGTCTTGATGAGCTGGAACACCACAGAAACCCGACACATGTGCTGGAGAGTGTTACCAGATTCTGAAATAAATACAGAATATTAAATTGGTATTTAGTAAAAGGCACTGACATAATATTCTATTTATCATGTAGCTTATCCATATTTTCTGTATGAATTACTATTATTACCTATTTCTCAGAATGGTACGCTCATCGAGGACGTCGCCATGTTGTTGTTTTTTGTTTGTTTTATGACGTCAGGCAAAGTTACGCGCATGACGTCAGATAACGATACGTACAATAAACGCCGAGGGATTCCGCATTGATTTTCTTTATTGGTCAGTGCCTAATTAAAGTAAAATTTAATAGGTCAACCCTTTATTAGGCAGAAAAGTGCACATCTGCATGATAAATGAAAATACACACTTTTTATTCTATTTATCCTATATTTGCTTATAAATACTTTTTTTTGTTAATATATCATTTTGGATTCAGTTACCATAAAACAGACTATATTTTACTGGTGAAAATAAGTCATACGCAAACACAAAATCAGCGGAAAAAAATTGTTGTTGTGATTGGGAAGAAAACCCTGGCAGATATTTCTAATCTCGAAATGATGGTTACACCTTTATTTTATCCTGTTGAATAAACCAGCCTTTCTCCAGGTAATATAGACCTGTTGACCTGTTGAAATTATCTGACGCACACTCACCCTCCACACCACCCACCCCCACCCCACAAAATGTCTGCCTGCTATATCAGGAACACACTCATTGCCTGCAAAAATAAGACAAGAGGCCCAAGAGGGCCTGTGGATGCTCTACTGGCTCAAGATAAAGTTTATGTATAAGGGGCCACAAGTCTTTCAAAATCATTCAACCGGAACATGGTGATGACATACGCAACTAGGCTTGGTACTGATCATCCCTGCAAAGTTTCTTTGATATCCAGCCAGAGGTTCAGGAGAACTAGTCTAGACAAAGTTAGTGTATTAAAACCTTTAAGGGCTCATAAATCTGCCAAAATGCATTCAACCAGAACATGGCAATGACAGATGCAACTAGGCTTAGTACTGATCATCCCTGCCAAGATTCGCTAAAATCTGGCAAAGATTTCAGAAGAGACTAATCTGGACAAAGTTGGTGTATTAAAACACTTAAAGGGTCATAAGTCTGGCAAAAATCATTCAACCGGAACACGGCAATGATTTGCACAAATAGATATGGAATTGATCATCCCTAAAAGGTTTCGTTTAAATCTGGCCAGGGGTTCAGGAGAACTAGTCAGAACAAAGTTTGTGCATTAAAACCTTTGAAGGGCCATAACTCTGCAAAACATCATTCAACCGGAACACGGCTATGATTTGCACAACTAGACATGGAATTGATCATCCCTAAAAAGTTTCATTTAATCCGGCCAGGTGTTCAGGAGAACTAGTAAGAACAAAGTTTGTGTATTAAAACCTTTAAAGGGCTATAACTCTGCCAAAATCATTCAACCGGAACACGGTGACTATGTACAACTAGGCTTGGTACTGATCATCCCTGCAAAGTTTCAATGAAATCCGGCCAAATGAAGGCCATTTCATCTTAAGGAGGCCAAGATATAGCATATTTCAGAAAATCAAGGGCCATGACTCCGATGTAAATGGTCCAATCTGGATGGTTTTCGAACTTATCAGAGCTTTCATTGATAATAACAATCTAGTTAAATTTCGTAAAGATTGGATGAAAGATGAAGGCCCTAACGAGGAAAAAAATAAGGATTTTTAACTAAATCAAGGGGCATAACTCCACTGTTACTAGTCCGATCTGGCTGGTTTTCAAACTTTATGAGCTGTCATTGATATTAACAATCTAGTAAAGTTTCGTAAAGATCGCATGAAAAATGAAGGCCCTATCATCTTAACGAGGCAAAATATAGCATTTATAACTAAATCAAGGGCCATACCTCCGCTGTTACTGGTCCGATCCAGCTGGTTTTCGACCTTGTCCGAGCTTTCATTGATATTAACAATCTGTGCAAGTTTGGTAAAGATCAAATAATAAATGAAGGTGCTAGAGTGTTCACAAGCAGAAAATGGCATTTTCCAGAAAAAAACAAGGGCCATAACTCTGCTGTTACTGACCCAATTAAGCTCGTTTTCGAACGTGTCCAAGCTTTCATTGGTATTAACAATCTGTGCAAGTTTGGTAAAGATCAAATAATAAATGAAGGTGCTAGAGTGTTCACAAGGCAGAAAATGGCATTTTTCAGAAAAAACAAGGGCCATAACTCTGGTGTTACTGACCCAATTTAGCTGGTTTTCAAACTTGTACGAGCTTTTATTGATATTAACAATCTCTGCCTGTTTGGTAAAGATCAAATAATAACTGAAGGTGCTAGAATGTTCACAAGGCTTAATATGGCATTTTTCAGCAAAACAAGGGCCATATCTCCGGTGTTACTGACCCAATTTAGCCGGTTTTCGAACTTGTCCAAGCTTTCATTAGTATTAACAACTATGCAAGTTTGGTAAAGATCAAATAATAAATGAAGGTGCTAGAGTGTTCACAAGGCAGAAAATTAGATTTTTCAGAGAAAAAAAAAAGAGCCACAACTCTGGTGTTACTGAAACAATTTAGCTGTTTTTCGACCTTGTCCGAGCTTTCATTGATATTAACAATCTGTGCATTTTTCAGCAAAACAAGGGCCATAACTCCGGTGAAATTAATCCAATCTGGTTTTCGAACTTGTCCGAGCTTTTATTGATATAAAGACACTGGCAAAGTTTTGTAAAGATTCGATTAATAATGAAAGCCCTAGAGTGTTCACAAGGCAAAAGTTAACGGACGGACGGACGGACGGACAACTCGTCATCCCATAATCATGACAGTAGAGCTAAAAAGTAACTAGAAATGTGAGAAGGGACACAGATGCCTCAACAATCAACGGAAAACATAAATTTGACGACCATATATATCCGGGATTATGTACTATATAATAGCATAAATATTTGGCTACTATATACAGCACAAAGATATGGCTGCTATAACACAAATATATGGCTGCTGTATATAGCACAAAGATATGGCTGCTATAACACAAATATATGGCTGCTGTATATAGCACAAAGATATGGCTGCTATAACACAAATATATGGCTGCTGTATATAGCACAAAGATATGGCTGCTATAACACAAATATATGGCTGCTGTATATAGCACAAAGATATGGCTGCTATAACACAAATATATGGCTGCTGTATATAGCACAAAGATAAGGCTGCTATAACACAAATATATGGCTGCTGTATATAGCACAAACATATGGCTGCTATAACACAAATATATGGCTGCTGTATATAGCACAAAGATATGGCTGCTATGAAAGCATAAATATATGGCTGCTGTATGACAGAATAAAGATATTGCTGCTAAATATTGTAGAAAGATATGGCTGTTATATGATAGCATAAATATATGGCTGCTAAATGATAGCACAAAGATATGGCTGTTATTTGATAGCATAAAGATATGGCTGTTATTTGATAGCATAAAGATATGGCTGCTATAATAATGATGGCTGCTATATGATAGAATACAGATATGGCAGCTATATGATAGAATACAGATATGGCAGCTATATGATAACATAAAGATGATAGCATAAAGATATGGCTGCTATATGATAGCAAATAGATAATGGCTGCTAAATGATAGCATAAAAATTTGGCTGCTATATGACACCACAAACATATGGCTGCTATATGATAGCATAGATTGTATGATGGCATAGATTGTATGATAGCATAGATTGTATGATAGCATAGATTGTATGATAGCATAGATGTGCTGCTAAATGATAGTACAAAGGCATGGCTGCTATATGACAGCATAGAGACATGGCTGCTATATGAAAGTACAAACATTTGTACTGATAAAGTGTCTTCGTGGCCTCTCCTCTCACCATTGCGGGTTTGAACCCCACTTAAAGCTCGACTTTCAAGTGAGGAGGTGTCGATTCTTAAGGATGGCGGGAGGTGTACAGTACTGGAAACAGGAAAGTGGGTGGTCTGCCTTCACCACAAAAGAATTGACCGTCACATGTAACCTTTCATGTGTTGAAAATAAAGTAAAATACCATGCAAACAAACAAACTATATGATAATATAAATATTTGGACGCTACAAGATAGCAAAAAGATCTGACTGCTATATGATAGCAGAACTTTTCCTTTGTTTTTGAGTAAAAGGGAAAGTTTTATAGTTCTTCCTTTGTTGTTGTATTGGGGACTGATAATACTAACTGATCAGCTAACCAAAGTAAGTGAGTAAATCTATTAAGGAATACCCTGAATGTCCTGAACTATAACTATCATAAAGTAAGAAGACATAAATTAAAAAGCATGCCTTTGATGTGATCTGCCATCTTTTTCTCCTCTTCGCTTATCTCTCCATCTGCCTCCTGTTCATCTTCCTCATCTTCCTCGTCTTCCTGATCTTCCCTTTCTGACAAGAGTGCAGTGTTAAATGACAAGAAATTTGGCATTAGACACATTCTCACCATTTTCCCGATCCATGTGACGGCGTACGAAAACTCCAGAATTCCTATACCTTCAATGCAGCCATGTCTGAAAGTAAATCCGAAATTAAAACGTTAAAAGCAAGACGGCAACATTTCTGACCAAGAACTGTTGAAATCTCTTAAGCATTTTTTTCAAGTTTCAACAATTTTAAATAAAGATGGCCATTTTGAATGTCATGTTGACCAAATTTTAACAAACTGGAAAGCCAAGGATCACCCATGTGAAATTTTGGTAACAATTGGCCAAGTGGTTTATGAGAAAAAATTGTTTAACCAAAAGTTAACAGACAACAAAGATGGTGATGGATAAACAAGAGGCCCAAGAGGGTCTGTATCACTCTACTTGCTATATGGAGTCTTTGATGGGGAACATTACAACAATATGCGCGTCTAGGCTTGGTACTGATCATTCCAGCCAAGTTTCACTGAAGTCCAGCCTGGTGTTCAGGAAAAATAGTTAGGATAAAGTTTGCTTAACTCCTTAGGGTCCAAAAATCACAGAACACAGAGAAGATATGACTAGGCTTTGTACTGGTCATCCCTGCCAAGTTGTGTTAAAATCCGGCAAGGTGTTCAGGAAACTAGTATGTAAAAAGTTAGTGTATTAAAACCTTTAATGGACCATAACTCAAACAAAAATCATTCAACCGAAACATCACAATAATATGTGCAACTAGGCTTGGTACTGATCAATCCTGCCAAGTTTCTCTGAAAACCAGCCAGGAGTTTATGAAAACTAATCCGGACAAAGTTTGTGTATAAGATGCAAGAACTTTGTTAACAAGAAATCCGTCGATTCACATGTCTCGCATAACG
Organism: Cyrtodaria siliqua; assembly: GCA_037043455.1. Lineage (NCBI taxonomy): Eukaryota > Metazoa > Mollusca > Bivalvia > Adapedonta > Hiatellidae > Cyrtodaria > Cyrtodaria siliqua. Next base: position 125,519 of record JAWPHD010001366.1, read on the forward strand.
GGTTCTGGACTTAAAAATAAAAAGGTCAATGATGCTTAAATGAAAGTTTGTAACATTCTAAACAAATATGGTAAAGATCAGATAAAAAATGAAGTAACTACAGATTTAACAAAGGAAATTACAATATAGCATTTTTCAACAAATCAAGGGCCATAACCTGTCGCGAACTTGTCCAAACTTTCATTGATATACCATGCTTTGCACATTAGACATCATACTGAGGCTTCCTGCCAAATTTTGTAGAAAATCCTACACAGCCATTTAGGAGTAGCGCCGACAAGAAATTAAAGTAAAACAACGTCAAAGTGCCATAACGTCGTCATAAAATCAGCAAACTGGAAAAAAAGCGTGAAATGCATAACTAGACATCTTACCGATGCTTCCTGCCAAGTTTCGTCTAAATACAAAACCAAGAGCGTTTAGGAGGAGTAGCGCCGACAAGAAATTAAAAAAAACTCCATCAAAAAATCAACGAACTTGGACAAAATGCAATATGCACAGCAATGGCTGTGTTAACACCAAAAAAAAAAAAATTAAAAAAAATAATAATGAAATAAGAAAATTAAAAAAAAAAAAAAAAAAAAAAAAAAATAAATATAAAAAAAAAAAAAAAAAATAAATAAAAAAAATTAAAAAATTAATAATAATGAAATAAATATATATATAACTATTTAAAAAAAAAAAGGAAAAAAAAGATATATATATATACTAATAATAAAACAAAAAAAAACAACATCTGGTAAAGTTTGGTAAAGATCAGATGAAAAATGAAAGCCCCTATCGTATTAACGAGGCAAAAATATAGCATTTTTAACTAAATCAAGCACCATAACTCTGCTGTTATTGGTCCGAATCTGGCTGGTTTACGAACTTGTGCGAGCTTTCATTGATATTAACAATCTGGTAAAGTTTGGTAAAGGTCGGATGAAAAATGAAGGCCTTTGGCCAGTGGAGCTAAAAATCATTAGCTCCAAATTGTAGGTCAAGGTCATAGATGAAATCCAGGCATCCAAAGAAAAGATGCACTACCGAAGACACAACTATGTCAAAATAGAATATGTTTTCTTCCAAAGATTAAGCTATAAATTAGGTTTAAAACATCTAGTGCATAATTCTAGTTCATGAGGAAGTGATGTAAATGTAACAATTAAAGTTATCTGCCCTTTGCTTGGTTGGTGAAGGTCAAATCCACATTTGTTTTGTCACGTTGCAATGTTTGAAAGGTCTTAGTGCATACAGTTTGTGAAAAGAGACCTAATCACCAAAGTTGAAGGTAAAAAATTATAAGGTTATCTGCCCTTGCGGGTCAAGGTCACTTCCCTCCCACATTTGCTTCATCAAATTGCAATGTACCACTCAAGATACAACTATAAGCAAAGTTTTAAAGGTCTAGTGCATACAGTTTGTGAAAAAGTGACCTAAACGCAAAAGTTGAACCAAAAAATTATTAAGTTATCTGCCCTTTGCTTGGAGGGTCAAGGGCACTTCCACTTTTGCTTTGTCACATTGCCATGTACCACCCAAGATACAACTATAAGCAAAGTTTGAAAGGTCTAGTGCATACAGTTTGTGAAAAAGTGACCTAAACGCAAAAGTTGAACCTAAAAATTAGTAAGTTATCTGCCCTTTGCTTGGAAGGTCAAGGTCACTTCCACATTTACTTTGTCACGTTGCGATGTACCACCCACGATACAACTATAAGCAAAGTTTGAAAGGTCTAGTGCATACAGTTTGTGAGAAAATGACCTAAACACAAAACTTCAATGTTGACGCCGCCGCTGCCCGCCGCCACCGCCGCCGGAAAAGCAACACCTATGTCTCTTTTTTTCCTTCGAAAAGGCGAGACAAAAATCATTCAACAATTCAACAATGACCTTGAAGCTCTACTGGTAAGTTTTGATAGCTAGATCAGCATTCCTGAAAATCTGTCAAGTAGTTTCAAAGGACTAGTCGCTACAAGTTTTTACTATCTAACTTATGTAAACAAAGATGGCCACCAGCAGTCATGTTTAATATCGAAACAAAGCAATAAGTTTCATGAAAATCCTTCAAGTAGTCTCAGAGGAGTAGTCGCCACAAGTTTCTCCTATATAACCCTATGTAAACACAGATGGTCGCTGGTGGCCATGTTTGACATCCAAATCAAAATGAACTTTGGTTAGGACCAACTACATGTCCTGGCAGTCATTTCGGTAAAGGTTCCAAATCAAAATCACTTACGTTTTTTGAGAAGTAGTCACCGCAAAATCGCATTTTTAAAAACTATCTTTAGCTGTTGCGGCCATCTTGATTTTCCGGCCGACCTGAATATTTGCTAGGATCAACTAGACATCTTGTGAAGTTTCATGAAAATCCGTCAAGTAGTTTCAGAGGAGTAATCGCCACAAGTTTCTCCTATATAAACAAAGATGGCCACTGGCGGCCATGTTTGACATGGAATCGAAATGAATCTTGGTTAGAACCAAGTACATGTAGCAACAGTAATTTTGATATAGGTTCCAATTTATTATCACTTACAATATTTGGGAAGTAGTTGCCACCATGTCGATCTTTTAAAATCTATTTTTAGCGGTGGCGGCCATGTTAAATTTCCTATTGACCTGAATTTTTGCTAGGATCAACTAGACATCAAGAGCAACATTCCTGTAAAGTACCATGAAATTCCATCAGGCATTTTTAGAATTGAATTTGAACTGAACTGGGGTTTTAAGGCGCACAAGCACATGAAAGGTTATATGGCGCCTAACAGGAATGAACATGCCAGACTCATCCTCCATGTACATTGTGTTTTGTTACCATGGCAACCACATTTCTTAAGCGAATCTAACCAAAAGGGAAGGTGCACAACTACACCATGACACAAACATTCTTGCCAAGTTTCGCGTTTGTAGTACCAGCTGCTCTTGAGTGTCACGAAGAAAATAATTTTTCAGTGATTTTTTCAGGTTTTGTTACCATGGCAACCACATTTGTTACTCGAATCTACTCAAAAGGTATGGTGGCTGATTTCTGCCATTTGTCGTCTTTTTGTCTTTTCATTATTTCGCCCCCGTAAAGACGACATTTCAAGGGCGAAAAGGCGACAAAACGACTCTTCGGCGTATAAGATATTGTCATCCGAAACCGCCTTGGTGCAAATGATAAGCAAGTGGCTAGAGGCTTTAAATAAAGGCTCTTTAATAGGTGTAGTAATGGTTGATTTTAGAAAAGCTTTTGATTTAATGGATCATAAGTTGCTTTTACAAAAGTTAAAAGTCTATAAACTTTCAGACTTATCTTTAGCATGGTTCAACTCATATTTGCATAACAGAAAACAAAAAGTGTCGCTAAACAATGTACTGTCAAACGATCAAACAGTGACAGATGGTGTGCCTCAAGGTTCGATTCTAGGCCCACTTTTGTTTCTTTTATTCATTAATGATTTACCACTGTACACAAATACTACGGAAACTGACTTATATGCGGATGACACCACATTATATCACATAAATAAAACATTATCATCCATTGAAAATAATCTACAAAATGCGCTTGATTCATTATCAATCTGGTGTAAATCAAATGGCATGTTAATAAATACTTCAAAAACAAAAGTTATGCTTATAACCACACATCAAAAACGCACCGTTTTGGATGTCAAAGAGATAAAATTGACTCTTAATGATGAAAATCTAAGCATGATTACTAACGATAAAGTACTTGGTGTATTTATTGATAACAACATTACATGGAAAAATCACATTGATCATATATGCAAAAAAATTTCATCAAATGTTTGGCTTCTGTCCAGAATTAAGCAATACTTAAGTCTCAATCATAGGATTCAGTTTTATAAAGCTTACATTCAACCACACATAGATTATTGCAATGTTATATGGGGTGGAACCTGCCAGACAAGTTTAAATAGAATATTACGACTACAAAAAAGAGCTTGCAAAGTTATTCTTGATTATGAAGTTGAAAACTCATTAGAAAGCATGCAGGATTTGAAAATATTAACAGTGTTTGACAGAGTCTATCTTAGAAAAGCAAAGTTTCTGTATAAAATATCAAAATGTAAAACTCCATCTTATGTCAATGAAATGTTCACATTAAGACAAGTTAATGAAAATACAACAATAACACGATCATGTTCTTCAAACAATTTCATAATACCAAAACCTAATAAAGAAATATTTAAACAAAGTTTAACATACTCAGGACCAATAATTTGGAATAATTTACCTACCAACATTAAAGACAGATCGTCAATAATGGCATTTCAAAGCAATTTAATTAAATTAATGAAAAATGTTTAAATTGTTTTTCTTTAATTATTGGATTATTGCAACTGTTGTTTTTTTTTAAACTTTATTTTTATTTTGTTTTAGCATATATTGTTAATCTGTATATATGTTTTTTTGCTAAATGTCACTGTCAATGAGAAATTCATGTGTGAATGTGATTGTGTGTGTAAGTCATAAGTCACCATATATTCTAAAATGATGATGATGAACTTGATTTAATTGGAAATGTACATCAGATATGTCATTTTATATTAAACATGTATTGTTGTTGAAAATGTTGTAAATAATAGAGGGCCATGTGGAAGATTAGTTTTAAACTAAATATGTTACCCTCTTTAAATAAAGTCGCTTATCTTATCTTATCTTTTCGTTATTTCGTGTGACCCTCTGTCGTCTTTTCGTTATGTCGTTTTTTCATCTTTTTGTTCCGTCGTTTTTCGCCCTGCATTTGTCGTCTTTTCGTTCTGTCGTCTTTTCGTTGTCGTCTTGTCGTTCTGTCATCTTATCGTCCTGATGTCTTTTCGCCTTCCGGTTGTCATGCGCATTTCGGTCATTGCGGCCATTTCATGATAACTACTAGGAGTCGGGACAATTTTGAATTGTTGGGGAAATGGGGGAAAAAAGGCAGGATGTGTGCATACCTTATGTCCAATCAATAATAAACGGAGGGTTACTATTTCTTTTAAATGTTTTTATAAACGCAGAATGGTTCATTTAAAATGAATATTAAAACATTATGATATAAAAATAATATTTTGACTTTTTAATTTAATAGTAACTTTCCTGGACTGATACTGATAATCATGTCTGGACCAGTAGTACTAATTACCGTGTTTGGAGTAAACTTCTTTTTTTTTTATTTAAATTGGTATGAATCAATGTCGAATGGTTCAACAGACATAACTATTAATTTGTTTATATAAAAATGTAATAAAATGACTTTGTATTTAATGATTTACTTTCCGGGGCCACTTAAAAATAGACATGATTTTGGCTACATGGATCTTAGCGCTCATATTCTTCTATCTATTCAAACAAATGACAAACAAAATATTGACTTTTAAATTTAAAACTAAATTTCCGGGACCGTTTGTTGAAATCATATCATATCACAATTATACCTTATATTTATCAATGTAGGATGGTATAGCAAACATAATTAAGAATGTGTTATGATATTTTACGGAACTGTTACTGATAATTGTGCTAACAAGATTGTTCATTTGGAAGTCAATAAATGCCATACCCTAATATAAGATTTTTCTCTTAATATGTAAATTTAAAATAGTTGTGTAACATATCAAGTTGTTGGTAATATGTTAATAGTTTAGAAGTTTAGAACTATATCTACAAAATATGAAATATAATAGCCAAAAAAGAAGGTAACACATATACATATTCTTAACAATTTATATCTCATTAGCTCGACTCTTCGAAAAAAAGAAGCAATTTTCATCACTTGAACGTCGTCTCCGCTCGGTTGAAGTTTGTGTGTAAGCTTGTATCTCTGAAACTGCTTTACATAATGGACCGTAACTTTACACATGTGTTTGGCATCATTATTCAAGATCATGTAGTCCGGTTACAGTCATAAACACCTATCAAATATGAACAAATTGAAGATCCTCTGTCTATATAATATACATACTGCAACTTGACACTTTCAAAAAGAACTGATTAAGATAATGCCAAACATATAATTATCACTTCAATATTCATTATATAAGATGTGAAAAACTAAATAATGCGTTGCAGAATCAATTCAATTCATTACTTTTATTCGGCATACCATAATTAAATGTTTATTGCCTTACACAAGACTAGTGATCAATATATTTTGCATTTATATAAACGAGTTAAAAGAACTAGTATCACTTCGTTTATTATTTATTGCACATACCGTATGCATACTCCCTGTCGATTTGGAAGGTAAAAAGACAACAGAACGACAAGATGCCAGAATGACAAGACGACAGAATGACAAGATGACAGAATAACAAGCCGACAGAACGACAGAACGAAAAGACAATAGAAAAGACAACAGATTAGGAGCGAAAAGACGACAGAAGGCCACACTATCAAATGGCGTCTTTTCGCGGCTGAAGTGTCGTCTTTTCACATGGCGTTCTGTCGTCTTTTCGGCCTTGAAATGTCATCTTCTTGCTCTGTCGTCTTTTCATCCTGTCGTCTTTTTGTCGCAAAATAACGAAAAGATGACATGGCAGAAATCAGTCACCATAAAAAGGTGAGGTGCACAGCTACACCATGACACAACATTCCTGCCAAGTTTCCAGTTTGTAGCTCCAGCTGTTCTTGAGTTATCGTGGAGATAAGCATAATAAAAAGCTGACAATAAATATTACAAACAAGAAGCACCGCCCGTCAGTGCAGACGCTGGACTTTCTGTTTATATGGAACTCTAAGTTGAAAAGCATGTGTATCTATGAGTTCTTAACATGAAAGTGAATACATGGGTGACGTTTCAATGAAGTCTTTAAGGGGATTCTGAGATATGATATGATAAAAAAGAAAAAAAGAAAAAAAGATAGACTTAGTTGACAAGCTTAAATACAAAACTTTAACCATGTTTCTGTTAAGTATAAAAGGGGCCATAATTGTGTTAAAATAACTAATGAGTTATAGAACCTTGCTCTACGATGTTGTCTAATGATGCCGAATACAATGTGTGGAGTTTCAATCCATTATGTGAATTAAGTTTCGTAGCTACAACTTAACATTGTTACAATCTTTAACCTAGACACAAAAAACGCAGACAACCACGATGATCATATGATAACATTAGCGTTTTCCTTCTTCAAAACGTCAAGCTAATAACAGTATACAATATAAACATATACCTGCCCATCTTGTAGCACTCTTGGCAGTGTCCCTTGTTCTTTAGGTACTTAATGATGGCGAAAAAGTGTTGCTCGTCGTGGCCAGCCATTCCATCCCATCTCATCTTCTTGTGGATATAATCCTCCACGTAGGCTCCGAGTCGAAGCACTAGCACAAAAATGCGAATGTCTATCTCTGCACCGAATCTATTCCTCACCCCTTCCAGTATCTCATCCAGCAGATAACTGGAGTCCGCAAACCTATCGTGAATCACACTGCCATAGGTTTTGGCAAATAATAATGCAGGCTGGAATCGCATTCCGAACCCAAATAGATTTACCGCACAAACTGATCTGAGGTAGCCATCCAGGAACCCATGATGGAACAGAGCCCGGAGACATTCTGCATCATCTTGCCATATTGCTATGGCTAAAGGGTGATGGAAAAAACACAGAAGTTGCAACATAAACTTTCCCGACTTTGCATCTTCATGAGCGAGAGGTACTGGTGAGCAATAACGAGGGTCAAACATCGTCAAGTCTGTGGTGCTGAGAAGAATTTCCACACATCTGAAAAAGGGATGAATTATGGTAAACCAGTTTTTCATCTTGTTGTGCTTGGGTGAGCATTAGGGTTGTAGTTAGACAACAAAACTTAAAGTTAAAATTAGAGGGCGGAAAAGCCAGTTACATATTATTATGATATGGACGATATGCTATCTGTAACAATTTAACAGCAGGAGAAGGCCACGACCTGTATGTCAAACCCTATTGTGCAGTAGTCCAGATTTTTTATTTGACCAACACCAATGTCAATCCCAAGAGATATTAATGTTATTAAAAGTTGGACATGCATGTCCTAGCATCGACAGGATGTGACCTATGTTTCGTTCAAAGTAGGTCACAGCAACCCAAAGTTTTGCACATAATGTTAGATGCATATAAGGAACATGAAGGTGGAAAAGTTTGGTGAAAATCCTACGAGAAAGAAGCAAGATACGTATGTCCTAATTTTGTCAAAAGTAGGTCACAGCGACCAGAAATTTTGCAAATGATATAATTTGCATATAAGGAACATTCTGGTGGAATTTAGTGAAAATCCCGCAAGAAAGAAGCAAGATAGGCCAGTCATAGTGGAGACCAGACATGACCTATATTTCGGCAAAAGTAGGTCACTGCTACCCGAAATTTTGCAAATGATGTTAGCTGCATATAAGGTGCATTCTGGTGGAGTTTGGTGACAATTCAGAAGTTATGAAAAATATATAAACAAATGAAATTCAGACTATCAACAAACATAAACAAATGAAATCCAGACTATCAACAAACAAACGGACGAACGTCCGGACAAAAAGACTATAAACTGACACAAAGACACCCAAAAAATATTGTGAACACTTAGTTTAAATCCATAAACAGGCTCAAGAACCTTTTTCTCAGGAACATAACCCAAACATATTGAGTTATGGGCCCTTTAGAATTTTGTTTAGTGTGTAAAGAAGGGCATTTGTCTCACACGAATATTCAACTTAGAAATAAAACGCAAGTTTAAATACTTACATATACAATGTTTATAAGCGGATGAGCCATTGGACAGCAATCAACTGTTAGGCGATAGAGTTTTCTTTTTTTTTCTTTAACAGAAATCATGTGTACCCTGCCTCAACAATACATGTATCTTGTCTGTATTAATTTCATATGCTAAAATATTATTTCATATGAATATTGCATGTAAAAGTAAAGATATTGTAAGGTGTGGTAAGGGATGGTCTTCCAAGTTTAAATTTCAAGTTAAACCATTTTCAAAGGGAAATCATTCAAAACATATGATGGGCCTTTTTCAGATGTATTCATTGAAGAATTACAAAGTTACAATATTTTAGACAAGTTTCCATTTATTACCTTGTATTATTTTCATAAACAGCCTCAGTCAACGGATACCAGTGTACCCTCATGAGGGGATCTGTGCTCCTGTCTATATATTGGTTAGAATTGGCACCGCTGTTAAGAAGTAGTTCCACACACTCTGTGTGACCTCGCTGAGCAGCGACGTATAACGGGAATGGACCGTTTTCCTGGCACATATTGTTGATATATAGTTTAAGAAATCGACCACCTGAAAACATATTAAAAGAATGACATATGTCGACAAATTCAAGTTAATACTTTCAACAATTTGGAATTCTTATTTAATAATGGTCCTGTTGTTTCCATTAAAAGAGATGTATATGCATTACGCGGTCCAGCCTTAATTCCATTAAGTGATGGGAAAACGTATATTAGCAGGCTTTTATTACAGATATTTCGTCAATAAAACACGTTTAAACACATTTTTACTGAAAACACTGGGATAAAATTAAAAATATCTATTAAATGTTTTCATTTTACAATATGCAAACTGTTTGTCAAAAATAAGGTTCGACAATAAAACACATAAAAGCAACATATATGTGTAAGAAGCTATGTGTAAGAAGGGGTTGGATGGGGTATGAAAGTTAATACTCGGACCACGTAATGGAATATATAGAGCCACTTGCTGCCTTAGGGTGAATGCATAATGATTGAATGGTACTATTAGATCCAATGTGAAATAAGCTTGTAATTGCTATAATACATATTACAATTAAATCTCTGTTTGCTGTTCTATTTCTTCAAATAGACCATTAGCATATCATGATCATGACACTAATAAAATTTCTGTCCACAAAACAAAACATGACAAACCTTTCTTCCTAGCCTCTTGCAACAGTAGTTTCAGACACTGAACATGTCCAAAGTATGCGGCGAAAAACAGTGGTGTTTCTCTGTACCTTGCCTTGATCCTTATATCAGCCCCAGATTTCAGTAGGCACCTACAGAGGTGATACATTACAGACATCACAAGTGGTTGAATAAACAATATACCAATAGTCCCATACTGCGACCTTGATTTTTCATATTTTTATTTATGTAGTTAAACCCCAAACATACATATACTAGTGGATTTTAACAATCATTTTATGTTTGCAAAGTTCGTAAATAAATATAAGAGGGCCTACGATAGGTTGAAGGTTGTTACAGCAATTAGGAGGATGTGACAGTATGTGTTCGGTCGTTCAATTAGATGTGAAATTACCAAGTTTCATTGTAATCTGCAAAGTAGTATCCGACTGTTTGGTAATTTCACATCTTATTGAACTTAAGAGTAACCAACTCATAATTCATTTTATGCATATTCAATCATGGGTATAGAACAAGTGCATAAATCTATACTTTTAATCAGCACATATACTGATTATCATTATACATGTATGACATGAACATATGGATAAAGTTTTCATAATAGTTTTGTGCATAATTTGGCCTTTATTTGGAGGTTTACTTTCTTTAATGGAGTTCTCGTAAAGTAATTGTCTACAAATATTTAAGTAATTAATGTTTATAACGAATCTTTGAATCTTTAACATTATTGTTACCTGACCATTTTGGCATTTCCTTGTTCGCAAGCAGCATGTAATGGTGAGATTTTTGCAGCTGTTCTGTGGTTGACATGCGCATGGGCCTTCAGCAACACTCTTGCACATTCCAATCTATTGTTTTCACAGGCTATAAAATACAAAGATTCGTCAGTTACAACCATTATTTTGCAATTGTTTCTTTATTTTTAATATTTTTGAATGGTGTATATTAGACATTGTTTAAACAAGAGGTCAAAGAGAGCCTGTATTGCTCTACTTGCTATATGGAGTCTATGGTTGGTGTGGGGGAGGATATTAGTACTTGCTATATGGAGTCTATGGTTGGTGTGGGGGAGGATCTATATGGAGTCTATGGTTGGTGTGGGGGAGGATCTATATGTAGTCTATGGTTCGTGTGGTGGAGGATCTATATGGAGTCTATGGTTGGTGTGGGGGAGGATCTATATGGAGTCTATGGTTCGTGTGGGGGAGGATCTATATGGAGTCTATGGTCGGTGTGGGGGAGGATCTATATGGAGTCTATGGTTGGTGTGGGGGAGGATCTATATGGAGTCTATGGTTGGTGTGGGGGAGGATCTATATGGAGTCTATGGTTGGTGTGGGGGAGGATCTATATGGAGTCTATGGTTGGTGTGGGGGAGGATATTAGTTGTTGTGGCACATATCACAAAACCCTTTGCCCTGCATTGAGCAAAGTGGCAGTCAAACAGAAATTACTACAAGTCCCCCAATTGCAAGTATCCATGTAGAGGGGCCCCTTTATGCTAGAGTAACAACATTTGCTTTATAAAAATGCATCCAAAGTTTTGGACAAGAAAGAACATTTTATGGGGTTTTTTTTACCCGATTACCCTCTACGAGGCCCCAGCAGATGAAACCACAATACGAAAACTTATTGTGCATCTACACATCCTTAACTAAGAAATACACCACACACGAACAAGAAATCTCAAAGGGTATGGAGGGAGTTAGCATCACAAGGCAGAAACTCTGTTATAACTAGAACTGTCACCGGAGGTGGACAAATATCCCTGCTGGCAACTTGCTGGGGAGCGGGTAAACATACAAGACTTTGTTCCTATAAGACATATAGACATATATTATAGAGAAAAAGACCGGACAAGAATTTTCTATTTGACTACCAAGTATGAAATGCATTAAAATACAAAGGGCCATAACTGAGTGGAAAATTATCAAACCAGAACATCACAACAATATGCGCATCTCCACTTGATACTGATGCTTTGTAGCAAGGTTCACGAAAATATAACATTGGGTTTAGAGAAATAGCCTGAACAAGAATTTTCTATTTGACTACCAAGTATGAAATGCATTAAAAATACAAAGGGCCATAACTCAGTGAAAAATTACTGAACTGCAACATCATGAAAGTATGCACATCTCCACTTGATATTGATACTTCCTAGCAAGTTTCAATAAAATCTAAGACGGAGTTTTAGAGAAATAGCCCGGACAAGAATTTTGTATTATATATATATAAATACAAAGGGCCATAACTCAATGGAAAATTATTGAACCGGAACATCAGGACAACATGCGCATATTCACTTGATATTGATGCTTCGTAGCAAGTTTCACGAAATTATAACATGGGGTTTTAGAGAAATAGCACAGACAAGAATTTTCTATTTGACTACTAAGTATGAAATGCATTAAAAATACAAAGGGCCATAACTCAGTGGAAAATTATTGAACCGGAACGTCATGATAGTATGCACATCTCCACTTGATATTGATACTTCCTAGCAAGTTTCGCTAAATTCTAACAAGGAGTTTTAGAGAAATAGCCCAAACAAAACTTTTGTATTATACATGTATATATTAGAAATACAAAGGGCCATAACTCAGTCGAAAATTATCGAACCGGAACATCAAGAACATCAAGATAGTTTGCACATGTCCACTCGATATTGATACTTCCTAGCAAGCATGATATTTGATGATTAGAGCTAAAAATGTATTTGTAGCCGTGGTGAACATCTTAAATTTTCGGCCGACCTGAAATTTTGCTAGGACCAACTAGACATCAAGAGCAACTTCCTGTGAAGCTTCATGAAAATCTTTCAAGTAGTTTCATTCAGAGTAGTCACTAAGTTTTTACTATATAGCTCCTGTAAACGAAGATAACTGCTGGCAGTGTTTTTTTATGTGTTTTGTGAATGCAGCCTGTGCCATTGTGAAAAATAGCGGCATTTTCCTAGAAATGTGAAAATTGTGAAATATTATAACAAAAGAGAAATAAACTTTTTTCACTTTTATTTTCATTAATATCCCTTGGTTTTAAGTTTTGATTTTGGTAAATACAGACTAGTTTTGACACCAGCTTATATTAAGACTATATTAAGACAGGATTCTGGTCTGTATTTTTTTTTCTTCAGATTGTGAATTTGTTGGAATTGTGAATGGGGCCGAATTTCGGCCCTAAATTAGGCATTAAAAAGACACTTGCTGGCAGCCATGATTAACGTTGAATCAAAACGATTTTCGACAAGGACCAACATCATGTCATGCTGATCAGTTTAGAAAAAGTCCAATATCAATATCACTTATAGATTTCAAGATGTAGTCGTTACAAACCTGTTTTTTTTTAAATCTATTTTTAGCCGTTGCGGCCATTTTGAATTTCCAGCTGACCTGAAATTTTGCTAGGATCAATTAGACATCAAGAGCAACATTCCTGTGAAGTTTCATGAAAATCTGTTAATTAGTTTCACAGGAGTAGTCGCTACAAGTTTTTACTATATATCTCTATGTAAACAAAGATGGTCACTGGCAGCCATGTTTAACATTGAATCAAACATCGATTTTTGACAAGGACCAACATTATGTCATGCAGATCATTTTAGAAAAAGTCTCATATTAATATCACTCGAAGTTTTCAAGAAGTAGTCGCTACAAACTTGTTTTTAAAAAATCTATTTTTAGCTTTGGTGGCCATCTTGGATTTCACATCGACATGAATCTTTGCTAGGATTAACTAGACCTCATGGGCAACACTCCTGTATAGTTTCATGAAAATCAATCCAGTAGTTTCAAAGGAGTAGCAAAAAAAAGGTTTACGGACAGGCAGACGGACATTCTAACAATTATAGTCTTAAATGGCTAATTCAATGCAAAACTGATAGCCACATAAACCCAAATTAGCCACATAAATCCAAAATTGGACATTTTTTATGTGACTAATTGCCTCCTAACCCTAATGACACAGAGTCCAAAGCTTTAAGTGACTAGACACCTAAGTACCATTTTGTGTGCTCGGACGGACACGGACGACGGGCACCGCACCACGGCATAAGCTCTGCTGATCTTTGATCGGTAGAGCTAAAAAAGAACATATGCAACAATTATCTGTTAAATAACAGGACAAACTAGAACTATCACTGAAGGTGATAAATACCCCTGCAAACAATTTTTTAGTAAGATCAAGGGCAATAACTCTGCATGGCATTGACAAAGCCACACCAAAATTGTGTCACGTACATGTATACTTCGATCATGTTTATCATGTACACAAAGTTTTAATTCAATATCTTCCAAACTGTAAAAGTAGTTCATTCCACAAGATTGCATTTGTTGAATAAGGCAATGTTTACTACGTACAAGGGCAATAACTCTGCATGGAACTGACTGAGCCGCACCAAAATTGTGTCATGCACATCTACACTTCATGATGATCATGTACACAAAGTTTCAATTCAATGTCTTAACAGATTTGAAGTAGTTCGCTCCACAGTATTGCCTATGCTGAATAGCAATTTTGACTAAGTTCAAGAGCAACAACTCTGCATGGCATTGACTGAGCCAAAGAAAGATTGTGTCATGCATATAATACACTTCATTTTTGATCATGTATACAAAGTTTCAATTTAATATCTTGAAAACTGTAGAAGTAGTTTGCTCCACAAGATTGCATATGATGAATATAGCAATTGAATTTTGACTATATTCAAGAGCAATAACTCTGCATGGTATTGACCGAGCCGAACCAAAAAAATAAATAAAATAAGGTAAAAGTTAACAGATGACGGATGGTCGACGGACAACGCCGCCATCCCATGAAAATCATCAGCTCCAAAAAGTAGGTCAAGGTCATAGATGAAATCCATGCATCCAAAAAGATGCACTACCCAAGCCACAACATGTCAGAATATTTTGTCTTCCAAAGATTAAGCTATAAATTATGTTTTAAAACATCTAGTGCATAATTATTATTCATGATAAAGTGATGTAAATGTAACAATTAAACTTATCTGCCCTTTGCTTGGATGGTGAAGGTTACATCCACATTTGCTTTGTCACACTGCAATGTACCACTCAAGATACAACTATAAGCAAAGTTTGAAAGGTCTTAATGCAAACAGTTTGTGAAAAAGTGACCAAAACGCCAAAGTTGAAGGTAAAAATTATAAGGTTATCTGCCCTTTGCTTGGAGAGTCAAGGTCACATCGACATCTGCTTTGTCACGTTGCGATGTACCACCCGAGATACAACTATAAACAAAGTTTGAAAGGTCTAGTGCATATAATTTGTGCGAAATTGACCTCAACACAAAAGTTGACCGTAAAAGTATTATTATGTTTTCGTGAAGAAAAAACTGAGTATTTAATCCATATAATGACCTTCAGTGTGATCCTGACCATTATATTTTCATATGGTCATGTCGATGTTGTCATGATGAGTATACAAGGGTAGCACCTTACGTCACGCGCACGCGTCAATATGGATCCGTTTACATACACGGAAGCTCGATTCGGGAGCTGGTAAGTGGACTTTTATTAAGATTTACAGAACATTTGGTAAATTGACAATGCCCACCGTACCGCATGGATTAGAGGGCTTTTATTAAACCTTAAATATGCTGTAAACTCCCAACCGTTTGTTAGTTTACTTCGATACAATCGCATTTCCTCCAAAATGTACCCCATGGATTAGAGGGCTTTTATTAAACCTTAAAATTTAATATGCTGTAAACTCCCAACCGTTTGTTAGTTTACTTCGATACAATCGCATTTCCACCAAAATGTAAACTGTACCCGGCTTTGAAATGAGGTTGTATCGAAGTAAACTGACAGATGGCTGGGAGTTTAAAGCTTATTTAAGGTTTAATAAAAACCTTCTCATCCATGGGGTACGGTGGGCATTGTCAATTTACCAAATGTTTCGTAAATATTGGTAAAAATCCACTTACTAGCTCTCGAATCGAGCTTCTCTGTATGTAAACGGACCTGTTTTAGCGCGTGCGTGTGATGCAGGTTGTTACCCTTGGTATAAATTGAAAATTTGATCAAGAAATATCAATAAATGAGAAAGTTATAACCAAAGTTAAGTTTTCGTGAAGAAAAAAACAAGCATTTAACCCATATAATGACCTTCAGTGTGACCTTTATATCTTAGTATGGTCATGTTGATGTTGTCATGATGAGTCTTTTTGAAAGTTTAATTGAAGAAATATCAAGAAATGAGGAAGTTAAGTTTTTGTGACGGACTGACTGACGGACTGACAGACGACAAAGTGATCCCTATGTACACTACTATATTTTTCTTCGAAAAGGCGACACAAAAACTCTAGAATATTGGAAATTGCGATCTGCACATTGTGGCTAGTTTGGAAGAAAATCATAAAACAATATTGAAGACAGAAGAGGACAAGCCTACAGATGGAGGGACACAAAACAAGCTTACAGACGGACGAACACAAGTCAATCATAAAGACAGAGAGACACAAGACAAAATTACAGACGGAGGGACAGAAGACGAGCTTAAAGATGGAAGGATAGAAGACAAGGTTACAGAAGGAGGGACAGAAGACAAACTCAAAGATGGAAGGACAGAAGACAAGCTTCCAGACTGAAGACAAGTTTACAGAAGGAGGGACAGAAGACAAGCTTACAAGCGGAGCGACAGAAGATAAGCTTACAGATGGAGGGACAGAAGACAAGCTTACAGACGGAGGGACAGAAGATAAGCTTACACATGGAGGGACAGATGACAGGCTTACAGACGGAGGGACAGAAGACAAGCTTACAGACAGAGGGACAGAAGACAAGCATACAGACAGAGGGATAATATTTCGGTAAATTTCAGTGACAAACTTATGGACGAAAGGACAAAAGACAAGCTTAAAAATGAAGGGACAATCTGTCATCGACTAAGGTGCTGCAAATCTTGGATCAATAACGCCAACAATAGTCTGACATGACAAAGGGACAGACATACTAGTAAATCTCTATATTAATACCTGTCAATAATGGTGTTGAGCGATAATAGAGAGTCCTGCTATTTGAGTCAGCCCCTGCTCCCAGGAGATATTTCACACATTCTATGTGACCTTTTGCGCTTGCGAACAGAAGTGGCGTCGATTTGCAGTCATACGCTTTATAATCAACGGTTTTAGAGCATTCCCATTTTGATGCATCTGAAATGCAAAATAATCTTACTCATACTTTTCAACAGATATCCCTATTAAAATAGCATATTATTATGTTCTAATGATAATGAATAAATGAATGAATGGTGTTTTACGGCACGTCAACAAATAAATAGGTCATATTGTGCAGAAAAACTGACGAAAGATGAAGAAATTGAGTAGTAATTAAAAACTAATGTAACTATATAAAGATAAAACTTTTTACAAATAAGGGATGATATGGTAGAAATATAAACTATAAATGTAAATCAACAAATGCCCGTCAACGGGTATTTAAATATATACGTGAATATATATATATAAAAAAACATATTATAATGATTTGTATAGTGTGATTTCTTTCAGGAAATCTAAAACAAGACTAAAATCTATAGTATCAAGTAACTCTTTCATAGTATTAACATTGTAGTACCTTTGACGCATAGGATCAAAGTCTACACATTCCAACAATATGTGTTTGACTGTTAATGGTGCAAAGCAGGGCATACATTCTGGTAACTGCTCACCTTGTAATATATATGAATGAGTATAATCCTGCATCGGGCTAGGACAACTTCTTCTGTACGAATGGGTCTACTAGAAGAACGCCATTCTCTGAGTAACGGTTTAATTGAATAGAGTTTATTGTTAACTGACAAATCCCAAGCGGCTTGCCAAGAGTTACGAATATATGTGTTAATAGAACTTTTAAAATCAGTATAGGTAATTTGGCATTAGATATATATAAACCTAATGCTGCTTTAGCAGCACTATCAGCTCTATCATTACCACGTATTTCTACATAGCTTGGAAGCCAGCAGGAAATAATAACATTATCAACTATAACAGAATTGTACTTTTGTAAAAGTTGAAGCCCAACTGGGTTATCTTGTTTCATATTACCCAGGGCTTGAAGAGATGAAAGGGAATCAGAAAAGATTACAGAATTGTCATCATCAGATTCCTGAATATAATGTAAAGGCATTTTCTGTAGTTTTCCATGCGCAGCTTTTTTGGGCGACTTCTCTTCTAAAACTATTGGATGGAGTTTGCTACAAATTTACAGGAATGTTGCTTTTGTTTAAAAAAAAAAATTTGATTTTTTTTTATTGTCTTTATTTAAATAAAGGCCTATTACCGTATTTTACCTTGTATAGTACGCAGTTTTTTTACCACTTTTACGGTTTCCAAAGGGGGGGTGCGTACAATATAAGGAAACAATAAAAATAACTTTTTTTTTCTTGCAGGAAATCGATGTCTGGGAAGAAAAACGTTGACGACGAACAGACATTGAGACAGAAAATTGTGAATACCGATAATACACAATTTTTTCGTAATTTACTCGCTTCATATAAGTAATATATTGACTTAATCCGATTTATAAATGAATAAAGTGTATTATGATGCTTCTTTTTGTATAAATGTTTGCATGTTTGTTGTAAAACTTCAATAAATTGTGTGAAAAATCGTCCCTCGATCGTTTTGTTTATATCGCGTGACATAATATCACGTGACTTCCAGCTGTTTAGACTGGTACATACTGGGTACATGTAGTATTTTTACAGTTCTATTCTATTCTTATATTTATAGGATTTTATTTAATAGTTTATAAAAAATTAATGAAGTTTTTGCTTTATTTTGAAATACATATATTTTAGACGGCGTAGAAAGGCAGAATCACCCTACTTTGAAATGGCAATTATTCAATAATGCTTGTGAAAACATGCTTACCGGTACACATTTGATGATTGATAATTGGGTCAAACAATATCGCACCTCGGCTGCAGTTTTGACACATTATAAACATGGGTAGAATGTGTTATTCTATTTTTATAATCCTTTGAAGTTGCCGCGAGTATCGACTATTTCTGAGGATGCACTTTGACACGCCGTGTGACCTTTACCAGATTTAGCCATGTGGTACAGGTAACTGATCACGCGTTACCCATCTGATTCACTTATGATAAACTCTGGTTCCCGTGAATACACAATGTTAGTATAATCAGCGTAATGGATTACGGTAACCAGGGCTTTTTATGTCATATAAAGCCCTGCGGTAACCAACGACTTTGTTGCGTTTTAGTAGATGTAATTATCGGATTACGGACAATTATCTGCGGCATTATAATTGGCTTTTTGATGAGATGATACAAGATAGGTACTCCCCTGAAGATTGGCAATTAATGATTGAAGTAATTATATTTTCTTTTGTACGCTAATTATCTCGATCGTGATTTTTTTTATTTTTTTTATTTTTTTTTTTATTTTCGTTGAATGGTTCATCTAGGAAAACTACTGTCAACACAAATAAATAAACACACCCACACCCCTCCCACTAGTTTATTTTACCACTATTACTACAATACATCACAGTCTGAATATGCGTTAAATACAAATGAAAATGAAAAGCTTCTTCTGTTCATGTTTCTTAACAAATGACTTCACCTTTATCTGAAATAGAAAGCATAATATTTTGATGCGTACTATACACGGAAACAACTTTTTTACCCCAGTTTTGACCTCCGAGAAGGGGGTGCGTATTATACACGGGTGCGTACTATACAAGGTAAAATACGGTATTGGATACATAAAACATTTTGTAAAAATTCCAACAAAATTAAAAAAATTAAGCATAATGGTACGGTTCCAAAAAACAATATTAAATCTCAATATGCATGGTGACCTATAAATTTAATTGCATACATTGTCTAAATATATGTTCAAATAAGTGCCTAGGACGTTTGAACAAATTCTGTTATTAAGAACATAACAAAAAAGGAAAATATACCATTTCTATATAATTTCATGCAGAACTTGGCCTTTTAGCACAGGGGTAGGGTTTCAATTTTTTTTTCTAAACAAGCATGGGGACCTATCATTTTTATTGCACATTTTGTTTTTATATATGTTAAACTATGTGCTTAGAAAGTTTAAACAAATTCTATTATTGGAAACATACAAAAAACAAGAGGGCCAAGATGGCCCTATATCGATCACCTGAGTAATGGCCCATTATCGAACTTCTTCGAAACCTTATGGTCATATACAATCTGTGCAAAGGTTTTGGTTAAGATTGTTCAAGAAATGTGGCCTCTGTTGTTTAACAACATTAATATAAAGACACTGACAAAGTTTGGTAAAGATCAAATACAAAACTACATGTAACATATGAGAGATGTGTGCCTAGTGGTTTCAGAGAAGATGATTTTATTAATTTTTCCCTATACATGTCTATGTAAAACATGTGACCCTTGGGGCAGGGCCAAATGTGACCCCAGGGTCATCATTTGAACAAACTTGGTAAAGGACCATAAGCTTATAGTAAATGCAAAATATCAAACCTCTGGCTCTTGCAGTTTCAGAGATTTTTTTTCTTCCTATATATATGTCTATGTAAAACTGTGACCCCCGGGGCGTGGCCAAATTTGACACCAGGGTCACCATTTGAACAAACTTGGTAAAGGACCATAAGCTTATAGCAAATGCAAAATATTAAACCTCTGGCTCTTGCAGTTCCAGAGAAGAAGACTTTTTTCAGTTTTTCCCTATACAAGCCTATGTAAAACTGTGTCCCCCGGGGCGGGTCCAAATGTGACCCCATGGTCACCATTTGAACAAAATTGGTAGAGGACCATAAGCTTATAGTAAATGCAAACTATTAAACCTCTGGCTCTTGCAGTTTCAGCGAAGAAGATTTTTTAAGTTTTTCCCTATACATGTCTATGTAAAACATGTGACCCTTGGGGCGGGGTCAAATGTGACCCGAGGGTCACCATTTGAACAAACTTGGTAAAGGACCATAAGCTTATAGTAAATGCAAAATATCAAACCTCTGGCTCTTGCAGTTTCCGAGAAGAAGATTTTTAAAAAATCCTATATGTCTATGTAAAACTGTGGCAACACCGGGGCGGGGACAAATTTGACCCCAGGGTCACCATTTGAACAAACTTAGTAGAGGACCATAAGCTGATGCTACATGTAATACATGAGAGCTCTGTGCCATGTGGTTCCAGAGAAGAAGATTTTTCAGTTTTTCCCTATACAAGCCTATGTAAAACTGTGACCCCCGGGGTGGGGCCAAATGTGACCCCTGGATCACCATTTGAACAAACTTGGTAGAGGACCATAAGCTTATAGCAAATGCAAAATATTAAACCTCTGGCTCTTGCAGTTTCAGAGAAGAAGATTTTTAAAGTTTTTCCCTATACATGTCTATGTAAAACATGTGACCCTTGGGGCGGGGCCAAATGTGACCCGAGTGTCACCATTTGAACAAACTTGGTAAAGGACCAAAAGCTTATAGTAAATGCAAAATATCCCATATTAAAAAAAAATCCTATATAAGTCTATGTAAAACTGTGACCCCCAGGGTTACCATTTGAAAAAACTTAATAGAGGACCATAAGCTGATGCTACATGTAATACATGAGAGCTCTGTGCCTTGTGGTTTCAGAGAAGAAGATTTTTTTTTTTTTTCCCTATATGACTATATGAAAAACATGCAAACTCTCAATATACAAACTTTGGACCCCCGGGGCACAGCCATTTTTGACCCCAGGGACTTTATTTGAACAAACTTGATAGTCTGGGCGTTGGCGATCATTTTAAAAGAAAAACTGTTGAAATCTGTCCAGCGGTTCTTGAGAAGAAGATTTTTTAAGGTTTCGACCATATATGGTAATGGCGGCCATCTTGGATGTCGTGATGAATTTATTTTAACAAATCTAAAAAGCATTCATCTAAGGATCACCCATGTGAAGTTTGGTCAAAATTAGCCAAGCGGTTTCTGAGGAGAAGTCGTTTAAAGAAAAGTTAACGACGACGACGACGGACGACGGACGGACGACGGACGACAGACGAAGAGTGATCCCAATAGATCACCTTGAGCCTTCGGCTCAGGTGATCTAAAAAAGGAAATTGTATCATTATGGGCTAATTTGTGCATAAATTGTGGTAATGGTCTCAACAGATTTTGTAAAAAAATATAGGTTTTACATAAAGATGAGCTTTAAATGTTATTGTAATTAAATGTTCTTTACTTTAATACAATTTTAGCAGAATTGTGACCAATGAATAAATGATTAGACTTCAAAAATGTCTTATTTAGCTATTTCATGGACTTGTTCAACTTTTTGGACAGATTGACATGACGGTGGCATTACAAATTATTTTTTAAAATTTTAACCATCATCGTGACCTACCATTATTTTTGCCTTTTCTGTCTATATATATAACAGACTTACTGTACAAAAAGTTTAAAGAAAATCTGTTATGCAACTACAGAAAATGTCTTTAAGGCAAGTTCAGTTGCAGTTGCCTTAAGTTCAGCTGAAAAGATAGAGGCCTCGTCAGGCAGGTGGCTCTTTATGCTGTGTTTGTTAACAACAGCTGCTGCAGCTACCGTATCTCCATCTTTATAGAACCATCTGTGTATATATGTTGAAAGTTACTGTATTTCGATTTAATTTCATTAAATTTGCCTTGAAAGACAGTAGGGTCTGTACTGGATTGTTACTATTATAAAGATCAAAAATAATTGTTGGCGTTTCCACCTCCACGGTGGAATTTGTAGTACTTTGTATTTGGCAATCAAATTTAGGTCGATTTCAGTGTCTCTTAATTTTGGTTAATACGAAGACCAAATGGTCGAATGAATGGCCTTCGGTTTTCGATCAAAAAGAGGTTCATAAATAGCATTAAAAACAGTATCGAAAGTTGGGTTTGAAGGGTTAGATTGTAAATTAATGGCATATTGAAGGCTAATTTGTTCCTTTTTGAGACAGCGATGGTTCATTACCTTCAACATATAGACTTTCAGCTGGTGATGTACGAAAGGCACCTAAGGCGAGTCATAATCCTTGATTATGTATAGGATCGAGCATCTGCAAGTACGACTATTGAGCCGTAGTCCAGCTTGGATCTGATAGGTCTATAAAGTTGTAAAAGTACTTTACGATCTGCTCCTCAATTAGTGTTTGCAACAACTTTAAGTAAATTAAGAGCTTTAAGGCACTTGGCCTTCAAGTATTTAAGATGTGGTATAAATGTTAATTTACGGTCGAAAATAAGACCAAGGAATTTTGTCTCATCCACTACTGATATTCAGTGACCCATCCAGTGTTAGATGAGGGTCTTCATGATGTTTACGTAGCTGACAAAAATGCATACAATTAGTTTCAGATTTAGAAAATTTAAAACCATTTTCATCCGACCAGGTCTGAAGTTTATTGAGACATTGTTGAAGTTGTCTCTCAATAGTGTTCATGTTTTTTGCACGATAACATATAGAAAGCAATCCACACCAGGATTGATGCATTTAATTATACTGTTATTTTTTATAGTAAAAAGGGTGACAGAGAATATGCTGCCCTGTGGCACACCCATCTCCTGTTCATGAATGTCAGAGAGGGTTGAACCCATTCAGACACGGAACTGTCTACCATATAAGAAATTCGCTATAAAAATTGGTAATCGGCCTCTAAGACCAAGGTCACAAAGTTCATTCACTTCCATGCAGTATCATAAGCTTTCTCCAAGTCAAAAAATACAGCGACTAAATGTTCTTTCTTTACGAAAGCTTCCCTAATAAATGATTCAAATCGAATGAGATTGTTTGTTGTGCCTCGTTGGTGCCGGAATCCACTTTGATATTTTGTTATCAGTTTGTTGGACTCCAGGTACCAAACGAGTCTCTCATTAATCATTCGTTCCATGGTTTTACATATACAAATCGTTAATGCAATAGGGCGATAATTTATTAGGTCCGTATGATCCTTTCCAGGTTTGGGGACTGGAATAACGACTGCTTCCCGCCAAGAATCGGGGGCGTTTCCTGTCACCCAAACCTTATTAAATATATCAAGAAGTGTAGAGAGACGAGTTTCAGATAAATGTTTTAATAATTTATAATGGATATCATCAGGACCAGCTGATGTACCATGAGCCTTTTAAAGGGATTCTCGAAGTTCTTTGAGAATGAACAGTTTATTGTATTTCTCCAAACTTTTCAACTTGAAATTCAGCTTCTTCTGATCTTTTAGTTTCTAAATTTTTAGAAAATTTGGTTGACAATTTTCAGAAGAAGAGTTTTTAGAAAAAGTTTCTGCCAGATTGTAGTAATATCTTTGACAGATGTAATATCTTCATTATCAGTTTTAAGATGATTTACACAACTAGAATTACTTTTACCGTTTATTTTCCGGACCATGTCCCACATCTTCTTAAGAGATGAATGAGAGTTCAGCCTAGAGACATAAGATCTCCAGGATTTCCCCTTGCTATCCTTAATAGTACAACCGGCTTTCGCACGAAAAACTCTAAAAGTATCTAAATTATTTTGAATTAGCCACAAGTTGAAAGCATTCAATGCAGCTTTACGATCGCTGACAGTCTTTTAGCAGTCATCATCGTACCATGGTTTATGTGGGCATTCTGGATTTGACGAGGTTTTTGGAATCAATTGATGAGCTATATCATGAAGGGTTTGGTAAAAAGTAGTTGCATCTTCGACATCCTCGAAAACCGAAGGCTTTAATGATAAACATAAACAAGAGGTCAATGACCTTGAAGCTCTACTGATAGGTTTTGATAGCTAGATCAGCATTCCTGTGAAGTTTCATGAAAATCCGTCAAGTAGTTTCAGAGGAGTAGTCGCTACAAGTTTTCATTATATAACTCTATGTAAACAAAGACGGCCGCTGGCAGCCATGTTTAACGTCAAATCAAAATAATTTTTGATAAGGATCAACATCATGTCATACTGATCATTTTAGAAAAAGTCCCAAATCAATATCACTTATAGTTTTCAAGTAGTCGCTACAAACTTGTATTTTGAAAATCTATTTTTAGCGGATTTTTTGTCTGTATTTCAACATATTTTTAAAGTTTGTTACCATTCGGTTTGTTTGCGAAGAGAACTACTTCGGTTAGAATGTAATTTGTCGATAAGGCAAACCCGCATTGCTACGAAACCCAGATTATGAACAACTCAGTAAAATATGTATATTGTAATACACCGCGATGCACCGTATCTTGAGACATTTCGATATATGGCTAATTTATCTTGAGATACTCCATGTTGAGATATCACATTTTATCTTGACATATCTCAATTTATACTGAGATATTTGTATTGAGATATCTCAATTAATCTCAAGATATCTCAATATATATCTCAATTTATCTTGAGATAACTGTCTTGAGATATCTCAATGTGTCTTGAGTCATTGATATCTCAAAATAAATAGAGATATATCTTACAATTTCTCAAGATGTATCGCAACTTATTGTGAGATATCTAACTTGCGATATCTCAAGATCCCATGTGTCTTGCGGTTGGTATATGCAATTTTAGTAGAATTTTCAAAGTTTGAGTTGGGCTTTTTGCCATTTAAAAACTAACCATTGGTGTAATTTTTGGGTTTGCCTTAACACTGTTTCATTATATTGACAGTTTGCTAATGGTAATGTCCCATTTAAGTATTGGTTGCTATGGTATTTTGATGTCATAGTAAGACGACGGTAGACATAGAATAGCATGTGGTGTGACATCATGCCACATGACATCATTATGTCGTGTCGCGTTAACATAAAAAAATCGCATAAGATAGCGGCTTTATATAAATCGGGTTATAGGAGGCAACTTTTTAGAGTGGAAATGACTTCTGATTGCAAATTTCAGACCTTTTTCATGCTATGGAAAAAAAACAGACCGAAAGAAAGAAGTTTGCAAAAAAGCTGTTAAAAAGGCTATTTCAGTGTTATCTTAAAAAGGTGCTGTTAGGCCAATTTTTGGACAATCGCAATAATTCGTATGTGAAGACGTCCGGAATAAATTCACGAAATGGAAAAAGGGGTGTTTCAATTTTTTTTAACAGACAACTTTCCCTTATGGGGGCACTCCTCAGTTTCGCATTGATGTCCATGGTGTAAATCAGAAAGAAATCAACTAAGCATCTTTTAGGTCCATGGATGTATTTATAATAATAATGAAGCACATGTTTGATGTTTTTTTCAGTTTTGAGTACTTCTAAGTTTATTTTGGTGTATTGGAATATGCATTCTGTGGGTTTTTTGGAGGCTATAAATAGAAAAATGTGAACCAATCAAAAACTTCCTAAAAGTAGGTAAAATGGCTGATTTTCAATCACGGAGATCAGCATGGAATAACTTTTTAAAACGCCGGACTAGGTATGTAAAATTTAGCATTTCCTGATATGCAAGAGCATTATTAGTGCAGACATGACCCTGATATGTGTAGGATTTTTTTTTTTTTTTATTTATTGACATTTGAAATATTGCTAAAATTGCTTTTTTAGCATGTTTTGAGGGGTGGGGTAATCTTAAAGAAATGGGACTAAAGTTGTACAGAAAATGCTTTTTGATACTTTTATTTGGTATGGAAACATGGGTAATTTTATTGTCTTCTAAGAAATGTATGACACAATGATGATGTGATTTATTTTTGCTCAAGGATTCACACTGCACCACGGCATAAGCTCTGCTGATCTCTGATCAGTAGAGCTAAAAACTAAATAAATTAACTCCAACAGATTCTTATTCAACCATGTTTCAATGACAAACATGAAATTAATCAAAAGTTGTGTTGACCTTAAAGACATATTTCCCTGGTCATTAAAAACACACGGAAAGCTTGCTTATTTCCTGCTAGCATGCTACATGTTTAATTAGCTGGGGTATATAAACTGAGGCTTTATTACAGTTGTTGTCCTGGTATAGCTGTTATAGAGAACATTATCAAGAGTATAGCTAAGCAATACTATGTACATAACTGTTTTGAAGAAGAAAAAAAAAGTTAACTTATCTATACTAAAATAATACAAAACACTTTTGATAATATTTATTGTTTCTAGAACAAAACTGGAACCAAATCAACACAAATAATGAAAGACTTGCTTTCATGTTTTATTACATGTACAAATTTTTATTTAAGAAATAGAACATCGTTTACTGTGAATTATCACGGTTTGGAGTTCAATTGTAAACAATAATTTCACGAGCCCCTAAAATGTGAAAATAACGCACACATCTGAAATCTCTCGCATTGCTTTGCTTACTCTCCTAACGTTGCATACGTTACAATGCGCAATGCTTATTCTCCTAACGTTGCAAAAATTACAGTGATATATCGTTCAATATAACAAGATATTTTAAACTAGGCTATATGGTGCGGGTGTATTAGAATATCTGATACAAAACTGAAAAAGACCATTTTCTCATGCAATTGCATGTCTAACAGTGATTTATAGTTATCTATACACAATGTATTCTTTCCCCCACACAATAGGTCCTTAAAGATGCTATTGCTCTATAGACATGGGTGAAAGTTTATAATTTTTCCAATACTGAAATCAGGCCGGGGGTCTAGGGGGCCGACAGGCCCATAGTCAGGTCCAGGGCGAAGCTTTTGGATTTTTGGTATTGTGATCCCCTTAAAATGCATTAAACATGTACATGTACTTACTGATATTGTCCATAACCCTCTTGAAGTTTTAAGTGGAAATAGATGCATGTACACAGCAATATCAATGTTCACAGCAGTCACCAGTCAATGTTCACCACTGAACGATTTTACAACACCATGTGTCCGTGACATGTGTCCGTGACAGTGACAACTTGGACAGTACAGTTGGGTTACTGCTCATTCGTTTTGCGTAGTCTACAAGGTCGGCAGCTATTGTAAATGGCAGACAGTGCTTGCTCAAAAAAGCTGCAGTCACGGTCCTCAATTCTGCCACTTGGTCAGGAATTGATGTCTGGCATGCTTTCTGCGCTGGAGTACTGGGTGCTGCACCCGGAAGTAACTGATTACTTTTGACAGACTTCACTTTTTTTTGTGTTGGCTGTCCTCTGCGTGTTGCCATAGGGCTTTCTTCCCGTTGGAGCTATACGACAGTGTCTTTGAGCAAGGGACACAAAAACAAGCGCCCGGGGCCTCGATCTTTTGACACCAATCACCCCACTGCTTGCCACTTGTTCTTCACACTCGCTTCTAGCGCTTTTGTGTCAGTTCCTGGTTTGAGAATTCGCATTTTCCAAATTTGCATTTTCTTGGAAAATGCGGAAGTAAACAGAAATTAGTGCGCATGCATTATTGAATTTGTTATTTCCGGGCACATATTCGAATGACGTTTTTCACACGTTTCTATGGAGCACATGTGTACATACTGATGAATAGGTATCCCGAATAGAAAGGGTTAACAAAGATAATAAACCAGACAATATTATATCTATGTGACTTAATGTAGGTCAACATTTCCCAGCCCAAACATATTCTTACCCCTCGCATATCACCTCCCCACTCCCATACGGATTTACACGATTTGGAAAAATGGTCCCAGGGAGGGTCCCCAATATGGATTTCCGTTTCAATACGGAAAACTTTCACCGATGTTAATATAAGGCTAGTGGGCATGTACCTAAAGCAATGGGAGCGGTTTATCACTTGGTTACTGTCAAGCTCGTGAAGCATGGCTGCAAACCTGTGTATAATGCAGTTTTAAAGTGAACCTATTTCATTTCTTTATCTGCAATCAACAAAGTAACAAAAAAATACACACCCATTTACAGAAGAAATATTACAGCCTATGCGAGTTTTGACATTTTGTGTGTGATTAAATGTGTTTCTAAATGCAAACGTACACCAAAGGAAATATATATATCAGAAATAAAATGCCCCAGTAAATATAGATTACAAATTCCAATATTGAAAATATACTGTGTATGTTGTGTTGCAACAACACTGAGAAATAACCCAAAATCCATTATTAAACGAAAAATAGATAGTTATTTTAGTTATCTCTTTGGCCTAATACTTATGAATACGGATTGTCAATCCAGATGTCATGAGTTCGAATCCAGTGTTGAGCAAATTATTTTCAATGATTTTTTTATGCCCCGAAGGGCGGCATATAGTAGTCGTACCGTCCGTCCGTCAGTCAGTCCATCAATCCGTAGAATCGTGTCCGGTCAATAACTCTGGCATTCCTGGCCGGATTTTTAAATAACCTAGCACAAGTGCTCATCACAACAAGACGATGTGTCGTGCACAAAATCCAGGTCCATGGCTCCAAGGTCAAGGTCACACTTAGAGGTCAAAGGTCAAAAAGAAGTGCTTTCATTTCCAGTTAACATGGTTAATAACTCCTATATTTATGGATGGATTTTCAAATAACTTCGTACAAGTGCTCACCACAACAAGACACTGTGTCACGCGCAAAAACCAGGCCTTGGCTCCAAGTTCATTTTAGAAAAAGTCCCATATCAATATCGCTTAAAGTTTTCAAGAAGTAGTCGCTACAAATTTGTTTTTAAGAGGTATTCGCTACAATCTTGTTTTTTAAAAATCATGAATTTCCGGCCGTCCTGAAATTTGGTAGGATCAACTAGACAGCCAGAGCAACATTCCTGTGAAGTTTCATGAAAATCTGTAAAGTAGTTTCAGAGGAGTAGTCGCTACAAGTTTTTACTATATAACTCTATGTAAACAAAGATGGCTGCTGGCAGCCATGTTTAATGTCGAATCAAAATGAGATGGACACAACACCACGGCATAAGCTCTCCTGATTTTTGATCAGTAGAGCTAAAAATGATGTCCTGGAATAGTTTCTCTCCTTATTTACGGCCATGTTTCACAAGCTTGAATTTCATAGTAAAACAAGTATTAAACCCTTCCTATTTGCTTTAGGTGCATGTCCACTAGCCTTATACAGAGCTACAGTATTTAAACCCATTTATGCTTTCCTTTGAGAACATTTGTTTTATTTAATCCAGGGCAATAACCTGTTATACATGCATTATAGTGGGCATTGTCAAATTTGTTCTGGTAAAGTTATAAAGCCTTCACAGGCACACATTTACCTTGTTCCATAAGATACTTCAAACACTTCACATGTCCGTGCATCGCTGCATCGTGTAGAGGTGTATAACCCCTATCATCCCAGGGATCCACAGTCTCACCTGAAAAAACATATTTATAATTATATAAATGCAGGGTCTTCTAAAAATGTCTCACTGAAATTAAACAAAGATTATACATTAGTTTAATAGTATCTTATTTCAAAATCCTTCTTGAGTATTATAAAGCAATTTACTTCAGATTTCATGACATAAAACAGTTGTACATGACTGTTTTAATTGATGAGGTAAAAATCAATTAAATGGTTTATATTAATAACGGATTTTGAAAAAAGACATTAAATTATAGTATAATCTTTAGTTTAAACTTATTTATTTTACATCGATTGTAACGAAAGCTCTATGAACTTATTTGAATCACTCTCGATGTCTTCCTGGGTAGAACCAGTACTAAGCAATGCAGATAAAGTGTCTTGCTCAGGGACACAACGCATATGGCAATGACGGGAATCGAACCCACGACTTTTTGATCAGGGGTCCAACGCTCTACCACTAGACCACAGCGCTCCACGAGTATAATCTTTTATTTTCATTGAGTAATACTGTAAACAAGCTGAAATTTGTTTATTTTTCAATAATCAGGCGTGTTAACTGTAATGTTGATTTTGCCCTTTGCCAAACATGTCCGAGATCTTCTTGAATTAAATATGCTATTAATTAATCACAAGTTTTTTGCTAAAGTTTTCATGATAAACAAGAAAATCGGTAGAACCGATGGATGCTCCCCAAAATGTATCCTCTACTTATCATATATGGCCTTATATCACCCAGCAGTTTTCAATTTGCAGTTCCATTAGTAGTTTATGCTCTGGATAAAAATTCTAAGTATAAAATTACAAAGGGCAATAACTCTTATTTGAATGGAGACAGATTTACAGTTATTGCACTCTTTACTTTCAATCATTCCCCTCTATCATTGTTTGAAGTTTCACTGCAGTCCCATCAGTAGTTTTGAAGATGTATATCCTGACAAAAAGTCTAAGTATAAAATTACAAAGGGCAATAACTCTAATTTGAAGGATGACAGAGTTATGGTTCTTGCACTCTGCACTTCCTCTCATAGCCCTCTATCATTATGTGAAGTTTCACTGCTGTCCCATCAGTAGTTTCGAAAAAAAAAATCTAAGTAAAAAATTACAAAGGACAATAACTCTAATTTGAAGGAAGACAGAGTTATGGTTCTTGCACTCTGCACTTCCTCTCATAGCCCTCTATCATTATGTGAAGTTTCACTGCTGTCCCATCAGTAGTTTCGAAGATATACTCCAGATAAAATTTCTAAGTATAAAATTCCAAAGGGCAATATCTCTAATTTGAATGAAGACAGAGTTATGGTTCTTGCACTCTGCAGTTCCTCTCATTGCCCTCTATCATTGTGTGAAGTTTAACTGCAGTAGTTTCGAAGTTATGCTCCAGACAAAAATTCTAAGTATAAAATTACAACAGTTACCTTCTTGCACTCTGCACTTCCTCTCATCACCCTCTATCATAGTGTGAAGTTTCATTTCATTCCCTTTAATACTTTTCGAGTAATGGTTCGGACAAGAAAGTGTGACGGACACACGGACGGACAAAGCGGCAACTAAATGCTCGCCCTTTGGGGAGCATAAAAACCTGCATTCCATTATTTCCCCACAACCAAGTGCAACAATTATGACAGACAGCTGAAATGGACATGCTAGAAAACAAATAGAGTATGGTCTCATCGAGTTGACTGATTTAAACATCGAGATGGGCATAGACATCGAGGTGTTTAAACCAACCAACGATATGAGACCATATGAGACCATACTCTATTTTTTTTGCAGCATGTCCATTTCAGCTGTCTGCCATGCTCTAACTTCCAATAACTGGTAGTTAGAGTACACCATTTATTCTATTTATGTTATTTTCATTTAAACGATTTACACCTGTGCAAATACAAAAGGAATTTCATGCTACAAGTACATAACGCAAGTGTGAATTTTGCTCACAGTCCAACTCCTCTGATGTTTTATTAAGTCTTCATATAAATTTGGTGAAATTTAAATGTGGTTTACTGAAGTTATTACATAGGCCAGAGTTTTTCTATTTTTTTTGTTCTCAGATTTGTATAAGTGTATATCTTCTAATGGACTGGTGTTAGTTACATTGTAAAACAAAATGGATCTGAACATTTTTATATAACATGATCTTCTGATTTTACGTTAATTTTTAAACATGATAATTTGGTTGTTTGAAATGGTGACCAAATAATTAATAACAAGAACTGTTTTTAAAGAAAAACATTTAAAAACATTTTTTTTAATTTTTACAAAACTTATGGTCGGAGGGTTTGAAAACCGAAAAATTAAAAAAACCTGGTCATAATAGCATGATATAGGGTAACAAATAAAATTAGAGATCAAATAAAATTTGGTGAAAATCACAGCCATTTACCCTTATTTTGGCATAATTAAAGAGAAATTATTGATTTTGCTGTCCGAGATCTTACTGAAACAAACCTTTCAAAGTTTGGTGAAAAACCCTATTCATTAGCTTATTGACGACAAGTGATGATGACAGACAACACACCATCACATCAGCTTACTGTAGATCCGGTATTATTCAAGAACTCGAAAGCTCTACATCAGAAATTAAGTCATTAAATTGTCACTTGATCAGTAGGTATATATATTTAAATCTTAAAGAGTGATTAAATATTACTTACGTATTAGTTCCATTGATTTTATTCAAAGTAGAAATTATGTCTATACTTGTAAAATTGTTTTTAGAATCATTATTTTTTATGAATATGTTGAAACAAGGTTATTGATTTAATTTAAAGTGTGGCATCTTCATTTCAAAAACAAGAGCTGTCGGAGAACAGCTTGACTATTCGATTTATTTTTCAGAGAATAATAGATTATATTTTATAGCCAGTATATATATATACCATCCGAAAACAAGGCTAAAACAATGTGGGGATGGGTTTTTGGGGGGAGGAGACGTGTATAGAAAGTCGGGCCGATATAAAACCGAAAACAAGGCTAAAACAATGTGGGGATGGGTTTTTGGGTGGAGGTGGGGGGAGACGTGTATAGAAAGTCGGGCCGATAGAGAACTATCGTCAGAATCTCATACAAATTGTAGTAAAATTTGGGGCAGGGTGTGGTCTTTTTTTCTTTTTTTTATCAGTTTTAATCCAAAATTGCTGTCAATTTAAAGAAATTGGTGGTCGAAAGGCAACTCGGGGAGTGGGGGGATATCTGGCAATATTATTGTGGCCTCATTTCATTGGCAATTTTTATTTTGGCCTCATTTCATTTTTTTTTTGTTGATATTTCATCTGTTTATCTGAATTTAATCTAAATTGCTTTATTTGTAAGGCAACATAGCTATATCGTAAGAACAGACCAAAACAACACAGAAATATGTAAAAAAAACACAACATAACACAGAAATATGTAAACTAAAACAAAACCCCAAACTAAAATTATAGATATATACAACATCTTAAACACAAACCTAGATTTGCCTTTAGACCTGTAAACACAGCTTACACACAAAATTTGATGTGAAATGGACACATCAGAATTTGGTTTCCATGGGAGCCCAGCTGGGTTACAGGAACCAAAATTGCTTAAGAAGCGCTTAAGATAATGCTATAAGGAAGCTCGTGGCCAAATTTGGTAATGCTAGGTAAGAATGCTAGGTAAGACATGTAAGAGATATAGACTTGTAAACACAGCTTACACGCAAAATTTGATGTGGGATGCCGACGTTGACGCTTAGATGCAGGGCTACCATAATACAATTAAGAAAAAGCCTGAGATTTTTGGAAACCCTGAAATTGAGCGCGCGAAGCGAAAATTTCGATATTGACAATTTTCAAAAGCAATTGACAAAAATAAAATTACAATGTGTTTACAACATATTACATTCTGTTGTATCTTCATACTTTTCCATTACCCAGATGTTGCGATTTCACCTTATTTTGAGTAGGCCATACAATTTGTGTTACTCGGTTTTTATCCTTAGGTTCAATTCATAATTTTGCATTGGAGAGATGTTGACACTTGATTTTATTTTCAGTAGGTGATAAAATTTGTGTTACTCGGTTTTATCTTTAGGTTCTAAAGTAAAATAATAATCTTTGACAGAGTGAAAAGATGATATATATTCAATCAATTTGCATGAATGTGCAAGAAATATGCAGGGTTTTAAAAGAATCACACTGTAGATACCTTAATTTTAATAGTAAACTTGGTTGAACACCAAGGACGAAGACCGAGCTTATGACAAAACAGAATGTATTGGTTATGTCTTATTTCCGGTTACTGATTGGTCAGTTTTATTTGATGATGCTCTATCAAAATTATGAATAGTGAAGTAAAAATCTTTCTCAGTGTATAAAGATACCAAGATTAAGATTAAATTTTGAAACGGATACATATGTCATATTATTATTCATATAACTGTATATGCAGGATTTTAAAAGAATCACATAAATACTTTTAAGTTTTACAATAAAATTGGTTAAACATCTAGGATAAAGACCTCATCTATCACCTACCAAAAAAAGTCAGTCTACTTAGATGATGCTTTAGCAAAATTATGAATAAGTAGTTTTATCGGAAAGAATTTATACAGCTTATTATTTGGATACACATTTAATCTGTCATGATTTTGTTATTTTATTTACAGGTTATATTTTGTCCGGTCATTTTAGGTTGATCTTGCATAATAAAGATTAACATGTATTATCTTATTTTCTATACGTGTATATAAAAAATGAATATGCTGGATATTCATAGTCTCTTGTAATTTAATTGTTGAATCCTTGTGTTTGTGCATTTTAAATGATTTAAACCACAAACTTAATAACTTTATTCACAGATTAGTATGTACAAGGATTTATCCATTATTTTTTTATGCCTATGTGTTTTAATGACGAGATTTAAAGAAACACTTCAGCTGCAATATACAAGTGATTGAATTGATTGAATTGGATTTTATAGTCGCACCAACAGCTAAGGTCATATGGCGACTTTCCAGCTTCCATTGGTGGAGGATGACCCCAGGTGCCCCTCCGGGCAATTTTCGTGCACGGGCAGGCTCCTGGGTAGAACCACCGACGTTCCGTAAGCCAGCTGGATAGCTTCCTCACATAAAGATTCCTAGGCCCCTGAGGGATCGAACCTTCAGCGGTGGGGGGCAAGTGATTTCAAGTCAGAGACGTTAACCACTCGGCCGGGGACGGCCCTGCAATATACAAGTGACCGACAATGTAACACAGTGGCCGAAAATGTAACACAGTGGCCGAAAATGTAACACAGTGGCCGAAAATGTAACACTACCACATTAAAAACAGTCAACTTTATAAACACTATAAAAAGCATTTCCTGTTTATCATATACAGAACTCGAATTACATAAGACGCCGCGGGCGATTTGAACTAATTGATTGGTGGACAGTGGTGTACACACCAATTAGTTGCCATCAGCTGACCACACGCAGTCGCGTATTGGGTACACGTGTTGGTATTTTTGTTAATAATTGAGTACTAATAAAATGTATGGCAATTTTAACAGAAAAGCCGGTAAGCCGGTAATCTATCAAAAAGCCAGTAATTACCGGCGCAAAGCCTGAGAAATGACAGGCATGGAGGTGATGATTACATACCTGTAAGCTCTCATATTCTTCGAATAGTCGAACTAATAAGGGCGGGGGTGGGGGTGGGGGTGGGGGGTGGGGGTGGGGGTGGGGGGGGGAAGGGGGTACGGTAGCAAGCATGTTTCACTACCATTCATGAACAGTTTCCATCAAACCTAGTCTGCAATATTTCATATTTATCGTGTTCGGCCGTTTCCGAAGGTCAACTGTACTGGTAATTATATTTGTTAAACATCAGTCAACGAAAAAGCATTACAAATCATGTTCAATACAATCAATAAAACCTTTACATTTTTTTTCACACTTTGTATCACTTAGTATAATTGATAGGATAATTAATGTCTCTGCTATAAACAGGACTCCGATAGTGGAAGTAATACAAACAAACGGAGCAAGTGTGAAGTACCAGTGTCAGGGAAAACCCTAATGAAATAAACAGAACTTGACAATAAACTGCAAACAATTATATTATTTGTAAGAAAATATGATTATTTACATTTTCCTTGGACGCGAATTCATTAACAAGAGAATAAATCAGAGACCCAGTGATTCGTGAACTTAAGATCGCGTGGAAATAATCTGATCTACAGTGTCTGGCCCTAAATTCATCAAACGTTTGAGCACAAGAATCAGACTCAGACTCGAAATCTAATTTTTTTGCAAACCCTTTCAACACAAAAGTATGGGTAAGAATTGTGATTTTTAGACATTTACTATAAAACTACCTTTAAAATTACTTAATTCTGTAAGTAAATATAGTAATTTACTTCTAAAAAGTTTTTATTTTGAATTAATGAATTTGAGATTTTGAGTTGAGTCCGATTCTTGTGCTCAAAAGTTTGATGAATATTAGGCCAGCAGAGCTAAACATTATATACCCTTGCTAATCAACTTCCTTAACGTCCGGATGTCCCCATCCCGGGCAGCTATTGCAACAGGCATCAATTCCTCACCATTATAGATGTAGTCGGTGTTTGACTTTGGAGGTGGAGGCTCACTGTAAAGGTAATTACATTAATCAATGAGACAGAAGCTTGATAAAGTCATGATTGCGCTGGACATTTGTTAAAGGGACGGCGCACAGTTTTTCCAAAGATTACAGCCAGCTAGTTTGAGAAATAATTCAAAATATCATTTCAAAAGCATAATAATGTTATACCATAATTGCCTAAGTTAGTAATACTGACGAGTGGCTATTATTAGTGATGGGCAATCCATTCCAAAATATCTATAGATTATTGGTAACAACTGAAAAGCATTGAAATATTAGACATCAGTTATCATGGTTATAATTGGACTATATAAAATGTCTTTATAAAAATGAAAACATTTTCTATCATTTATTTTCAATGTCTATCTAAAGTTTTAATGTGTTGGATAAATCCAAATAACCAAGACGGCCACGATGGCCCTGAATCGATCACCTGAGGATCTTCGCAATGATGATTTGTTTTTGTTTGTTTGGTGCTTAACGTCATTTGCAACACATGTAAGGTTATATATGACGGCCGACTTTTCCTGGGTAGTTGGTTGAATTGAATTTTGTAGTCACACCAACAGCCACGGTCATATGGCGACTTTCCAGCTTCCAATGGTGGAGGAAGACCCCAGGTGCCCCTCCGGGCAATTTTCGTGCACGGGCGGGCACCTGAGTAGAACCATCGACGTTCCGCAAGCCAGCTGGATAACCACTCGGCCACGGACGCCCCCTTTTCCTTGGTAGAACCAGTACTGTACACCTCCCGCCATCCGTAAGAATCGCCAGTTCCTCACTTACAAGTCGAGCTCCCAGTGGGATTCGAACCCGCAGCGGTGACAGACGAAGGTTTACAACGCAACGTTGTTAACCATTTGGCCACGAAGACGCTATATTTCGCAATGATGAAAAAAAAAATCCCTTCCAAATGCTGATTGAAGATGTTCTAAGTCTTTCATTATGCAAGGCTATGTAAAAGCATGCAAAACCTCTATATACAAACTTTGGACCCTGGGATGCAGACAGCTTTGTCCCCAGGGACTTCAAATGAGCAACTTGATAGTCTAGGGGTTAGCAATCATTAATAATAACAAAGAACAAGAGGGCCTGTGGATGATTTCAAAGCTAAAATGGCTTTGACTGCGGGGACTTTATTTGAACATTTGAACAAATTTGATAGTCTAGGTGTTGGCAATCATTTTAAAAGATAAAATCGGTGGATTCACATGTATCGCCTAACGGGGGCTGGACTTAAAAATAAAAAGGTCAACGATGCTTAAATGAAAGTTTGTAAACATTTTAGTAATTAACAAGAGGCCCAAGAGGGCCTGTGGACGCTCTACTGGCTAAACATAAAGTTTATGTATAATATCATTCAACCAAAACATGGCGATGACATACGCAACTAGGCTTGGTACTAACTGATCATCCCTGCCAAGTTTTGTTGAAATCCAGCCTGACGTTCAGGAGAACTAGTCTGTATGAAGTTAGTGTATTTAAACCTTTAAGGAGTCATAACTCTGCCAAAATTCATTCAACCAGAACACGGCAATGACAGGTGCAACTTGGCTTGGTACTGATCATCCCCACCAAGATTCGCTGAAATCCGGCAAGGAGTTCAGAAGAGACTAATCTGGACAAAGTTTGTCTGTTAAAACCTTTAAAGGGCCATAACTCTGCGAAAAATCGGTAAACTGGAACGCGACGATGATATGCACAACTAGGCTGGGTGCTGATCATATCGTAAAGTTTCGTTGAAATCTGGCAAGGGGTTCAGGAGAACTAGTCCAGACAAAGTTTGTGTATTAAAACCTTTAAAGGGCCATAATTCTGCCAAAAATCATTCAACCGGAACACGGTGATGATTTCCACAACTAGACCTGGAACTGATCATCCCTAAAAAGTTTCGTTTAAATCTGGACAGGGGTTCAGGAGAACTAGTCTGGACAAAGAATGTATATTAAAACCTTTAAAGGGACATAACTCCACCAAAATCATTCAACCGGAACATGGTGATGATATGTACAACTAGGCTTGGTACTGATCATCCCTGAAAAGTTTCACTGAAATCCGTCCAAATAAAGGCCCTTTCGTCCTACTGAGGCCAAAATATAGCATTTTTCAGAAAATCAAGGGCCACAACTCCTGTGTAAATGGTCCAATCTGGCTGTTTTTCAAATTTGTCGCAGCTTTCATTGCTATTAACAATATGATAAAGTTTGGTAAAGATTGGATGAAAAATGAAGGCCCTATCATCTTAACGAGGAAAAATATAGCATTTTTAACTAAATCAAGGGCCATAACTCTGCTGTTACTGGTCCGATCTGGCCAGTTTTCGAACTTGTCCGAGCTTTCATTGACATTAACAATTTGGTAAAATTTGGGAATGATCGGATAAAGAACAAAGGCCCTATCGTCTTAACGAGACAAAATATAGCATTTTTACCTAAATCAAGGGCCATAACTCCGCTGTTACTGGTCCGATCTGGCTGGTTTTCAATCTTGTCCGAGCTTTCATTGATATTAACAATCTGGTAAAGTTTGGTAATGATCGGATGAAAAATGAAGGCCCTATCATGTTAACGAGGCAAAATATAGCGCTTTTAACTAAATCAAGGGCCATAACTCTGCTGTTACTGGTCCAATCTGGCTGGTTTTCGAACTTGTCCATGCTTTCATTGATATTACCAATCTGGTAAAGTTTGATAAAGATCAGATGAAAAATGAATGCCCTATCATCTTAACGAGACAAAATATACCAATATAGCATTTTTTACTAAATCAAGGGCC
This sequence comes from Cyrtodaria siliqua, assembly GCA_037043455.1. Classification (NCBI taxonomy): domain Eukaryota; kingdom Metazoa; phylum Mollusca; class Bivalvia; order Adapedonta; family Hiatellidae; genus Cyrtodaria; species Cyrtodaria siliqua. The sequence goes on from JAWPHD010001366.1 coordinate 164,863, forward strand.
ATAAACTCCGCTGTTACTGGTCCGATCTGGCTGGTTTTCGAACTTGTCCAAGCTTTCATTGATATTAACAACCTGTTAAAGTTTGGTAAAGATCGGATGAAAAATGAAGGCCCTATCGTCTTAACGAACAAAATATAGCAATATAGCATATTTAACTAAATCAAGGGCCATAACTCCGCTGTTACTGGTCCGATCTGGCTGGTTTTCGAACTTATCCGAGCCTTTATTGATATTAACAACCTGTTAAAGTTTGGTAAAGATCGGATGAGAAATGAAGGCCCTATCGTCTTAACGAGACAAAAGTTAACAGACGACGGACGGACGGACGGACGGACGGACTACGGACGACGGACAAAACGCCATCCCATAAGCTCTGCTGGCCCTTGGCCAGTAGAGCTAAAAACAATCAAAAATCGATGAACCGGAAAAAAAATGCAATAGGCACAGCAATGCTTCCTGCTAACATGGCGTTAACACCAAAAATAAATAAATAAAAAATAATGAAATAAGACAATTAAAAAAAAATAATAAAATAATTGGAAAAAAAAAAAAATCAAACAAGAAATAAAACAAAATAATTAAAACAAAAAAAAATATTTAAAACAAAAAATTACTAATAATAAAAAAAAGGCAAAACATCTGGTAAAGTTTGGTAAAGATCAGATGAAAAATGAAAGCCCTATCATATTAACGAGGCTGAATATAGCATTTTTAACTAAATCAAGGGCCATAACTCTGCTGTTATTTGTCCGATCTAGCTGGTTTTCGAACTTGTGCGAGCTTTCATTGATATTAATAATCTGGTAAAGATCGGATGAAAAATGAAGGCCTTTGGCCAGTAGAGCTTAAAATCATCAGCTCCAAAAAGTATGTCAAGGTCATACATGAAATCCAGGCATCCAAAAAAAAGATGCACTAACGAAGACAAAACTACATCAAAATAGAATATGTTTTCTTCCAAAGATTAAGCTATAAGTTAGGTTTAAAACATCTAGTGCATAATTCTAGTTCATGAGAAAGTGATGTAAATGTAACAATTAAAGTTATCTGCCCTTTGCTTGGATGGTGAAGGTCACATCCACATGTGCTTTGTCACGTTGCAATGTACCACTCAAGATAAAACTATAAGCAAAGTTTGAAAGGTCTTAGTGCATACAGTTTGTGAAAAAGTGACCTAAGCGCCAAAGTTGAAGGTAAAAATTATAAGGTTATCTGCTCTTGCTTGGAGGGTCAAGGTCACTTCCACATTTGCTTTGTCACATTGTGATGAACCACTCAAGATAAGCAAAGTTTTAAAGGTCTAGTGCATACAGTTTGTGAAAAAGTGACCTAAACGCAAAAGTTGAACCTAAAAATTATTAAGTTATCTGCCCTTTGCTTGGAGGGTCAAGGTCACTTCCACATTTGCTTTGTCACGTTGCCATGTACCACACAAGATACAACTATAAGCAAAGTTTGAAAGGTCGAGTGCATACAGTTTGTGAAAAAGTGACCTAAACGCAACAGTTGAATCTAAAAATTAGTAAGTTATCTGGCTTTTGCTTGGAGGGTGAAGGTCACTTCCACATTTGCTTGGTCACGTTGCGATGTACCACCTATGATACAACTATAAGCAAAGTTTGAAAGGTCTAGTGCATACAATTTGTGAGAAAATTACCTAACCGCAAAACTTGAATGTTGCCGCCGTCACCGCCGCCGGAAAAGCAACACCTATGTCTCTTTTTTTCTTCGAAAAGGCGAGACAAAAACTGTCCAGCAGTTCTTGAGAACAAGATTTTTTAAAGAAACTAACCCACCAAATAATGACAAAATTACACTACAAAACCATTTATCAGAACTTTAACCAGGTGTTCAGCTCATATTATATTACATGTACATTTGCAGATTAAAAGCATACTAGGTTTATTAGGGGGTTCTTAAAATACCCATGATGAATATGCGTAAAATGAATTATGAGTTTGTAACTCTTACTTCGATGCTCTAGTTTTGTGGTTTGGTCTGGCTGGTTAAAGCCGTTTATATTGTGTCTATAACGTTTAGATTCTAAAAATATGCAAGTTATATATACCTCGTCACCAGTAGGTTTAGAAATGGTGTTCACATGTTGTAAAATTTGGCTGTTGTTGGCGGGATAGATACTTTAAGGTTTTGACCATATATGGTAATGGCCAGGCGCGTAGCTGCCTATACGCGAGTACGTGGCTGAATCCACATGATTCTGACAAAAGCACCTCAGACCGCCCAGAATGCACCAGATTGCACCATTCATAATTGTGCTAGGGACCAATTATGAGGGTCCCTAGCATAATTATGAATCCACATGAATAGAAGGCTAGCTACGCCCCTGATGGCTACCATCTTGGATGTGGCATTGACCCAATTTGTATAATTTTGAAAGTCAGTATCATCCATGTGAAATTTGGTCATATAGGCCAAGCAGCTTCTGAGCAGATGTCGTCTGAAGCAAAAGTTAACGACAGACGGACGACGGACGAAGAGTGATCCCAATAGATCACCTTGAGCCTTCGGTGTAAGTAAAACAAGAGGCACAAGAGGGCATGTGGACACTCTACTGGCTAAAATGACAGCTCTTATATCAAGGGTTGTTGTGATAAAATTCAACATTACAAGAATATCACACACAAAACAACAACACACAAAATTCAACATTACAAGAATATCACACACAAAACAACAACACCCACAACAGAAACTTAAACCCTTTACCCATGCTAACAATTTAAACAAGTGGCCATAGTTCTAATTTGGTATGGTTATATTTAGTGACTCGAGGAACAACAATTGTATAAAATAGGTTGACCGCCAGTTGAGGGGCCGCATTTTCTCCGAACCTCTAGTTGGATTTGAGTGAAACTTGGCAGGAATGATCAGTACAAAGTCTAGTTGCATATATCATTGTCGTGTTCTGGTTGAATGATAATTGGTGGAGTTGTGGCTCTTTAATGTATGTATTCATGTACCGTTCGAGTACTGTAACAGCAGCATATTTTACATACAATATATATAGCGGAAATTCCCGAGTTGTGTTTCTTGTTTTTCTATAGTATAGTTATAAATAACATTTCTCAAAACAAACTTTGCCAAAAGATTTGTTTTGGATGCTTTTCAAACAGAACAAAAAAGCTGTACAGATGCAAATTGTTGTATTCAACCTTGACCTACTGGTCCCAAAATGAATAGGGGTCATCCTGTAATTGTGGTCACTCTACCTGTAACAATTGATTAATGCTGCTACAGAGGTTGAAGAGTTATTAAATATGATTATCTATTCTAAGGTTCCTGTCTGACCTCGAAAAAAACCTCTGACCCACAAGAACATACTTCGACACTTGATTTTAAATACAAACGTCTTGACCCTTTGTGCAGAAAAAAGAAAGAAACTGGAACCACATGTCCCTATTATTTAATATCGATGCCTGTATTTATTTACTATTCACATTTAATTTGTCGATATAATGATGAAGAAATTTTTCACTTTTATTAATTTATTACAGCCGATCAGAAGCAGTATGGTGGAGACTCGTGTTTTCGGTGTAACTTGAGTTTTCGGGGTATTTAACAGCATTTTTTTACCTTATATAAATGGGTCTGATAAACGGCCCCATTCCCAATTGAAAACATTGACCATTTTTCCCAATTTCCAACTCAAAAATTCCCAAATCGAAGTTGTTTTTCCGTCAATTTTTCTCCTGTGATATTCTCAATACACAGATGTAATAGATCTTCCCAGTTCTGTTTTAGATTAATCTACCTAATAAAGTTGTTTACCAGGGTTGTACGTTTCTTCTGCTTTTCTGTGTAAATTGAAACGCAAAACACAGCCTCGTCACCCGAGGACGACGCCATGTTGTTTATAGCAAGTGCCTCAGTGAGCGATGGGTTAATACTAAATAAAGAACAAATAACAGAAATCGTCTGAGCCAGGAAACTCTTTCTTCAGTCATGAGAATATGCAGAGAATCTGGTGCAACCCTAAATGACAATGAACTTAACAGCATTGTTAACATTTTCAGGGACAACAAAAACAGGGAAATTATTCTGTAACAACACAGTGAAGTACAATAAAACTTAAAACATTACAGTTGTGAAAAAAAATTATTATGTAAATCATCAATAAATATGTAACATTTCACAAAATACAAAAACAACATTTTTCCCAATTCTGAGCAAAAACGAGCGTTTTTTCCCAATTTTGAGAAAAATCACCTGTGTTTTCACAATTTGACTGGCCACGGACCCATTCCCAAAATGGTGAAAAAAAACGCTGTTTAATAAAATGATAATACAGAGATGTACTAGAGTCATACAATCAATTAAAATAGCAAAGTTCATTCATGTCAGCCCTGAGGCTTTTAAGCAGTGATGTTTGGTTAAATCACAGCTCCCACTTTTTGGCTAAAATTTAAATTACTAGTGGCATGTTACATATAATTTTTATATGTAGCTGTTCTTCATAAAAAGGACTATATTCTGTGAAAAGGATTTTCTGAAATATTCAATATTAGAGATGATATTTGCAAAAATTGGAATTTTGCATATATAGACAAAGGATTGTATTTTCAATAACTGAGTGAGTTCTGAGAAGCTAACTGTACACAGTGTAACAGTAAATAGTCGTGACACATTGTGATATTGTATGGGATTAACTTTGGATTAACAATGAATAAGTCAACAGAGCACACAAAGGTTGGCCATGTCAAAGCTGACACAAGTGCCTCAGGCAAGGCCGTCCAGCAGCACTAAGACAACAAACCAGAAGCAACCTCTCATAGATGTAGCACTGAGTAATACAAGTGCAACGGATACCAGTATGTCGCTCATTACCCACACATTGGACGATATTGCAGAAGAGTTGAAGGAAGTCAAGGAAACTCTCAATTCTCTGATGAAGAAGGAAGATATCGAGGCTTTTGTCACAAAAGCAGTGAAAGAAATTCTAGACGATTTTAACAAGAATATGGAATTCACTATTGCTACAAAAGTAGAGGCTAAGACAAAAGATCTTACAAACAGATTGGACTCTCTCGAAAAAGAAAATGCGCACCTAAAAAAAGACCTTGTCGCACAAAAATCACTCATGCATGACTTCAAGAAAACTATTGAATCAAGTGAAAAAATATCAAAGTATGCAGAGGATAGAGCTAACTATAACGAGCAATACTCAAGAAAAGACAATATAAAATTCATGAATGTGCCAGAAGTTACACCAGAAACAGAAGAAACATTAACTTCTAAAATATGCGCAATGGTAGATGAAAAAGGTGCCACCATCAACCCCTCAAAAATAGTGGCAATCCACCGGATACCGGGCAAAGTCGGACACCCTAAACCAGTCCTGGTCAAACTTCTAAACAACAGTGAGAAGACCAAAGTGATGAGGTTACGATCAACCTTCAAAGCCGCTGGTACCAGACTAGTCGATGATGTCACCAGGGCCAATGCTGAACTCATTACCCGTCTTATGGCCCATAAAGACACCGAAGGAGTATTTTAACGGGTCCGTTTATGGGAAGTCGAAGGCTACCGGCTCACCATACAAATTTGGCCTCCACGACGATGTTGGATGGGTCCTTAAGCAGTGATTGACACTCTAAATGGATTTGACAGTACTGAACTAATATGGGTCAATTTATGACTATGTGCCTGTGCCGATGGATTATACTACAGTTGCAACAGTATTATTGTGCAGTTATTACTGATCTCTAAAGAAATTACTCTGGGTATATGGTCTATATATTTAGAACTAAGTGAGACTTTTAAGGATCACTGACCAGCAATTACAGTTAGGATTATGTCCTACCTACTGTGCCCCTAATTACCACATGAGAACTAAGTGAGACTTTATGCAAGACAGTGGCTCTCTAAATGCATTATATTAAGATTGTGTATTTATTGGATTAGAAAACTCTGGATTTAATCAGGTTGAAATTTTAATATGCAGTCGTTTCATGGGTGAGTTTTCTTTGCTTTGGTAAATATTACACTTACTGCGGAATTATTCCAAGATCATAAAGATCATGAATTGCATATATACTTCTGAAGGATACATTACCTATTAATAAGTTGATTTAGATCCTTTTATATACAGGTATATAGATTGTATATATACATTGCTTGGCTATATATACTCTACTGATATCATACTTCATATAGATACATAGGTTATTGATATCATACCTTCATACATATCATGGATATATTGCTGAATGATATCTTACTTCTTATAGATGCATTGCTTATGGATATCATGCTCTTTATATGTTCATTATGTATAGATATCATATGATACGTTTTATAGATATTATGTCTACTGATACCATGCTTATTTCTGACATGGAATTTAGTATAGATATTGTACAATACTTATTAGACAGATTGTTAATTGAATATCATACTTTTAATGGATGCCTGATCTACTGATATACTTCTTATAGATAGCAATGTCATAATTTTTATAGATACATCGCTTGTCGATATCATACTAATTATAGATAAGATTGCTGATTGATATCATAAATCTTATAGAATTTTATTATAGATTGCTTAGTGATATAATACTTGTGTAGATACATTCCTTATCGATAACATACTTATTAGACATCTTGTTGATTGAATATCATACTTTTTAATGGATGCTGGGTCTATTGATATCATACTTGTTATAGATAGCAATGTCATACTTTTAATAGATACATCGCTTGTCAATATCATACTTATTATAGATAAGATTGCTGAGAGATGCATACATCTTGTAGATCTATACATTGTCTACTGATATCATCTTACTGATTACATTCTTGTATGGATATCATACTTGATATAAATATATTGCTCTTACTATAGATAAGATTGCTTACCAACAGATATTGACTATTTAGAACAACATTTCTATGGACACTCTTCATACCGATATCACGGTATAGATTAATGGTGTTATATATATGTTTTATTATAAGATAGTTTTCGATTTATAAATTAGGCTATGGAAATGCAAGGTACTTGCAGTTTTACAGTACTTATTAAAAACTATGGAATTTTCGATGTTACATATATATGTCACAGTATAGATGAGGGCTAGTATCTATATTTTATTAATAGATTATTTTTAAGTTATTAAATATACCTTTAGAGCTTTACAGCTTTTTGAAATGATAGGATACCTACTGTTTAACGACATTTACATCAATTAAAAAGTTGTAAAGAATAATGGATATAAATAAATATTAAAGTTTACATTGTAATTAAATAAAATACAAATTAATGGTAAAAAATGATTTACATTTCTATTATGAAAATAGAATTACTTGAAACAAAGTATATACATTGTTCAAACACAGCTGCTTATGATTAGACACTGTTAATTAAATAGCAATGTGTTTGTTTTTAACTTGTTACTGTGTACAAACCTTGGTGAACTTACTAAATGAAGACTCAGAACAGGTTATTTTTGAATTCAACGATTTTCACCATTATTTGTCCGAAAGATTTATTTTAATTGTTTATCAAGTTATTACTTAAACTACATATACATTTATATATAGTTTGTTTGCTTAGACCAAAATACATATACATTTATATATAATTTGTTTGCTTAGACCAAAATACATATACATTTATATATAATTTGTTTGCTTAGACCAAAATAATAGTTTGCAAATGTCCTTGAATGTTTAATCGATTTTTTTATATAGAAAATCAATAATTAGGTTTTAGCCAAAATGTGAGATTAAATGGCTTCTTGTATATGCAGAACTGCTTTTTGGTTCTGTATACTGTTTTTCATTTTTTCATTGCTGTATGTGTTCTCTCTCACTTGGTCATATTTACACATTTTTCTTTTATACATAAATGACTGAAGTAAAAATAATGTCCGTTAATTGTCAGGGCCTTGGGTCAGCAGAAAGCAATAAGTGTCATATCTTTTGCCTACAATATATACATTCAACACCTGTAACTGAGAAGTTTATTCGTTCAGAATGGGGTAATGAGTGTATTTTCAGCTCAGGTAAATCAAATGCCCGAGGAGTAGCTATACTTTTTAACAAAGACCTAGACTATAAAGTACATAATTATATATCTGACCCTGAGGGAAATTTTATAACTGTAGATTTAACTGTTAATAACAAGAGATTAACCCTTATTTCACTTTATGGCCCAAACACAGATTCCCCTTCATTTTTTGATAGGATAATGACAACTGTAGAGATCATGAATAATAATAATGACCTGATTTTATGTGGAGATTTTAATTTGGTCCAAGATCCTGAGATAGATTATTATAACTATAAAAATATTAACAATAAAAATGCGCGTGCAAAACTGTTGGAAATCAAAACTTGCTATAACCTTATTGACCCATAAAGAGAATGTTATCCCAATTTAAGAAGGTACACATGGAGAAAGAAGACACCATTAAAACAAGCAAGACTAGATTTCTTTTTAGTTTCTGAAAATCTTTTATCATCTGTAAATAAGTGTACTATTGAAGCTAGTTACCGCTCAGATCATTCAATTATCATATTAAACTGCAACTTCACTGAATTTATAAAGGGCAAACTCCTTTGGAAACATAACAATTCGCTTCTAAGTGATATTGAATATTTAAATATAATGAATAACAAAATAGATGAAATTAAAATTCAATATGCGCTTCCAATCTATAATATTGATTACATTAACAACATACCAAATAATGAACTTCAATTTACAATTACTGATCAATTATTTTTAGATACATTGTTGATGGAATTAAGAAGAAAATCAATATCATATTCATGCCACAAAAAAAAAGGTAAATGAAAAACGTGAAAATGATCTTGTTCTTGAAATACAACATTTAGAACAAAGACTTTCTCCTGATCAAATACCCACTCTTGATCTATTAAAAGATGAACTACTGTTACTTCGTAGGCAAAAAATGAATGGTTTTCTTATTAGATCACGAGCTCAATTAACAGAAGATGGAGAAAAAACAACTAAATATCTTTGCAATCTAGAGACGCACAACTTTACTAGTAAAATTATACCAAAATTGAAAGGCCTGATGGGAGTATAATCACAGACCAGAAAGATATTCTAAAAGAAACTGAAACCTTCTACAAATCGCTATACTCCAGCAGAGATGAAATATTAGAAACAATAGATTTAGATAAAGAATTGTCAGAACGAATTAAGTGTACCCAAATTGAATGAGGAGGAATCTAAGTCATTAGAGGGCCTATTAACCTATCAGCAAGCATCATTATTGCTATTTTGTATGAAAAATAATCGTTCGCCGGGTACTGATGGTTTTGGGGCTGACTTCTTTAAAGTATTTTGGAAGAAACTGGGGCATTTTGTTGTGAGAGCTATAAATTGTGGGTATATTAATGTGGAACTGTCTGTAACACAGAAAGAGGGTATTATTACACTTATCCCTAAAGATAACAAACCAAGAAGATTTTTAAACAAGAGGTCAATGACAATGAAGCTCTACTGATTGATTTTGATTTCAGGAAGTAGTCGCTACGGACTTGTTTTTTGAAAATCTATTTTTAACCGTGGCGGCCATCTTGAATTTCCGGCCGACCTGAAATTTGCTAGGATCAATTAGACATTAAGAGCAACATTCCTGTGAAGTTTCATGAAAATCCGTCAAGTAGTTTCAGAGGAGTAGTCGCTACAAGTTTTCATTATATAACTCTATGTAAACAAAGATGGCCGCTGGCAGCCATGTTTTCACGTCAAATCAAAACGATTTTCGACAAGGACCAACATCATGTCATACTGATCATTTTAGAAAAAGTTCCATATCAATATCTCTTATAGTTTTGAAGAAGTAGTCGCTACAAACTTATTTGTTTTAAATCTATTTTTAGCTGTGGCGGCCATCTTGAATTTCCGGCCGAACTGAAATTTTTCTAGGATCAACTAGACATCAAGAGCAACATTCCTGTGAAGTTTCATGAACATCCGTCAAGTAGTTTCAGAGGAGTAGTCGCTACAAGTTTTGACTATATAACTCTATGTAACCAAAGATGGCCACTGCCAGCCATGTTTAACGTCGAATCAAAATAATTTTCCACAAGGATCAACATCATGTCATGCTGATCATTTTAAAAAAAGTCCCATATCAATATCACTTATAGTTTTCAAGAAGTAGTCGCTACAAACGTGTATTTTAAAACTCTATTTTTTGCTTTGGCGGCCATCTTGGATTTCACATCAACATGAATTTTTGCTAGGATCAACTTGACTTTACGGGCAACATTTCTGTAAAGTTTCCTGAATATCCATTTAGTAGTTTCAGAGGAGTAGTCGCTACAAATAAAAGTTTACGGAGAGACGGACGGACAGACAGACGTACGGACGCCGCATCACCGCATAAGCTCTGCTGATCTCTGATCAGAAGAGCTAAAAATTATAGGCCAATTTCTCTCTTAAACTGTGTTTATAAAATTGCTTCAGGGGCCATTGCTTATAGAATTAAATCTATCTTAAACAAACTAATTAATAAAAATCAAACAGGTTTTATTGCAGGGAGATATATGGGGGAAAACACAAGAATGACATTTGATATCATGCAGTTTGCAGAAGAAAATAATTTACCAGGACTCATTTTACTCGTTGATTTTGAGAAGGCATTTGATTCTCTTTCATGGAAATTTATTCACAGCGTTCTTAAGTATTTCAATTTTGGAAACTCGATAATTTCTTGGATAAAAACTTTCTATAGAAGTGCGAAACTGGCGGTTAATCAAGGAGGTAATTTATCTGAGTTTTTCAGCAAAGGCAGGGGATGCCGTCATGGGGACCCATTATCGCCTTATATATTTATATTATGTCCTGAAATTTTAGCAATAAAAATACAAAACAACAAAAAAATTAAAGGAATATCTATAAATGATATGGAATATAAACTTTCACAATTTGCCGATGATACTTCCATTTTTCTGGATGGGTCAGATACTTGAACCACTCGATGAACTTTCCTATTTTTCCCACATTTCTGGACTCAGGGTGAACTTTGACAAGACTCAGGTAGTTTGGATTGGGACAAGAAAATACAGTACAGACTCAATTAAAACCAAGTGGAAATTAACATGGGGAAGCAACCAATTTAAATTGTTAGGTGTACACTTTAATGTTGATCTTGATAAGATAATTGATATAAACTACATGTATAATGATAAGATGGAAAAAATACAGAACCTAATCAAACTTTGGAAACGTAGATATCTTACACCGATTGGTAAAATAACAGTAATTAAAACAATATTATTACCCATTCTTAATCATTTATTTATTTCATTGCCTAACCCAAATGATTCAATTATTAAAAAAAAAAATGACATGTTTTACGAATTCTTATAGCAGGGACCAGCAAAGATAAAGAAAAGCATTTTAATTAAACAGTATAATGAGGGTGGTCTGAAAATTATTAATCTCCAAGCATTCATATATGCACTTAAGGCAACTTGGATTAGAAGACTCATGTTTAAAGGTGGACAATGGCAAAATATAGTTACCCATATAATAAACTTAAAAGACCTAATAAACCTGGGGATAGGTTTTGCAGAATTATTAATAATAAAAATGACTAACATATTTTGGAAGGATGTGTTAAAAGCTTACATTAATATTTTAGAACTAAATAAGGGCGTTTTATGTGCTAACAATTGTTCAATAACTCCACTATTTTATAATCCTAATATTTTAATCGGAGGTAATGTAATATTTTACAAATCTTGGTATTCAAAAGGTATTCATCAACTTAATGATTTAATAGATGAGAATGGAAACTTTTATTCTGTTGAGGAATTTAATAACTTGTATAATGTAAATGCACATTTTCTACTATACAATGGAGTTATTGCAGCAATTAAGCTTACATTAGAAAAAAATATCTCCACAGAACAAATGGAAAAAATACAAAGTCCTATTCTTCCTTTTAATATCATTCCATTTATTAAGAACAAACATGGATCAAGGGACCTTTATAATATTATTAACCAAAACCCAAGCAAACCAACTTCAAAATCCAAATGGGATGAAATTTATAACATAGAGGAAGAAACATGGAATGATATATACATATCCCCCTTTAAATCCTCAACAAATACAACATTACAATGGTTTCAAGTACGGTTAAACCATAGAATTCTTCCAACCAGAAAATGTCTTCATAAAATAAACATCATTGATAGTCCAATGTGCAAGTATTGTCAAGAATAGGAAACATTAACACATATGCTTTGGTATTGTCCCAAAACCCAATCGATTCTTAATGAGTTAAAAACTTGGCTGTCCAGCAATAACATATTTACATTTCACAGAAGAATCATTTATATTTAATATTAGTAACACGTTAACACCAGCCGATTTGTACATACTACTTGAAATGAAGTATTATATTTTCTCAACCAAACATTTACAAAGTAAACTGTCTATAGAGGCCTTTAAAAACAGAATAAGAAAATCGTTTAGTATTTTGGAATGTATAGCAACAACAAACAATGTACTCGAACCATTTGTTAAAAAATGGAGCAAATATAAGAACCTTTTTAGTTAGTTTTGATCTGTAAATATCAGAGACTTCACCCTTCCATTTTGTGTTTTCTGTAATATTCTGGCCTAGGAACTGACATAACTGTCTGATATTCTATATTATATAACGATGAGTGAGATGTGAAATGTGATCATGTGTGGGGAACATAAACAACACAATTTTTTTTTCTCCTTATTTATTATAGTTATTTGTTTTATCTTTTCCCATAAAAAAACAGTACTCTTCTAAATAGTGACTTTTTATTACACAAATAGAGATAAAACAAAACAAACAAGCTAAATTTTTAAAAGACAACCATTTATACAGAATTCTCATATTGAATACAAATAATAGATAATTTTATTATGTATATCACTTGTGTACTGTATTTTAGATGTGTTTGTTTGTAAGGCGTGTGGTGGGATAGTCCTCCCCCGACCCACAACATGCCAAATTACGGGGAGAATAAATGGGTCACCATTGGTGACTGAAAAAATAAAAAATAAATAGCAAAGTTACTTCATAAAACAACTTTTACAAGTCTGACCTATATTTAATTTCGCTTTCCTTTATGGGTATTTTTTTATATAAAAAGGAAGTGAGGGGTCATCTCAAAGAAAGTACCTCATAAAAGTGTGATATAGGCTTTTTAAATTAGTTTTGACAATAAGAAAGATAAATAAAATCCTTCAAATAAAGACCTTTTCATCTAGGCTTATGCTTTTTGTTTACAATGAGTTTGTTTTCAAGCCATATCTGTGTTTTAAAATAAGAAATAAAAACCTTATGAGACGACCGCCCGAAAACAGTTTATATTTATAACAATGGCCGACATGTAGTATACATAAAAACCTAATATCTCATACATCGTGAGTAAAATAATGAGAAAAAATATGTTTTATGTGTTAATGAAATATGTTTCTTCAAAACTAACATCGTATGTTAAATATTGTACATAGTTTTAGTAATGCTGTCGCGGCAAGATCGTCTTAATCAGGGAGTACGTCATATAACGTACTCCCTGTCTTAATACCCCGAAAATAGGGGCCACCGTCATACCACTTTTTCGGCAAAATGGCTGCCACTTCAAAACAAATTGAGAAGAAAGCATCTGGACATTTGTCATAAAAAATGCAAGCATCGCAAGTGATCTACAGACTACTTTTGAAGAGTGCTTAAGGAGGTTAAATCAGACATTTTTTAACCAGTACAAAAATGCATTTCAGAATTATCGAGTCTTTTCATATCCTGACGATTTCCCGCGAAATTTATATTTTCGGTTTTTAAACATGAATTGATCGATGGCAATAGTTTGTTCGATTTCATAGTGTACTAACACAATTAAAAATACAGCCGTTGACAATTTACCTTTTCTTTCTTTCATACGGCGGAATGATAATAAATCGAATCATGTTACGAATAATGTATTAATGAAGGCAAAGAAGCAAATGGCACGATACTAAGTAAGGGAAACAACTTTTACAAATATTTTAAATCGGCTGATACTCACAGGTGGCTGTATCGGTGTTGGGAACTAAAAAATAAAAAAATAATATTTTTTTTCCGTGTTATTTGTTGAAAACAAACATATTTTAAGTTTTCCTGAAAAAATTGCCCAGGAGTATCGTAGTTATAGACAAGGTTTGTCACTCTGTTTGGTCAACATTTGATACCTACGTTTTGTAAGCAGCGTTTTCATTGTTCGGCATCAATCGGAACTCTTCGCCAATTTCCGTACTCGGGAATAGTGAATCCCGAGTGACGGAATCCAACGAGGCAGTTCCGATTGGTTCGGCATGCGAATTCCGGTGATCTGCGTAAAACTCGTAAAGTGGTTCCCAGCGTTCAAGACCAATGAAAACGCTGCTTACAAAACCCGTCCAAGTAAACATTTAAAAACAAATTGCCTGAAATATCCGAAATATTGGGGGTCAGTTTTCTAAACTGGCGATTTCTCGTCAATTGCAGCGATTTGAAAAAGGTTAGCGTGGTATTTATGTTTATTACTCATTCCATTGTTGAAATCATCTCGGATTGACTTGATTGACTCTGGTACATTCGGGGAATCGCCACTGATATAAGATCATATAAAGGTAAATAATGTGCTTTATTTTGTTCCCCAATGATGTGTATCTACCGGGAAATCGCGTTTTTCGAAGCATTTTGACTTGTCACAGAAAAACGGTTTGATCGAATTGTTTTCGGTTTTCGGTTTCGAGAACGACATACATCTGCGGTTTCAACCAGCCCAGATTTGTGGATAATTATCTGAATTTGGCCAGTGAAATAATTTATGAAAACAGTTAGGTATCAAATGTTGACCAAACAGAGTGACAAACCTTGTCTATAACTACGATACTCCTGGACAATTTTTTCAGGTAAACTTAAAATATGGTTGTTTTCAACAAATAACACGAAAAAAAAAAAAAAAATTTTTTTAGTTCCCAACACCGATACAGCCACCTGTGCTGATACTATTCCCCGGTCGATTTCCCGGTTACTGCCTGGTTAAAACCAGGTTGGAAAGGGATGAGTGTGTTGATGTTTTTGATGTTTTAATGATCTATATGCCTTATTTATGTATTAATTTTTTCATAATCACTACACGAAATTTTGGGGGGGAAAGAAAAATGTAGTTTAATTAAGACTTGAATATTGACGTTTTTTCTTAATAACTTGACTGTTTTCGGCAATTCCCGGTTCAGTTACACACATATTTAAAGGATAACACTGCCTTAATAATTGTGAAGTTATTGGTTTATTTCATAAAGTATGGTATGTTTAACACATTACAATAATAAAGAAGGAAATACATTGCAAAATAAATTCGGGACTTTAGACTCTCCCGTCGGGACTATTACGCAGGGGTGACTATACCACGTGACCTTTGATATGGCTTTGTACAACATACTACTTAACGGTTTCACCTCAATGTATGGGGTCCGTTAAGTCAAAGTTGTATTACAATTTTGTTCAAGGATGGAATTCTCTGCATGTTGAAATAAAGAAATTGGAAACGTACTCGTTCAATCAGTGAATTAAAATTTAAATATATAACTTCACTGAGTCAATGTGCACATGCACTATATATTATATGTTCGCCTGCCATTTTGCTCAGTGCAGGGAAAATGGTTTAAAACTAATTTACCCCTACCCTCAACCATAGAATCCATAAATTCTGTAGAGCGATACAGGCGATCTTGTGCCTCTTGTTTACAATTCAAAAGCTTCTCCGTTCAATCCCTCTTACATTTTTCATCCGATTTTCATGAACTTCACAGAAAGTAACAGTATGATGTCTAGTAGCGCATATTATCCGGACGTTCTGGTTGGGTGATTTTTGGCGGAGTTACGGGACTTTAAAGTTTTTCGAATCTAAAGCTTGTCCGCTTAACTCGTCCTACGTTTTTCGTCCGATTTTTACGAAACTTCATAGGAAGTATTAGTGTGATGTCTAGAAGTAAACATTTTCAGGACGTTCTGGTTGAATAATTGTTGGCGGTGTTACGGGACTTTGAAGTTTTTCAACTCTAAAGCTTGTCCGATCAACTCCTCCTACGTTTTTCATGCGCTTTTTACGAAACTTTACTGGAAGTATCAGTTTGATGTCAAGTAGCGCTTATTGTCAGGACGTTCTGGTTAAATGATTTTTGACGGAGTTACGGGACTTAAAAGTTTTTCGAATCTAAACCTTGTCTGCACAACTTCTTTTCTTTTCCGATTTCCATGAAACTTTATAGGAAGTATCAATATGATTTCCAGTAGCGCATATTGTCAGGATGTTTCGGTTGCCTTGTTTTTGGCGAAGTCATGGGACATCGAAGTTTCTCAGATCGAAAGCTAGTCTGCTCAACTTCTACATTATTCGTCCGATGTTCATGATACTTTATAGGATATCTAGTAGTGCCGCATTGTCAGGACGTTCTAGTTGAATGATTTTTCCGGAGTTATGGACTTCGAAGTTTTTCAGATGTAAATATTATCCACTCAACACCCCCTACATTTGTTATCTGATTTTCATGTTACTTTATAGGAAGAATCAATATGATATCTAGTAGCGCATATTGTCAAAACGTTTTGGTTAAAAAAAACTGGTCGAGTTACGGGACTTTGCAATTTTTAGAAAATAAATAAACCTTGTCGGCTCAACTCCGCCTTCATCCGATTGTATTTCACGTGTGTACCTTTATTCGGGGAGCATCCATCGGTTATTGTATTTCACATATGTACCTTTATTCGGGGAGCTTCCATCGGTTCTACCGATTTCTTGTTATTTTTGTCATGTTCATTGAATGTGCTTCTTAAGGTGCTTCTTAAGTGGTGACAGAACACAATGATCGTTGCTCCAGCGAAAAATGGAGTGTTTACAAGATAATTTGCAGCAACTATGCAGTTCTGTAGGTGAGAAGATTCTATACCACTGGTGGATATTTACCTTGTTTGTAAGAGGACGTGGCCTGGTGGATATTTACCTTGTTTATAAGACGATGTGGCCTGGTGGATATTTACCTTGTTTATAAAGGGATGTGACCTGGTGGGGAGGATGTTGGCCTGGTGGATATTTATTTACACTGCCCCTTTATGTTTCCTTGTAATTGTTATTTGTTTTGATTGCGTGTTTTAGGTTTATTGAGTCCATGATTTCACACCAGAGATGTGGATATTTGTTCAGTTTAATATATCATGATAAGGGAAGTTGGATATGTGCATCTGATCAGAAAGAAATGCTATTTTACTTGTATAAACCAGATCACTTTCGAAGAGAGTTGATTTGTACTTCTACAGTACAAATCAAACTAAAAACGTCATTAAGTCATACTTATATTTTGTTAAGGTTTTATTTTATTGTGTACAGAACCCGTGTTTAACAACATATTGTGACAAAAACACATGTGCAACGATTGTATGTCGTAAGAGCGGCAGAACGGTCAACAGGAACAGCCGATATTCAAACCTAATTAAATCCTTGTCACAGCAGGTTATGGGTACTATAGCCAGCGGTATTACGAGTAATTCATTATATGTCATATAGCATAGGCTAGATACATATATGTCAAATTTATAATAATCGTGATGCTTATAGAAAAGGATACTTGTTGTACAGTAGTTTTGTTTTGTTTCGTCATCTTACACGGCTTTCCAACGGAAATGAACAAATCCGCTATATATGATTCAGTTGATGGACACATTCGCTATATATGATACAGTTGATGGACACATTCGCTATATATGATACAGTTGATGGACACATCCGCTATATATGATACAGTTGAGTTAAATCCGCTATATATGATTCAGTTGAGTTAAGTCCGCTTTATAAATGATTCAAATCTACTGATTCAGTTGATGGACACATCCGCTATATATGATTCAGTTGATGGACACATCCGCTATATATGATTCAGTTGAGTTAAATCCGCTATATATGATTCAGTTGAGTTAAATCCGCTTTATATGATTCAGTTGATGGAAAAATCCGCTATATATGATTCAGTTGATGGACAAATCCGCTATATATGATTCAGTTGATGGACAATCCGCTATATATGATTCAGTTGATGGACAATCCGCTATATATGATTCAGTTGATGGACACATCCGCTATATATGATTCAGTTGAGATAAATTGGGACTTTGGGACGGTAAATATATCCACCAGGCCACATTCTCTTACAAACAAGGTAAATATCCACCAGGCCACAGCCTCTTACAAACACGGTAAATATATCCACCAGGCCACATTCTCTTACAAACAAGGTAAATATCCACCAGGCCACATCCTCTTACAAACAAGGTACATATCCACCAAGCCACATCCTCTTACAATCAAGGTAAATATCCACCAGGCCACATCCTCTTACAAACAAGGTAAATATCCACATCCACCAGGCCACATCCTCTTACAAACAAGGTAAATATCCACCAGGCCACATCCCCAAATGAGTTAGTGAACTATTTAGGGCACAACAAGACAATATTGATGAAAAATATTAAAACATTTTGGTAGACGTCATCATAGGGTCATCAATATGTCGGGCCATCACACATACAAGAGGAAAGCATAGTGGCAACCTATAAATGGGTCAACTACTAAAGACGCAAACGTTGTAAGATGGTAGTATCGTAACCTCTTGTGATAGACATCCAAACACGTTTAAAAAAAGATTGTATGAAAGTTACTCATGATAAAATCTTCAACTCGACTACAAGCTCTAAATAAACGAATAAGTTGAAACACATATACACATAAAACGAATCCCTGTCTAAGAGAAGATAATTAACAATGTAAAAAATTGAAATCTTCACTCTTGTCATAATGATATTTATTTATTTCTCAATTTTCAGTCGAGAGATGTAAAACAAGAAAAGGAACGACACTATCAAACATATTAGCTTTGTTGAGGTAAAGTTCTTTAAAATTTATAAGATTACACATAGTAGAATATATAGGGTTGTCAATGTTCAATATATCATTCCGATACCGACAGATGTTATCAAAGGCTGCTATGACATTTGTCTGAGTATCTGATGAAAGACTCAACGTGAACTCTCGTTCATAGCAATACAAAAACAAAGAGCGACAATTGTGCGACAATAGGTTCACAGTAAGTACCCATTTATACCAACACTTTGTCTATAAACATAATTACCCTACTTGCCGAAACTAGTATAAAATAGGAAAATAAGTCCTCAAAATTATTGGCAAGTCCACATGTAATTGTCTATATTGCCGTTATTTAAAAGGCTTCAATATTGTTAAAGTGTCAATATAGAATTTTTCCTCTGGCAAACGTATTTGGAATAATGTCAATACGATTGTCTTTGATAAGGTTGTGTGGAAAAATTATAAAAACTTAGATGTTAATGCAAATTTTACAAAGAACTGTTCCTGAATTTTTATTTGACCAAAATGAGTGAATCCCAGAGTTGTTATAAGCTTAAGCACCATAGTTTTTGACGTTAGCTGTCACGACAGTAACACGAGAAGTTTGGAGATGTATGTAGTGGTGATGTCACTAGAATTAGAAGAAAAACGACATTGATAACGTTGTTTGTTTAAGTTAGGATTCTAGTACATAGTTAGAAGTTTGTTTTGCCTTTCGTATATCCCCGCCTGGAAACAACATCTTCCTCAGTAAATTGAACCGGAGTATACAAATGAGTCCTCACCAGTTCCAGAAATAAAATATTGACAAAATAGTCTGCTTTATCAGCAGGAAATAAAACAGTTAAAATGAAAGTTTAAGTTTAATTGGTTAATAACATAAAATTGTTATACACAATGACAGATTCCAGTCAAATCTTCCTAGACCCTTTTTGAGATTTTGGATTTCCAGAACCAATATGTTTTTCATAAAGCATGTAGCGACATAACAGACATAATGACCAAGTCTGAAATTTACAAAAGCTTCAAACCTGGCAACTGCTATATAAACATCATTTAGGTATAGAAATGAAATATGTCACCCGTGAACATACTGTACTGTCAGTGTTTCCCCAGTGCAACATATTGGAGTGTCATGTTTATAAATTGTTTGGTGGCCTTATTATACAACATTCATTTCAGAAATTAATATATAAAAGCGTCAATGTGCACACCCGAACAAACGATTTTACAAACAAACAGGTAAGAATGTTATTTGTTAATATTTCCTCTATGTATTTAACGTTGTTTGAAGCCTTCCTTTCATGCTGTATTGATCTTAATTGTTTGGGAGGCTGTGATTGGTGGTTTTAGTCATCTAATTGCCTATAAAATAAATAATTTTAAAACCTGATTATGTATTGTTGATTAATTGCAAACCAAAAGAGTGTGTACTGATATTTAGGACATATGCTTTAAAGTTTGTTAATTTACGCTTGTTAAGTTATTAAAACATGCGTTATTTGTCGGTTTAGGGCGTGTAAATGCAGCCTGTGATAAAAATGTGCACTTGTGTTCGGTTGAGATTTCACGTGACAAGGCAAAATATACTGTTGATAGTTCAATACCTTTGATATTTCAATCTGGGTTCGCTCTCTGACAGCCATGTTAGCAGCTTATACTCTAGTAGTATCTGCACTCCCATCAACATTAGCATTAATGTGTGTTACATTATCTATATTCCCCTCAACATTAGCATCAATGTGTGTGTTACATTATCTGCATTCCTCAACATTAGCATTAATGCGTGTATTACATCAACATTAATGTGTGTGTAACATTATCTGCATTCCCCTCAACATTAGCATTAATATGTGTGTTACATTAGCATTAATGTGTGTGTGTGTGTGTGTGTAACATTATCTGTTTCCCTTCAACATTAGCATTAATGTGTGTGTTACATTATCTGTATTCCCCTCAACATTAGCATTAATGTGTGTGTTACATTATCTGCATTCCCCTCAACATTAGCATTGATGTGTGTGTTACATTATCTGTATTCCCCTCAACATTAGCATTAATTTAAACAATATTTTATTCAAGTTCTGAATGGGATTGGACAACAGGCAATGCCTATGTAAGACCTCTCCCTCTCCCCTCAACATTAGCATTAATGTGTGTGTTACATTATCTGTATTCCCCTCAACATTAGCATCAATGTGTGTTACATAATCTGCATTCCCCTCAACATTAGCATCAATGTGTGTGTTACATTATCTGTATTCCCCTTAACATTAGCATTAATGTGTGTGTTACATTATCTGCATTCCCCTCAACATTAGCATCAATGTGTGTGTTACATTATCTGTATTCCCCTCAACATTAGCATTAATGTGTGTGTTACATTATCTGTATTCCCCTAAACATTAACATCAATGTGTGTGTTACAGTATCTGTATTCCCCTAAACATTAACATCAATGTGTGTGTTACAGTATCTGTATTCCCATCAACATTAGCATCAATGTGTGTGTTACATTATCTGCATTCCCCTCAACATTAGCATTAATGTGTGTTACATTATCTGTATTCCCCTCAACATTAGCATTAATGTGTGTGTTACATTATCTGTATTCCCCTCTACATTAGCATTAATGTGTGTGTTACATTATCTGTATTCCCCTAAACATTAACATCAATGTGTGTGTTACAGTATCTGTATTCCCCTAAACATTAACATCAATGTGTGTGTTACAGTATCTGTATTCCCATCAACATTAGCATCAATGTGTGTGTTACATTATCTGCATTCCCCTCAACATTAGCATTAATGTGTGTTACATTATCTGTATTCCCCTCAACATTAGCATCAATGTGTGTGTTACATTATCTGTATTCCCCTAAACATTAACATCAATGTGTGTGTTACAGTATCTGTATTCCCATCAACATTAGCATCAATGTGTGTGTTACATTATCTGCATTCCCCTCAACATTAGCATTAATGTGTGTTACATTATCTGTATTCCCCTCAACATTAGCATTAATGTGTGTGTTACATTATCTGCATTCCCCTCAACATTAGCATCAATGTGTGTGTTACATAATCTGTATTCCCCTCAACATTAGCATTAATGTATGTGTTTCATTATCTGTATTCCCCTCTACATTAGCATTAATGTGTGTGTTACATTATCTGCATTCCCCTCAACATTAGCATCAATGTGTGTGTTACATAATCTGTATTCCCCTCAACATTAGCATTAATGTGTGTGTTACATTATCTGCATTCCCCTCAACATTAGCATTAATGTGTGTGTTACATTATCTGCATTCCCCTCAACATTAGCATCAATGTGTGTGTTACATTATCTGTATCCCCCTCAACATTAGCATCAGTGTGTGTTACATTAATTGCATTCCCCTCTACATTAGCATTAATGTGTGTGTTACATTATCTGCATTCCCCTCAACATTAGCATCAGTGTGTGTGTTACACAATCTGTATTCCCCTCAACATTATCATTAATGTGTGTGTTACATTATCTGCATTCCCCTCAACATTAGCATTAATGTGTATTACATTATCTGTATTCCCCTCAACATTAGCATTAATGTGTGTTACATTATCTGCATTCCCCTCAACATTAGCATTAATGTGTGTTACATTATCTGCATTCCCCTCAACATTAGCATTAATGTGTGTGTTACATTATCTGCATTCCCCTCAACATTAGCATTAATGTGTGTTACATTATCTACATTCCCCTCAACATTAGCATCAATGTGTGTGTTACATTAGCATTAATGTGTGTGTTACATTATCTGCATTCCCCTCAACATTAGCATCAATGTGTGTGTTACATTAGCATCAATGTGTGTGTTACATTATCTGCATTTCCCTCAACATTAGCATTAATGTGTGTGTTACATAATCTGTTTCCCCTCAACATTAGCATTAATGTGTGTGTTACATTATCAGCATTTCCCTCAACATTAGCATTAATGTGTGTGTTACATTATCTGTATTCCCCTTAACATTAGCATCAATGTGTGTGTTACATTATCTGTATTCCCCTCAACATTAGCATTAATGTGTGTGTTACATAATCTGTTTCCCCTCAACATTAGCATCAATGTGTGTGTTACATTATCTGTATTCCCCTCGACATTAGCATTAATGTGTGTGTAACATTATCTGCATTCCCCTCAACATTAGCATTAATATGTGTGTTACATTAGCATTAATGTGTGTGTGTGTGTGTGTGTAACATTATCTGTTTCCCTTCAACATTAGCATTAATGTGTGTGTTACATTATCTGTATTCCCCTCAACATTAGCATTAATGTGTGTGTTACATTATCTGCATTCCCCTCAACATTAGCATTGATGTGTGTGTTACATTATCTGTATTCCCCTCAACATTAGCATTAATTTAAACAATATTTTATTCAAGTTCTGAATGGGATTGGACAACAGGCAATGCCTATGTAAGACCTCTCCCTCTCCCCTCAACATTAGCATTAATGTGTGTGTTACATTATCTGTATTCCCCTCAACATTAGCATCAATGTGTGTTACATAATCTGCATTCCCCTCAACATTAGCATCAATGTGTGTGTTACATTATCTGTATTCCCCTTAACATTAGCATTAATGTGTGTGTTACATTATCTGCATTCCCCTCAACATTAGCATCAATGTGTGTGTTACATTATCTGTATTCCCCTCAACATTAGCATTAATGTGTGTGTTACATTATCTGTATTCCCCTAAACATTAACATCAATGTGTGTGTTACAGTATCTGTATTCCCCTAAACATTAACATCAATGTGTGTGTTACAGTATCTGTATTCCCATCAACATTAGCATCAATGTGTGTGTTACATTATCTGCATTCCCCTCAACATTAGCATTAATGTGTGTTACATTATCTGTATTCCCCTCAACATTAGCATTAATGTGTGTGTTACATTATCTGTATTCCCCTCTACATTAGCATTAATGTGTGTGTTACATTATCTGTATTCCCCTAAACATTAACATCAATGTGTGTGTTACAGTATCTGTATTCCCCTAAACATTAACATCAATGTGTGTGTTACAGTATCTGTATTCCCATCAACATTAGCATCAATGTGTGTGTTACATTATCTGCATTCCCCTCAACATTAGCATTAATGTGTGTTACATTATCTGTATTCCCCTCAACATTAGCATCAATGTGTGTGTTACATTATCTGTATTCCCCTAAACATTAACATCAATGTGTGTGTTACAGTATCTGTATTCCCATCAACATTAGCATCAATGTGTGTGTTACATTATCTGCATTCCCCTCAACATTAGCATTAATGTGTGTTACATTATCTGTATTCCCCTCAACATTAGCATTAATGTGTGTGTTACATTATCTGCATTCCCCTCAACATTAGCATCAATGTGTGTGTTACATAATCTGTATTCCCCTCAACATTAGCATTAATGTATGTGTTTCATTATCTGTATTCCCCTCTACATTAGCATTAATGTGTGTGTTACATTATCTGCATTCCCCTCAACATTAGCATCAATGTGTGTGTTACATAATCTGTATTCCCCTCAACATTAGCATTAATGTGTGTGTTACATTATCTGCATTCCCCTCAACATTAGCATTAATGTGTGTGTTACATTATCTGCATTCCCCTCAACATTAGCATCAATGTGTGTGTTACATTATCTGTATCCCCCTCAACATTAGCATCAGTGTGTGTTACATTAATTGCATTCCCCTCTACATTAGCATTAATGTGTGTGTTACATTATCTGCATTCCCCTCAACATTAGCATCAGTGTGTGTGTTACACAATCTGTATTCCCCTCAACATTATCATTAATGTGTGTGTTACATTATCTGCATTCCCCTCAACATTAGCATTAATGTGTATTACATTATCTGTATTCCCCTCAACATTAGCATTAATGTGTGTTACATTATCTGCATTCCCCTCAACATTAGCATTAATGTGTGTTACATTATCTGCATTCCCCTCAACATTAGCATTAATGTGTGTGTTACATTATCTGCATTCCCCTCAACATTAGCATTAATGTGTGTTACATTATCTACATTCCCCTCAACATTAGCATCAATGTGTGTGTTACATTAGCATTAATGTGTGTGTTACATTATCTGCATTCCCCTCAACATTAGCATCAATGTGTGTGTTACATTAGCATCAATGTGTGTGTTACATTATCTGCATTTCCCTCAACATTAGCATTAATGTGTGTGTTACATAATCTGTTTCCCCTCAACATTAGCATTAATGTGTGTGTTACATTATCAGCATTTCCCTCAACATTAGCATTAATGTGTGTGTTACATTATCTGTATTCCCCTTAACATTAGCATCAATGTGTGTGTTACATTATCTGTATTCCCCTCAACATTAGCATTAATGTGTGTGTTACATAATCTGTTTCCCCTCAACATTAGCATCAATGTGTGTGTTACATTATCTGTATTCCCCTCGACATTAGCATTAATGTGTGTGTTACATAATCTGTTTCCCCTAAACATTAACATCAATGTGTGTGTTACATTATCTGTATTCCCCTCAACATTAGCATTAATGTGTGTATTACCAAAAGAAGAAAGCTCACTGAACTGGTACGTGTACACATCTATATACCAAACGAAGAAAGATCACTGGACTGGTATGTGTTCACATCTATATATCAAAAGACGAAAGATCACTGGACTGGTATGTGTACACATGTATGTATCAAAAGAAGAAATATCACTGGACTGGTATGTGTAGTATGTAGTGTACACGTCTATATACCAAACGAAGAAAGATCACTGGACC
This sequence comes from Cyrtodaria siliqua, assembly GCA_037043455.1. Classification (NCBI taxonomy): domain Eukaryota; kingdom Metazoa; phylum Mollusca; class Bivalvia; order Adapedonta; family Hiatellidae; genus Cyrtodaria; species Cyrtodaria siliqua. The sequence continues at coordinate 190,630 of JAWPHD010001366.1, forward strand.
GGTATGTGTTCACATCTATATATCAAAAGAAGAAAGAACACTGGACTGGTATGTGTTGTATGTAGTGTAAACATATGTATATCAAAAGAAGAAAGACCACTTGACTGGTATGTGTACACATCTATGTATCCAAAGAAGAAAGATCACTGGACTGGTATGTGTACACATCTATATATCAAAAGAAGAAAGATCACTGGACTGGTACGTGTACACATCAATATATAAAAAGAAGAAAGATCACTGAACTGGTACGTGTACACATCTATGTATCTAACGAAGAAAGATCACTGGACCGGTTTGTATACACATCTGTATATCAAAAGAGGAAAGTGTCTCCTACAAGTGCATAGGGTCAAACCCGGTATATTCGGACACATTCTTATTCAGGCATTTGTTATGACACATATCTGTGCGCCGGAAGCTTTATGAAATAACTGCGTAGTGAAGGGTCATATGCGGATCGTTTTCAAATGAAAACAGAATTAATCATTCCATTTAACATTTATTAAACCATCTGTATGCTTTTGTCGTCACATCTCTGATACAGTCGGACTCTTAACGGTACATTCGGACACCCATGAGGGTACACTCGGACATCTGCGTAAGAGTTTTTTTTTTAAAAAAAACACTATACAAGGTAAAAGACGGTATGGAGCCACACACAACTACTATTTAAGTAGTTATACGAGTATACAAACATAGACAAACACGTTCCAACCCATCGTTTGCCTCCATTGCGGCTGGAAATGTGGCGATGGTTTCAAATTAATTGACTCATATTTATTAGGTCTATAGTAATTTATAAAATTAAATTAATGTTATTGTTTTGGAAGGCGCTTAAGTAAGAGTGATAACGCTCTAGTCTAAATCCGCACATGATTCATTTGAAATTACCAGTTTGAACTGAGCGTATATATTAAGGTGTCCGATTGTACCATCCACTATTTTCCTAGGGTACAGTCGGATACTTTCATTTTGTCAAATAAATGAACCCAACAATAAACGAATATATATTTTGATATTTTAATCATCAACTACGTAACTTAATTGTTCAAATGGACACACATTTCAAAGAAATACGACCAACAAGATCGAGTAATATCGCAGTTAAAAGGATGCTCCTATATGAAATGTTTATAAATGGCGCCAAAACAGGTTTTGATGTCATGACGTATGCATTATTTGACAAATCAAAAAGTATGTTATACTTTGCATAATAGTAACAAACTCAAAGCTAAGAACATCGGTTTTTAGTGGATCATACGTGATTATATCGGGAAGTGCTCTCAAACAGTGTTGTGAGTGTAATCGTACCGGGCTGTCCGAACGTATATTGGTTGACCCTATATGACTCGTTGCGCTGAAAACAAAGTTTTGGAAAAAATGAATATATTATGTGTTTGCATTACTTATTGAGTAATGAGTTTTTTGACTTCCAGACATGGCAAATTATAAACAAAACAAAAAATCTAGAATTATTTAAACTGTTTAAAGTGAATGAGACGTATGTCACTATGTTTTCAATAATTTGTCATCAAGTCAAATTTCATTACAATTTAATATCAACAATCAAGCCAACATGTGTCAGCTTCATGAACATCTATTACTTAATGGTAATTATCATATATTCAAGAGATAACCGAGTGCAATTGACATTACCATTATCATAAATGTATATATGATATCATCTTATGTATGTATACTGAGCAAGATAAATTTAGCGCATAAAATGTTTGTCAGTTCCATAGACAAGATACGAAACCATGTATGTTCATGGTCAATGATAAAGTGACATAGATATGACAATTAATAATTCTACAAAGTGATTTGTAAACAAAGTCGGTTATGCTGGGAACAGGCAGCCTTCCTATAGGTTATCGAAAATCCTTCTCATTTCAATGCAAAGGGAGGTAACTTTAAAATTATGAAACTTGGAACGTTTTGTTTTGTGAACACAATTTCAGATGTTTTCAAAAATTGCTAGAATGGGCCATCCATGTCAATGCCAAATATTAAATTGTTCAAGCAATACGTTTGTATATAACAAAATAAAAAACAAACATTATTGTATCGGAGGTAATTCTGATACTTCGCTCAGAAAATAAATACTCTCCCACATTTTTCTGAAAACCACATCCTTATCTAGCATTTCTTAAAGCTTCAAAAAATAGTATCAATGATCATATATTTAATCTATGTCCCTAAAATGTCGTGGTAAACTTTTTGTGTTCAGTATATATGCACGCTTTATCGACGGTAGAAACACGTATGTGATTTGACACTCATAACCAAAATATTCATAACCAAAATATTGACTTATCGTTTTCATTAGTATATAATTGTGGTCACCACTAAACGTTAAACTGTTTTAAAACACAGTTAAAGTGGAGAGAATGCAATTTATAGCTATACTGTTTGCGGTAAGAAGTTTCCTTTTATGTATACGGAATTAATGCATTAACTTGATATCATACTGTATCGCTCAGCAATATATGTTATTACTCAGCTTATCTAAGTTGCCAATTGGAATTGAGGATTGTTTAGTTTTTATGCCCCCGAAAAACCCAGGTCCTACCTCAAAGGTCAAGGTCACACTTGAAGTTCATAGGTCAAAAACAGGTACGCAATTTCGTGTCCGGACCGTAACGTCACAACCCCTGTAGGGATTTATAAATAACTTGGCACAAGTGATCACCATAACAAGATGATGTGTCGCGCGCAAAACTCAGATCCGTACCTCAAAGGTCAAGGTCACACTTGCAGTTCATAGGTCAAAAACAGGTACGCAATTTCGTGTCCGGACCGTAACGTCACAACCCCTGCAGGGCTTTTTAAATAACGTGTCACAAGTGATCACCATAACAAGACGATGTGTCGCGCACAAACCCAGGTCTTCAAGGTCAAGGTCACACTTGAAAGTCAAATTGTGTCCGGTCAATAACTCTGGCATTCATGGACGGATTTTCAAATAACTTGGCACAAGTGCTCACCACAACAATACGATGTGTCGCGTACAAAATCCAGGTCTGTAGCCCCAAGGTCAGGGTCACATTTAGAGGTCAAAGGTCAAATTGTGTCCGGTCAATAACTTTTGCATGCCTGGACGGATTTTCAAATAACTTGGCACAAGTGCTCACCACAACCAAATGGGGTGTCGTGCACAAATCCAGGTCCATGGCTCCAAGGTGAAGGTCATACTTAGAGGTCAAAGGCCACTTCGGGGGCAATTATCACTTCCAGTGATATTTCTTGTTCATTTTGTATTATACATTAAGCATCGTTAGGTTTACACATACACTTATATATGTTAAAGTGTATGTACAGCGGCAAAATACGATTACTAGTACATCGAATACCAACTTTTATGTTCACGTTTATTAGACGAGGCTTAGGAAAAAAGAACCCACATCCCTTTCAATCAGTATTGCAGTTATAGAATAATAACATCCCATCTAAAACATCTAAAACATAGTAGGATAATAATTTTACTTACTTTTGACGAACACGCCGGTATTGGCAAATCTTATCAGTTATTTAGTACTTAAATGAGAACATAATCGTTATAATTAACTTCGCTTTTAAAAGTTTGTTTTATTTATATTAAAGCGTTGTTTAACAACTCATCAACACATAACCTTAGGTTATTCTGGACCGCACTAGAGGAGCAAGATACATATAAATCATAGAACCATGCCCAACCCTTACTATCCTACAGACTCCGATATACAGGACATAGAACCATGCCCAACTCTTACTATCCTACAGACTCCGATATACGGGACATATGACCATGCCCAACCCTTACTATCCTACAGACTCCGATATACAGGACATAGAACCATGCCCACTCTTACTATCCTACAGTCTCTGATATACGGGACATAGGACCATGCCCAACTCTTACTATCCTACAGACTCCGATAAATGGGACACAGAACCATGCCCAACTCTTACTATCCTACAGCCTCTGATATACGGGACATAGAACCATGCCCAACTCTTACTATCCTACAGCCTCTGATATACGGGACATAGGACCATGCCCAACTCTTACTATCCTACAGCCTCTGATATACGGGAAATAGGACCATGCCCAACTCTTACTATCCTATAGACTCCGATATATGGGACACAGAACCATGCCCAACTCTTACTATCCTACAGCCTCTGATATACGGGACATAGAACCATGTCCAACTCTTACTATCCTACAGTCTCTGATATACGGGACATATGACCATGCCCAACTCTTACTATCCTACAGACTCCGATATACGGGACATAGAGCCATGCCCAACTCTTACTATCCTACAGACTCCGATATACGGGACATAGAACCACGCCCAACTCTTACTATCCTACAGACGCCGATATACGGGACATAGAACCACGCCCAACCCTTACTATCCTACAGACTCCGATATACGGGACATAGGACAATGCCGAACTCTTACTATCCTACAGACTCCGATATACGGGACATAGAACCATGCCCAACTCTTACTATCCTACAGCCTCTGATATACGGGACATAGAAAACGCGCACAAACATAAAACGGTTTACAATACGACAACTGCCTTCTTAATACTAAAAGTTTCAATTAAATGTTAAAATACTATTATTTTCAAGTACATCAAATCTTTTCCAGTTGACTATTGACGTCCGATAATGATCGCACTTGACATAGAACGACAAATGATAAAGAAACCATAATAATATAAATATTATATTTTAGAACGAATAATCTATACGTCTTGCAAATAACATTACCATTATCAAGAATTTCTATATACACTAGACGATACTTATCAGCACGCCGATTTTAAATGCTACAAAAAAGCAGATTTTATGGAGTCTGTGGTTGGCGGTGGGGGTAAATTAGTTGTTGTGGCACTTATGACAAAGCCCTTTTCCCTGCACGGAGCAAAGTGACATTCAAACATATAACTTATTGCAAGTTCCACATGTAGAGGGGCCCCTTTACACAAAAGAGCAAATCCCGTTTTATATATGATGTGCCTCAAGTCCCTAAATGACCATAGCAAATTAGAATTAAATCCATTCACATTTGGACAAGGTATGTGTTTTTTTACCTTATTACCCCCTAGAGAGCCCAAGGGGATGGAGCCAAAAAAATCTTAGTGTGCATCTGTACATCCTTAACTATGAAATACACCACCCATGAAATTGAAATATCAAAGAGTACAGAGGGAGTTAGCGTTACAAGACGGAAACTTCGTAATAGTAAATAACTGCAAGTTCCCCAAGGTGTAACCTAGTAGAGGGGCACTTTATGCGGGAGGTGAACCCCTTTTTATATACTCTCTAAATGACCATACCAAATTAGAATTGTTTGAGTGTGTTTTTGTGCTGGATTACCCCACTAGGGTGGGGGTGGGTGGGGGTGGGTGGGGGTTCCCTGTGGATGGAGCCAAAATACCAAATCTTATTGCACACATCCTAACATTTTCTAACTAAGAAACACCACACATGAACTTGATATCTCAAAGAAGAAGTATGTAATAGTAAATAACAGTAAGTTCTACTATAGAGAGGCCGCTTTACAACCCGTTTTATATATGTTGTGCCTCGAGTCCACCAATGACCATTTGAATCAGAACCATTTCACATTTGGACAAGATATGCATTTTGTGTGGCTTTTGACCCGATTATCCCCTAGGGGTCCCCAGTGGGTGAAGCCAAAACCCGTGACATTATTGTGCATCTACACATCCTAACTAAGATAAGGGTATATAAGGAGTACGTGTCATTTGGACAAGATAGGCAATTTGTTGCTTTTTTTACCTGATTTCCCTCTATGGAGCCCCCGAGGATGGAGCCAAAATATGAAAACTTATTGCACATCTACAATCCCTTAACTAAGAAATACACCAAACATGAACTTGAAATCTCAAAGGGTACAAAAGGAATTAACGTCACAAGCCCGAAACGTGTAGTAGTAAATTGCTGGAAGTTCCCTAGTAGAGGGGACCCTTGAAAATATGTTGTGCATCGAGTCCTTAAATGACCATACCAAACTAGAATCGTAACCATTCACATCTGGACAAGATGGGTATTTTTTGTGAAATTTGACCCGTTTACCCCCACCATCATCCCCAAAACCCACCCCACCCACCCCGCACCCCACTAACACACCCTAACTTAGAAATACACCATAAATGAACTTGAGCTCTCACAGAGTATAGAAGGAGTAAGCGTCACAAGGCCGAAACTGTGTTATAGTAAATTACTCCAAGCTCCCCAAATTGTACCCATAAATAGATTGATTTATTTTTATATTTTAGAACGAATAATCTATATGTTTTGAAAAGGACATTACCATTATTAAGAAGTCCAATATACACTAGACGATACTTATCAGTACGCCGATTTCAAATGCATTTTTCAGAAAAAAAACAAGGGAACTCCGAAGTTAATGATACGATTTTTTTTGTTTTTGTGTCAAAATTGTGCATTCCATTTCCAAGATATGAAATAAGATGTAAAATGTAAGTGTCTTCTAGTGTAACACTCGCCGTCATTGTTCAGTGATTTAAAATAGTGTAAAACGCAAAAAACAACAACACAAAAACATGCATATTCGATTTTATTTACACATGTGAAATACAACCTAAACTGACTTCACCTGGTTTCGGCATAAATGCATTAAATCTGTACTGTACTGAAACTAAATCTGGATTTATTTTATTTATTAATATACATATTTATGAAACTATAAATTTAACTCGCCAAAATGCTCGCCAAATAATTCATAACAAATGGGTCTTATTTGGAATGAGAACTCCTATTCGATTATACTGAAAGTCATTTGTAAAACTTATTTAAAAGAATATGCGTGTATGTAATTCCTGTAATATGGAGGCTGATTTCTGCCATCATGTCGTATTTTCATGCCGTGAAAAGACGACAGAACGAAAAGACGACATGACGAAAAGACGTTAAATGCAGCGCGAAAAGACGACATAACGAACAGACGACAGAACGACAGAACGAAATGACGACATTTCAAGGGCGAAGACGACAGAACGCCACACAAAAATACGAAAAGACGACACTTCAGCCGCGAAAAGAAGGCATTTGATAGTGTCATCTTTTTCGTTATAATGAGTGGCCTTCTGTCGTCTTTTCGTTTCTAATCTGTCGTCTTTTCGTTCTGTCATTATTTCGTCTTTTTGTTCTGTCGTCTTTTCGCGCTGCATTTGTCGTCTTTTAATTGTGTCGTCTTTTCGTTCTGTCGTCTTGTCGTTCTGACGTCTTATTGTCGTTCTGTCGTCTTGTCGTTCTGTCGTCTTTTCGCCTTTCGGTTATCATGCGCGTTTCGGTCATTTTGTGACGGGTGAGTATATAATACTGTGTGTGTCACATGTCAAGGTCTCTTCTTACTTCACTGTTACTATACATACTCCCTGTATAAACGCATAATGGTCATCATACTTATATGATCACTAGTCTTCTGTAAGGCAATACACATGTAATTATGTTATGTGGAATAAAAGTAATGAATTGAATTGATTCTGAACTCCTTAATTCGTTTTTCACACCTTATATAATGAATATGAAGTGATACGTATATGTTCGGCTTTATCTTAATCAGTTCTTTTTGAAAGTTTCAAGATTTAATTGCAATATGTGTATTATATAGAGAGAGGATCTTAAATTAGTTCATATTTAATAGTTTTCTATGACAGTAACCTGGCTGCATGATTTTGTATACTGATGACAAACACATGTGTAAAGTTACAGTCCATTATGTAAAGCAGTTTCGGAGATACAAGCTTACACACACACTTCCACCGAGCGGAGAGGAAGTGATGACAACTGCTCCTGTTTCTTTACGAAAGAGTCGAGCTAATGACATATTACATGTTAAGAACGTGTATATGTGTTACCTTCTTTCTTGGCTATTATGTTTCATACGTTGTAGATATAGTTCTAAACTATTAACGTATTACCATCAACACAACTATATAAATAAAATCTTAAGAGAAAAATCTAATATTACGGTATGGTATTTATTGCCTTCCAAATGAACAATCATGTTAGCACAATTATCACATCACATACATGTTTAACGGTTCCGTATAATATTAAAAAACATTATTAGTTATGTTTGCTATACCATCCTACATTGATAAATACAAGGTATAATCATTGTGATATGATGGTTTCAACAAACGGTCCCGGAAATTTAGTTTTAAATTTAAAAGTCAATATTTTGTTGTCATTTGTTTGAATAGATAGAAGAATATGAGCGCTAAGATCCATGTAGCCAAAATCATGTCTATTTTTAAGTGGCCCCGGAAAGTAAATCATTAAATACAAAGTCATGTTATTACATTTTTATATAAACAAATTAACAGTTATGTCTGCTAAACCATCCTACATTGATACATACCAATTCAAATAATAAGAATATAAAGTTTACTCCAAACATGGTAATTAGTACGACTGGTCCAGGCATGATCATCAGTATCAGTCCCGGAAAGTTACTACTAAATTACAAAGTCAAATATTATTTTTATATTATTATGTTTTAATATGAAATAGGCACTACCTATGTAACGGGCAAAGCAATTTGATAGCATGTACACTTTTTACCCATCTTTATTTTAAGGGTCAGAACTAACTATAAATTTGATCAGATCTTAATCAAAAAAGTCAGGAAATAGTTATAGATAGATCTTTACACAAATATGTAAATGAATATATTTGTAAGGCCTCATAAAATAATACCCGTGTTTACTGCAACATCTAGTGGGTAGGAAGGTCAGCTTTTTGTTTTATTTTGTATCTGTAATAAGACTTTAAACTCGAGAACAATAAGATACGGATAGATTTGAGTGCAGACTTTATTTGATCTTTTTCTTTACACAGAAAATATGCGCAGGCATTTTTGGTGCAGTTTTTGTGTGAGTCGGTGTATTTCAATTTTCGGGGGCTAACAAACTGAACAGTTCTCGGAAAAAATAGATTCGTTTTATTCTCATAAAATATGTCGGTAGCGTTTTAAATGGAGATGGTCCGGTCACGGTGAACACATGTTTATTTGTAAACCGAGCCTTCTCTGACCGAACCACTGTAGATAATCTCAAAGAATCTAGCAACATGTTTATTATTTATTCTAGCATGTCAAACGGAATGTAAGTGTATACATACAATTGAAATATCAAAGTTCTATTTGTTGGGTATTTAACCCATCAACATACTTAGGATGTTTTTTCTATGTTTAATGAATGAGACTCATAGGTAGTGGTAGGTAGGTAGCCGAGGCCGTTTAACCCTTTCTCGCAGCGGTCCGTATAAGGCCACTTCCCCACTCAAATTACTTTGAAAATCATGCAGTTTTCCCCATTTTTAAACTTACTTATCTCATAAAATGTCATTCCCCAGTCATGGATCTTTCCCACATTCTAGGCCAAAATGTCCCTTTCCAGACCTCAGGACTTTTTTAACCTATTTAACAGGGCCGAAATTCGGCCTCTTCCCAATTGCAAAAACCTCTATTTCTTCCCAATTTTGGGGTAAACAATTCCCAATTTAAAAAAAAACAAAACATATATATATATTTTATTTTTTTTTGGTAATTAAATGACATACTTAACATAGTTTGTATGTTAAAATAATTCAGTTCTAAAACCTAATCAATATTTTACCTAAAACTACATTTTAATGAAATTTCCCCTTAAAAAAACATTTCCCAAAACAACGAAAATCACGCTATTTTTTTCCCAATTTAGACAGTCTCGCGCTTCTTTTCCCCAAATTCAGCAGGTCTAGGCCTTTTCCCAATTTTCTTGAAAAAAGCCCTGGACCTAGTTAAAGGCTCTGGTGGTGATGAGGAGGGGGAGGGGCAAGTTTTTTCATCTTTTAAACTGTTATTAGTGAAATTTCTTTTTTGTTATCTGATTAGTGTTATTGAGAATATTTAATTAAACCTGTTATTATCAAATCCAGTTCCCATCCATTCCATACACAATTAATCATTCATTGTATCAAAGTACTTTGCCTATTTCATATTAAATTGTTACATTTTTAACTTGCTATTGATGTAAACATGTGTATTTGTCTAGCCTTTTCCTTATTTTATGTAGGATCTCTTTACTGGAAACACATATTTTGTTCTATCATATATCAAAATAAACTCTTCTTACTAAAATAAACTCTTCTTAATCACAATCGCTGGTATCATATTTTGTTATAAGGGGTCGAAATTCGACCCATTCCATCTCAAAAATGTATTTTTCCCCATATTAAAATTGCAGTAATCCTCACAAACTTGGAACCCATTTAAAATTTGATGGAGAACCCGGAAATCTCGCGTGTTTTGAACCTGTGCTTTTCAAACTGTCAAGAGATTAGTCTCCCTTTATAAGTTCTCGATCGAGATTTTGCGAATTTTAGAAACGATAACAAGAAATATGCAACATAGCTGGGTTATTTTGTTTGTTTATTAAAAGAAAACATTGCACAGCAAGGTCACCTAATTCGTATTTTCCGTAAAAATAGCGGAGAATAAGGCCTGTGACATGTAATAGTCGCACGTTGTAGAGAACGCTAACGCGCCGTGGAAACTTTCTTTACGACGTGTGAAACTTACGATCTATACCGATTACGACGTGCGAAACGTACGATTTACACCGATCACAGACGCTTCAGGTATTATAGGTTTACCACCACCAATTACATGTAAACCTCCGAGGTGTAGTCGAATGTAGTTCCTATAATAAAAAGTAATCCCTCCTTTTTCGATGGAAATGGGCATTATAAGTAGGGGAAAACTGCCCATTTCTATTCGATTTTGTGGTTATATGTATAAGAAGCGTATTAATAGGTTTTACTGGATCACTGATGAACATTTTCGAAATTTCGACTCTATGCTTACACTTTGTGAGCAATGAAAACAGTCGATCAATAAAAACAGCTGTACCCTTAACCTGTTGAGTAAACAAACAAGAACTTTCTTACATGTCTTGTGACCCCACGTTTTCTGGTGATTTTTCAAGTGGAAAAATAGTTTTCTATATGAACATTACACTGCTGCATTATCCATACTTGAGTTGAATTTGCAGCAAATCATTAATATGTGACACTTTAACATTGGTGTCTATGGGGAAAATAATTAGTGCTTTCATACCTATAAGAGATGCGTGCAGTAATTAGGACTCGCTCAGATTCGTACCTAGGGACACTTTTCCGATTACAGTTGGTAAAATAAGCTCAGAAATAAGTTTTCCATAGTTTATTACATAGCTTTTGAGCGTTTTTAGTCCAATTTTGTCTATAAAAGCCGTAATTTTGAGTTTCATTTTTTTTTCGTGTTTAAAATGACGTACTGGTGAAGTGTTTGCAGTTGAACTATGTCTTTTTGGTATCACCATGTAGGGTTGCATGTTTGCAACATGTTTTCATGAATTAAATCTGCATGACAACAGGTTTGGTAGGCATGAAACCACTAAATCTTTCCCCTAACCCACTAAAATAGGATACTGTGAAAAATGAAGATTTGTGTAAAAGGTAAAATAGTATTCCTTATCATTCAAACTCGACTTGGTAGCGTTCAGCTAGTATCAATTCAGATTTTAGCGGTATTTTTGGCATTATTAAGTTCGTATTCGCTACTATAATCAGGTATGTTACCACCAATTTTGAAGAATTTGACTGAAAAATCGATAATACCACTAATTATTTTCCCCATAGAGGTGTACCAGAAGTAAATCAAATCCCATTGAGTCCAATGCAATATTCTCCAAGCTTTCTAGTTAGCCATTTTTCAAAATGAAGTTCAAACTAAGATTCACTTACATGTTCTTAGTCATGAGACCTGCCTCTCAAGAAAACTGCTGAGAATAGTAGGGGTCATGTGGCATATAAGAAAAGAAAATTCTGATCTTTGTTAATACCGTGAACAAACTGCGTTCATTCGGCACCTCTTAAATGTGTTCTACTTTCACTTTCAAAACTGTCAAGTTGACAAATAAAATCATCATACAACCATGCAAATGTTTTTTAGCTATCACAAACAAGTCAATAAAGTCATTTCAGCCAGAAAAACAGGCCTTAAATACTCAAAAATGCCTTTTATCACAAAAAAAGTTAGGGATTATATATTTGGGAAGTCCTTTCGACTACACCAGGCATGAATACCACAGTGATTTACTTCCTGTATGCCTTGACACCAATGGTGTCACATATTAATGATTTGCTGCAAATTCAACTCAAGTATGGATAATGCAGCAGTGTAATGTTCATATAGAAAACTAATTTTCCACTTGAAAAATCACCAGAAAAGGTGGGGTCACAAGACATGTAAGAAAGTTCTTGTTTGTTTACTAAACAGGTCAAGGGTACAGCTGTTTTCATTGAATCACCAGAAAAGGTGGGGTCACAAGACATGTAAGAAAGTTCTTGTTTGTTTACTAAACAGGTCAAGGGTACAGCTGTTTTCATTGACTGACTGTTTTCATTGCTCACATAGTGTAAGCATAGAGTCGAAATTTCGAAAATGTTCATCAGTGATCCAGTAAAACCTATTAATACGCTTCTCATACGTACAACCACAAAATCGAATAGGAATGGGCAGTTTTCCCCTACTTATAATGCCAGTTTTCATCAAAAAAGGAGGGATTACTTTTTATTATAGGAACTACATTCGACTACACCTCGGAGGCTTACATGTAATTAGTGGTGGTAAACCTTCAAAATTGAACGCTTCAGGTGTAGCACACCCATTGCAATACAGGAAGTGTCGGCCTGGGGTATCGCATAATGGCGTCAATAAATAATTTTCATTTCTTTTTGTAAAAAAAGGCATTTTCACTAATTTAAAGTGCTATTTTGGGTTTATATCCCATTGTTGATGTATTTGTTACATTTTTCAAGCATTGCCATGTTAAAATTGTGAGTTTTTAATTTATTTTGCTTATATGGAAATGAGTGTATGAATAAAATTTTATGGCGTCTCAGCGTTTATGTTTTTAAAGGGATCACTCATTCATGAGACAAGTTCTTTCTTAGAAGATACATGACCCCCATTTTTCTGTGGATTTTTTGGCAGAATATGTGTCATTTGTGATGAGAATATAAGTTATTCATTTTTAATTTGGGCCTAGATATGAATGACAACATGACATTTAAATTTTAATTCACACACAACTCAATGCAACAATCAATGGGTGTGTTACACCTTCAGAGACCTAGAAATACTCAAAAGCATATAGAAAACACATGGGAACACGCAATTCTTTATAAAAATGTAAGCATTCTTTAAAATTCATTATTTCTGTTAACAATGGAACGCCGGTGTGTTACTTTTGGCTTTCAACTGTTAATCACGTCTGCGTGACTTCACCGTGAGACAGGAAGCTGGTCAAAAATGAGACCGGGAGTTTCAAAATGGCGTCGTCCGCCATCTTGGAGACGACATTCAAGTTGGATGCACTACGAAAATGAAAATTAGTAGTGTTAGTTAGTGAGTATTTAACATATTCATCCCCATGCATACATGTACATACGTGTAACCTATAGTCGGACTTCGGCAGGTCGAGCTTTGCACGTAATATTCATAATATGAATTTTAGGCACTGCCTAAGACCGAGCAGAGCTCTTAAAATTAATACCCACATGATATATCGGATCGCATGTAAAATTTAACTTCTAAACCAAATAGTTTACTCTTATTCTTAATAATTATTCTATATTGTTGTGATAAAATACTAACCTAACTTATGTTTCTTGTCAATCAACATATGAGTAAATTAATTGACTATTCATAATTTCGATCATCAAAATCAGCTGACCAAGCAATGGCCTAGGCATTTGACACACCTCTAAATTGTGGTAGGTGGTAAACTCAAACTCGATCTTTATCATAGTTTGTTTGTTTGTATGGTGTTTTACGTCATTTTCAACACATGTAAGGTTATATACTAGTATGACGGTCGATTTTTTTTGTGTTTGAGGCATCCACCCACTTTTCCTGGGTAGAACCAGTATTGTAAACATCCCGTCATCCGTAAGAATCGACACTTCCTCACTTACAAATCGAGCTCCCAGTGTAATTCGAACCCGCAGCGATGAGAGGTGAAGGTTTAGAATGCATTGTCGTTAACCATTCGACCACGGAGACGCTTCGTCTTTATCATAGATGTTCGACCAAGTTTATTGTAAAAGTTAAGGTATTTACGGTGTGATTTATTTTAAAACCAAATTTTGAAAATTATCTTATTTTTACTCTTTCATCTCAAGAGGCACCTTTCCTGGGTTTATATTATTTTCCAGAGAGAATTATTTTGTATCAGACATATCTTTTTGGCAGCTACTACAAACAGTGTCATTGAACATTTTCAATTCAGTTCTTCTTTCTAGACAAATTTCGCATTTAGAAAAAACGTACGACATCTGTTCTATTTCAAAGGCAAGTATAGCACCCATAGCAAGGTTGAATTTTTCATCTTACTGTAATGGTGCAGCTTCTGGTATGTCATTTATTTGATATGTTTTGATAATATACCTTTTTTCCCGTTTATTTCTCATTTCCCTTTTCTTTGATTCTGACTGTGTTTCGTTTTCAAGAGGTTTTGATTCCTAGTTTCCTACATAAAGATTGGATGTCATTGGTTATATTAGAGTTGGAATTTGAGTCCTTATTTGGTTCAGTATATGGTGTACTAATATAATTTTCTGAATTATGTTTGCTCTGTTGTTGCCATGCGTGTTTTCGGTGGGTGATATTCGCTTTTTACTTTTACTATTATCAGCGTCATTAGAACTTGAAACTGTTTATTGTTCAAAAGTAAGTCAATGGTTGTACATGACAATTCTCCTTCATTGGTTGAAAAAGAATACATGTGATATTGCTCTGCACCAAACTCATGTTACATTGATGTTGTAGCCTATAATGGTAGACACAGTTTCAATCTCAAAAGCTGTGGCCCACCCTTGACCATTTATCATTTCCCTCTCGTATTAAAGTTTGGTCATGTCAGGACTGTGGTAAATTTGGACTAACTCCTCCATGCCAATCCTGTTATCAGCAATATTATAAAATTATTGCCTTTTAGTGAGGTCGATATGTGTATATATTACATATTTGTCTGTGATTTGTATAGGAAATACTGGGAATAGAAAAGCTATATCAACTCGTTTGCCCAGTGGGAGATATTTCCCAGTACGGAACATTGTTCGGCCTTTTGCGTCAGTGGCGGGAATGCCAAATGACGTTCTGATTTTTACGGACATCATCGTCAGATTCCGCCACTAGGAAATAACGATTACGGAAATAAACGAAGAGTTCCGGTTCCACTTGTTTTGTTTGTATGACGTAACGTCGTCTTGGATGACGTAACGTCGTCTTGGCGTTCTGGTGTAAAAAGGCATTAATCATTAGAAATATTAATAAAATCATTTTAAATTATGTAATATATATACTCTGTAAAAGAAGTTTTGGACCATGGCAGTGTTCGAACCCGTACAATGATTGCTGAACCATGACATTCGACCATAGCCCTTATTATCTCAGTTGATAATTCACAATAGATCAACAATCAACAATAATTATCGTTTACAATGAAAGTTTGCGAAAAAATAATAATCTTTTTTATTGGTTACTCGAATGTGTCCGTAACTGTAGCTTTGTATGGACTTTGCAACATTTTTTACAGACCCTTTGTGTGTTCGCGATATTTTTTTAAAATCAAATCTTTAATGTTTCTGGTACCAAATTAACCGGGTAGGGTAGACCTTGGTTACTAAAACAGATACTTAAATTTTGTCCACTAGTTTTATTTTTATATGACTTTATATACCCTGGTCCAAAACTTTTTTTACCGAGTATAGTTTAATAACCAGTGTTTTTGAGATACTGAAAATATCTCCGTCGGTAGAGAAATAGCCCCTATATAAGAACTCGTGCTCCGCACTCGTTCTTATATCGGGGCCATTTCTCTTCCTCGGGAGATATTTCCCGTATCTCAAAAACACTGGTTATTAAACTCTATTTATCGACCTGATATCGCCTCGGTCGATATCACTTTTTTCAGGTCGATAAATACAACACATATCGACCGAACCTAAAAGGCAACAATTATTTTATTATTAAATCAAATTATTCATGGAATTTTGAAATTTTTGAATTTTGAATTTTTGGAATTTTGAATTTTGAAATTTGGAATTTTGAAATTTTGAAAATTTTGAAATTTTTGGAATTTTTGGAATTTCAAAATTTTGAAATTTGGAATTTTAAAAATTTTGAAATTTAAATTTTTTGAAATTTTGAAATTTTGAAAATTTGGAATTTTAAAATTTTTGAATTTTGAAATTTTGAAATTTTTTGAAATTTTGAAATTTTTAAATTTTTAAATTTTTGAATTTTGAAATTTAGAAAATTTGGAATTTTAAAATTTTTGAATTTTGAAATTTTTCGTAATTTTTGAATTTTGTAATTTTGAAATTTTTGAAATTTTTGGAATTTTTAAATTTTGAATTTTAAAATTTTCGAAATTTAATTTTTTTGAAATTTTTAATTTTTTAATTTTTGAATTAGTCAAATTTTTACAACCAATAACAAATAATAAAACAACTTCTAATGATAAGCATTTTTTTAATGAATATCGCTTCATCGTAACTACTTGTGACGGGATTAGCCGAACTAGTACGAATACTCCAAACTACGAAAAGAGACAATCGTCCAAGTGAAACAGACTGGATGATTTGAGGAAAAAATCCGAAATTGCCGAACACAATTTCATCAATGGCGGCGCTTCCGGTGCGACACAGTTTTTTTGCCCAGCCAGGTACGATTTCAACATTTGCACATGTGTTACCATTACCATAGAGCATTTAATACCGAGCTCTGCTCGGTATTAAATGAACCATTCTGCGTTCGTCGACTCTGTCGTCTTTTCGTTCTCTCTTCTTTTCGTCTTTTCGTTCTATCGTCTTTTTGCTCTGCATTTGTCGTCTTTTCGTTTCGTCGTTCTGTCGTCTTTTCGCCTTTAAAAGAAATAGTAACCCTTCGTTTATTATTGATTGGACATAAGGTATGCACACATCCTGTCTTTTTGACCCATATCCCCAACATTTCAAAATCGTCCCGACTTTTAATAGTCACCGTAAAATGGCCGCAATGACCGAAACGCGCATGTCAACCGGAAGGCGAAAAGACGACAGAACGGAAAGACGACGAAACGAAAAGACGACAAATGCAGCGCAAAAAGACGACATAACGAAATTACGAAACAAAGAGAGAACGAAAAGACGACAGATTAGAAGCGAAAAGTCGACAGAAGGCCACACGAAATAACGAAAAGACGACAATTTCAAATGGCGTCTTTTCTCGGCTGAAGTGTCGTCTTTTCGTCTTTTCGCGTGGCGTTCTGTCGACTTTTCACCCTTGAAATATCGTCTTCCCGTTCTGTTGACTTTTCGCGCTGCATTTGTCATCTTTTCGTCCTGTCGTCTTTTCGTTCTGTCGTCTTTTCGGGAGCGAAATAACGAAAAGACGAACAGACGACAAATGGCAGAAATCAGCCACCATACTTTAACTTTATTCTAGATTGGTCTCGTAATACAGCGAACCACCGCGGCGCAGTGTTGGAATGCATCAACAACTGATTCCACATCAGGTTAGTGGACTTCATCGAAAAAAAAGTTTTTGTCTAAATGTTAAAACTGGTCAAATTAACGGTGCAATCTTTCTTAAAAGATTAATTTGACCAGTTTAGTACGCCGCGCATTAAAAGTCAAACATTGTAAAACAATTGTATATTTACACCATGTTTCTACTATAAACAATCACACATTGGGGGGAAATGTTTATGTCACATTTTATACGTACTGTTTAGCGCAGTCAATTTATATTATAGTTTATATGCTTACAGACTGTGACATTTTCTTTTCTCAATTATTAGAAAATATGATGACACAATTCCTTTAAAATGAAAGGGTATCTATCGTCTGCGTGCTTTTTTAGAATACCTAAGCCGAAGTATCGAGTTTCAAGTAGAGAATCTCGAGTTTCGAGTTGACATTATTGAGTTACGTGTAGAAACAATCGCGTTTTGAGTAGAGAATCTCGAAAGTCATCATGTTTGACATAATGTACAAAATTAAACTTGGAAACTTGATGTTACTGTTTCAACGGATTAAGGGTATTAATTAGACAGAAGTGATAATAAGCTGCTGATCCAGCTATGCTGCTTCTGTGACACCATTGCTTATATTGTACTGCATATTGTGCAACTCTTTTCTGTTGGTGATACTCAAAGTTAGATTTTCTCTGCTCAAAACTCGACACTGTCTACTCGAAACTCGATTTTCTCCACTCGAAACTCGATATTCTCCACTCGAAACTCGATATTCTCATCTCGAAACTTCAACAATGTAAACATCGTTGGATTGGTGACAGTATTTTCTTCATGATTATTTTACTTGCTGTTACCTCGGAAACTTTGTAATGAATCAATTATATTTAATATCCGAAATGTTAGGATAATCCACAATGTTGTTAAAGCGTGAACTTCTTTTCGGGTACCTTTTATCCTCCCTCGTATGTTTTATAACCGTTTATTCAGCACTTCCCCGGCATACGATGAGGTTTTTATTATAACCATGTCCGCATCCATCCGGATATACGTTAAGGCATGCCTTATAACTTCCCCGGCATACGATGAGGTTTTTATTATAACCATGTCCGCATCCATCCGGATATACGTTAAGGCATGCCTTATAACTTCCCCGGCATAAGAAAAGGTTTTTATTATAACCATGTCCGCATCCATCCGGATATACGTTAAGGCATGCCTTATAACTTCCCCGGCATAAGAAAAGGTTTTTATTATAACCATGTCCGCATCCATCCGGATATACGTTAAGGCATGCCTTATAACTTCCCCGGCATAAGAAAAGGTTTTTATTATAACCATGTCCGCATCCATCCGGATATACGTTAAGGCATGCCTTATAACTTCCCCGGCATATGAAAAGGTTTTTATTATAACCATGTCCGCATCCATCCGGATATACGTTAAGGCATGCCTTTTAACCATTAATTCTGCATCCTTTCTCGTATTTATAATTTATGTTTTATAACCTTTAATACAGCATCATCCCTCGTATAGGGTGAAGTATGTTTATAACCGTTAATCTATTTATTGCTACTGCAACACCCCCTTTCGACGATTATGTGCAGGTTTCCTGGGTAGAACCAGTACTAAACAATCTGGTTTAATTATCTTTCTCAAGGATAAATAACATGACCATGGCGAGGATCGAACCCACGACCTTTCGATCTGAAGTCCGGTGCTCTACCACTGTGCCACGTACTCCACTAATGCGACAATGGTTAATGTTGCATCCTCCCTAGTATGTGTTGAATTATGTTTATAACTGTTAACTGGTCTTAACAAATTGTATTCCCTGATAGAAATTTATTTAATACATAAGATAACCTTATTTTTGTTAAACCTTTCAGGCAACATTGGCAAGACGTTTATATTCGGGATTTTGGACAATATAAGCACGCACACCAAGTCTGTTAGATTGGATATTGTTTCAGAAAGTAGCGGTACAGTTACACTTGAGATTCCATTTCTGGGTATTGACAGGACATACTCTATCTTGGGAGGAGCCTTGCTTTCCCTACCTATCAATGCCAGCATTCAGGGTGGTGGAACATTTCAGGACAAACGAGGAATTAAGCTTACATCAACCACGGATATTTCGGTTCTTGTCAGAAATTATAATCTGTACATGGCATCTTATGTCATTTACCCTGTAGAAAGCGTTGGAGACAGTTATATCATAGAATCGTACACGCCTTTATGGCATGATTACGGAGGAAGCAAACTGATGGTTATAGGTGTGTCGGATAATACTGCAGTCTCCATAAAACAAGGCAATGTGAGCGACTTTATTTTAAACAGACTGGAAGTATACCAAATGTCTGTCGGAAATGATCTTACTGGTTCCGAAGTTACATCTAATATGCCAATAGTTGTTATATCTGGAGCAGGAAACTCGCGTATTCCTGATCAATATAGTTTTGGCAATCACCTTGCTGCTCAAATGTTGCCCACTGATACATGGAGCGATGTGTACATAATTCCTCCTACACAACCAAAGAATGCATTTATTGTGAGAATCCTATCAGAAACCACAAATGTAACAGTCAGGAATAGTACTAATACATATACGGTAATTGCGACAAGTATGAAGGATCATTTGTTTGCCACCGACCCTGTGGTCATAACTGCTGACGCCCCAATAAGCGTTATTCAGTATGGAGGGATCGGTGACTACGATGCAAACGTGGATGGTGGTCCTTTTATGGCATTGGTTCCTGGAATTTCTCAGTATACGAACAAATACACATTTTCTGTTCCGCACATCACAGTCGGAGTATCCCATTTTCTAGCAGTTATCGTTCCTACTGATCATACCCATGGAGGTCACATACCACTATTGTTTTGGGGCTGCTGATTGGCTGAAAAAAGTATAGGTGTATTAGGGTATATCTTTTTCGAAAGAGCTGTTTTCTGATTGGGTAGAATTGCCTTAATCATAACTGGTGTACATAAAATGTCAAATAATATGTGTAGGTGATAAAAAAAAAAAAAACTGTATTTGTTCTTGCATCTGGGCTATTTTATTGAGAAAATTGCAGGTATAGTAAATTGTCAGAAATTCACATTTATTTGCTGCGAGCCCGACGGTCAGCACCTTCATCAAACCGAAAGTAGGTGAAAGCATTACAAACCCCCCAATTATTTTCACTTTTTTAAGTGTGTCTAAGTTAGTTCTTGAAAATAAAGTAGCCTAAAAGGTTCCCTTGGGTATGTAAAATGTGTTTTAGGGCCAAAAGGCTATAATGTAACCCTATGTAAAATGCAATAGTGGTATATGACCTGGACTGATACTGGATGGTATCAGTTTCCGAAGTTCATCCTCGATATCAGTTGACCGGCCATTAAATAAC
This sequence comes from Cyrtodaria siliqua, assembly GCA_037043455.1. Lineage (NCBI taxonomy): Eukaryota > Metazoa > Mollusca > Bivalvia > Adapedonta > Hiatellidae > Cyrtodaria > Cyrtodaria siliqua. Next base: position 211,623 of record JAWPHD010001366.1, read on the forward strand.
TTCACGGTCCTAACGTCTAACGTTACTGAGGGGTATCACGCTATGACGCATCAAATCAAAGATGTAGCATTTGGTCTACTGGTATACGGGTATTCTAATGTAACAGGTTATGGATTTTACGCTGGGCAGAACTTAAAAGGTAAGTTCCTTGACCAGTTGTATTTATGGAAGCTGTGTCTTACCGCAATGAGCATGTTAGTCAAGATAATGATATATGTATTTAATGAGCATTGTTCATGTGCCTTAAAGCCAATCGTAGATATGAACATATGGTCCGCAAACATTTAAGATACATTAACAGTATGTAACTAAATGTCTAGAAACTGTATGACACATTTACAATTATAGTATCACTGTTGGTTACGTGGGATGGTGTGGAAACGTACCTGCTTTGTTTATGCTTGGCTTTTTTAAAACATGCCACCCATTTCCAGTGGTATGTCTCGACTAACCCATTTACTCGTGCTGATCATATAATGAATGTCAGAATGTTGGAGTTTCACCTTTGTCTGAAATTGAATGGAGAGCCGACCTTCTTTTTCGATTTAGTTCCAATTATGCAAACTGTAAACATGCCACTTTCCATAGACAACACAAATAAATACAAGTAGTATAATAAGTGAGGGCAAAAGCACACGTTTCACTCGGTCTAAAATTTAAATGCCATTATTTGCTTACCGTGGCCATACCACAAATTGTAAAGGCCAAACCCTTGTTATATCGGTTATGGGAGTCTACACAACCACTAGGCGCCACGGCTGCAGATATACAGACACATTTCAGTCGGTCAAACCGGCAAAGACGTGTGTTACATGTTGCCAATATACTCATCACGTTTACATGCTATGGTGTTAGCGATATTGCTTTCAAAAGGGAACTCAAATTGGTGTATATACATTTACGTACGTTTTACGTAGTTTTAAAACATGATTGTATTAGAACAAAAGCTTTTGAGTTATACCATATACACAATCAAATTAAAAACTTAATATAATCTTAACAAAAAACAAACGATTTAAGATAATAGGCTTTATACATATTTCTCACAAAATTAACCGATATGAACTAAAATAGGTTATTGGGTATCCCCGTGCAAAGCAGAAACAGAATATTGGATATCCCCGTGTAAAACAGAAACGGAATATTGGATATTCCCGTGTAAAATACAAACAGAATATTGGATATCCCCGTGTAAAGAAGAAAACGAATATTGCGTATTCCCAGATTATGGTTAACGATTATTTAAAAAAAAAACAGACGATAAAGATTAAACAGAAACTAGCTAAAGCCACATCAGAAGCAAAATAGATAAGAAAAAATATCGCAATAGATATCATGAAAACTAAAAAGGTAAAAAAAAAAAAAAATACATGATGTCAATTAACTTATATTAATTTATCTTAATGTATTTAATTTATCCTATTTAATTTAATCTTATATCATACATGTCTTTATAGAAATAAAAAGAAAATTAGCAAACACAATGCAAACATCAAGTAATCTTATAAAAAAAATGAAATAAAATTATTCGAAATACAATCGAAAAAGGACATAGTCGTGATTTATACAAAGAACTATTTAAAGCAGAACTAGCGAAATAAAAGATCAGTCGGAACAGCTAACTAAAAAGTTAGCCGCACTTGCAGAAATGAGCCAATAACGAGCTACTCTTTCCGAAGCTATAGGTGATGAACTGCAAAAAGAGGAAACGTATTCGGGGTTACCTCTGTTATTTGATAAAGAGCCTTGTAAGGAAATACTACTGGGAATCTAGATGTTGGAAGTGATAAAGCTGTGGTAAAGTCATATAACTTACCCTTGACATCAATGGTAGCTAAAGATGAGTCTGTTTTAAAAGAAGCAATTGAAGATTCTAAACAAAGAATCAGTGAACTTGGTAATGATAAGGCTTATCTCACAAAACAGATAAAAAAAAGAGGAAATAGATGTAATGCAAAAAGAAACCCTTAAACAAGAAACAGAAAATTTAGAAAAGGGGTCAAACCAAAAAAACGAAAAAGAATACTGTTGGAAATGAATTATTATCATAGAGAGCTGAACAAAAATAGGGAAAACTATAGAATATAAGATATCAAAGTATAGAAAAATATAATATTATAATTATATTGAACACGATATGGTCTGACTTTGATTGATAATTTCAAAAGGCTTTACTTACTGGTCCTTTGGGATCATCAGGTCCGATCTTTGTGGCTTCAAAATAGAATATCGTTTAAGTCGGTGCTAGAAGGCGTGAGAGGTGTTGCATTTTACATTACCTCTCGTGAACAGACTCAGTAAAACCGAATCTGCTACATCTATCTCTTGTTTGTGTTTGTTGCTTTCAGTATTTATTTTAGTTATTAGCTGGCACCTAATGAATAAGTAGTATGGAAAGTAGAGGTATTAACATTAAGTGTTTCAATTCAGCCTGCTTAAACAATTTAAATTTGTTCTGTGGCTTTTATAGGAAATATGACATTTGATTTTAAAATTTGTGGTGTGGCCACTGTCAGCAAATAATGGCATTTATGTTTTAGACTGAGTAAAACCTGTGTGCTTATGTCCTCACTTCTTATACTACTTACAGCATGTGTTCTATACAATCGAACTCCAGAGAATGAGCGCAGTTGGCTTTTCTGGCTTGAAAATGTTCAAGTCTCCTTGAACTGCGAGAAATTGTTATAAAACAGTGTATACTTGGATAACATTTAAAAGATTACCTTTGAATAATCAAGCAATACATTCTGTAATTATGGACATTATCGTTCCTATAGTATCAGCGTGTGATTGTTTATACGAGAGGCGCCCCATTTATATTTGAACACTTTTGTTTAAGGTGGGTTTTTTCAGCGGAAGTGATTGTCATAAAAAATACGTGATTTAATGATGTGAAACTGTCATTTAGAACGTATGCATTTAAAAATAATATCCAATTTCACGCGGTCCTTTTTAAATTGCATTTTGAATAAGGTGTACAACATTTTCTAATTTGAAGCCTATATGTTGCTGTTGCCGTGGAGTTTTACCTTAAACCAAATAATTGCACTAAATGCATATCATAATTGTTTAAACCTGTGTTTATAATTTAAATATGATCGTATGTTTTATTTTAAGACAAAAATATAGATGCTGAATTAAAAGCTCGACTTTTTATCGCAATATTAAAACATTGACAGATAATAGGAAAATTTGCTCCTGTGTTACTGATAATTTTATAAATTAACCAAAATAACTGTTTTTATCATATTTTGTGATATAAAAACATGAACAATTATTGTTGATATATATCATATATGTATATTGTATACCTTATAAAGATATATTTGGTAAACAAATATATTATTTTTATCATTATTTGCAAATGTGTGTGTTTTGACCCTAAATTTTAAGTTATATATTTTTCTATCTTTTCTTTTGAGAAACTTATGAAACTTGTTTTTTATAGCGGAGGAAGTCACAAAAATGCCTGCAGTTAATGTTTTGAACTAGACGCTTTCGTAAATTTAGTCATTTTCATAGTTGAATTTCATGTTAATTTTCGCTAAAATCTTGAAAATCGACAAATTAAAAAAAAAATGCATATTACACTTTTCTACGTTCAGGCATGGACATATCGGATTACTATAACCTTTAACGATATTTTAAAAGCATTTGTGTTAAAATTTGTATTGCAGTTATTTTTATAATTGACGATTTTTGCTTCAAAATGTCATTCTCTACCCATTTTCAAAAATGCGGATGCAGCAACATAAGGACGCACATAATAGTGCATGCCATAATGTTTCATATCGAAGGAATCATTAGACTTGACATTACAATCAACATATTCGGCGAGAATTTCAAGATAGTTGATTCAGTTACACAATAAAAGTGTTCAAATATAAGTGGGGCGCCTCTCGTATATGCATACAGACTAATGGTTATGACATTATTTCAGACCCCAGTTGTTCCCTAGGACGTAACATTTGTGATAATGGATGTTGTACTGCCTCACCTGGCAAATACCATTGTACTTGTTTTGCCGGGTACGCGGGATCCCATTGCACAGACGATATTGATGAATGCATACACAGTCCGTGCCACTACGCATCCTCCTGCGTCAACACGCTGGGTTCCTATCAATGCAGATGCGACAATGGTTACACCGGGAACCACTGTGAACACGATATAAATGAGTGCACCACCAACCCATGTAAAAACAACGGGATATGTAGGAACATTCCCGGATCGTTCCTTTGTTTTTGCAGTGGATTTGAAGGTGACTACTGTGAAAAAGATGTTAACGAATGCTCTAGCAATCCGTGCAAAAATAACGGATCCTGTGTAAACACTGAAGGATCATTTGAGTGCAATGAACTGGAGGCATGCGCGTCACGACCTTGCAAACATGGCGGCACTTGTGCGAATCTTCCTGGTAGTTATACGTGCTACTGCACTGCAGGATACATGGGCCAGGACTGCTTACATGATTAGTATGAATGCGTCTACAATCCGTGTGGACACGGAGGTACGTGTTTGAATACACCAGGCAGTTACTTGTGCACATGCCCTGATGGATTCACTGGTCCGGACTGTGCTAGCGAAACAAGTAAGTTAGTATAAATACCAATATATATATAAACTACTTAAGAGTTTGCTAAGCCCCAGTAGTTCTGTTCGATAATTGATGGTGACTGGTTTCACCAACAGCATAAAACTTAACAATTAATTTTGTTTATGATTAATTTATGTGAAACTCATCATTTTATTGTTTATGTATTAGAAAACAATTTTTGCATGCATTTTTGCATGCCAGCCTACACAATACAGTTTTGTCCGGTATTTTGGGTGTTTTGCCCGGTATTTTTGGTGAAAGTCGAAAAAGGTTACAGTAGTATATAACAATTATATATACACGTATTCTCGCGGTCAATGAAAACTCACCACAAAATAAATTATTTTAAAAGTTAGAATTTGAGGTATTTGGGAAAAGATATGATATAATCCATATAACTGCCATGAATTTTCAGGAAAAGAAATTCATTCCTTATGTTTATATTATTTCAATTTACGCATGTATTTTTAAATGTATATTTCTTTAATTTTCGACGAAATTATTATTATATGAGTAGTATATAGTTGCAGTAGACTCAACGTAAGGTTTTAAAAGCAACGACTATAACCAAATATATGCCCGGGTAGCGCGGTCGCTGGCGTACTCGCTTATCATCAATGCAACCCGGGTTCGACTCACTGCATGAGAGGGACACGTGGGTTATCCATGGCTCTTCCGGTCTCCTCTCACTAACGCTGAAAACGAGCCATCGAGAGTGATATGTATCAGCTTTATAGCCGGTTTCATAGAGACTCATCCGAATATTGAACGATTCTATAATATGAATGTTACTGCTTTCACGTAATGGGAAGTCGTAAACAAATAGTTCATTGCCTGTGTTAACTGTAATAATTTAAGTCTGGAGAAAAAATAAGAAATAAAAATATTAAATTGATAGTTTTAGTTTGCAATAGAGTGTGGGCTTTCAGACAAACGGTAAGCCGGTAGTTGGTAGATATCTTGGCTCCCATGTTAACTAGATTCTGTCACACAGTCATGCGTTCGTCCACAAGCCAAGCTCTCTTGTGAACACGATTAATTGAGAAAACGGTTTCGGAGGTTTTCAAAATTATTGTTTTTAATTAACCCGGAACGACTTCGACAATGAGAAAATGCGGTACAGAATTGAGGCCCTTGATTAATTTAACTTGTAAACTTGAGTAAATAGGCACATTTTAATAAGTAGATGCTACAGAGTTATTGTCCTTAATTACTGAAAACTTGTTATAGCTTTTAACGCAATTGTTTAATTAAATGGATTTAGATTTTTACTATATTTTACTAATTGATTTAAATATTTGATTCAATAACATGTTGCAATAGTGTGATAATAAATAAAACATGAATTCAAGCATTATGTAGTTATTGTCCTTGATTATGTCAAAATAATCAAATGTAGCTTCTAAACCCAAACACATAATTATATAGGATATTCATCAATGGGTTTGAACTTTGTTTTAATATCTGACGTTCCATTCGTTTGGTAAGAGTTTGAAGTGGATGAGTTTGACAATTTTGTCAATGAGCAAAGTCGAATATTGAACGATTCTATAACATGAATTTTAGCGCTTTCACGTAATGGGAAGTCGTGAACAAATATTTCCATTGCCTGTGTTAACTGTAATAATTTTAGTCTGAAGAAAAATAAGAAATAAATGAATTAAACTGATAGTTTTAGTTTGCAATAGAGTGTGGGCTTTTAGACAAATGGTAAGCCGGTAGTTGGTAGATATCTTGGCTCCCATGTTAACAAGATTCTGTCACACAGCCATGCGTTCGTCCACAAGCTCTCTCGTGAACACGATTAATTGAGAAAACGGTTTCGGAGGTTTTCAAAATTATTGTTTTTAATTAACCCGCAATGAGAAAATGCGGTACAGAGTTGTTGCCCTTGATTAATTTAACTTGTAAACTTGAGTAAACGGATTCCGAGTTTAGCCACATTTTAATAAGTTGATTTCCACAGAGTTATTTTGTCCTTAATTACTGACAACTTGTTACAGCTTTAGACGCAATTGTTTAATTAAATGGATTTAGATTTTTACTATATTTTACTAATTGATTTAAATATTTGATTTCAATAACATGTTGCAATAGTGTGATAATAAATAAAACATGAATGCAAGCATTATGTAGTTATTGTCCTCGATTATGTCAAAATAATCAAATGTAGCTTCTAAACCCAAACACATAATTATATAGGATGTTCATAAATAGGTTTAAAGTTTGTTTTAATATATGACGTTCACTTTGTTTGGTAAGAGTTTGAAGTGGATGAGTTTGACAATTTTGTCAATGAGCAAATTTGCGCGTACGCTGCAGAATTATGTCCCGTGGATTGAAATTCAGTTTGCACTAACTTGACTATATAAAAACGGATTTTGATTATTTTATCTCGAGTTGACGTTTACCTCTATATATCAGAATTGCTAGCATCTTCGGTACTGTAAGATGAGTAAAAAAATAGATATAGGGTCCTAAGAAACCACAGCGTCCAAACGTAATGGCATCGAAGATCCGCACTGTACTACAAACATGGAGCAATATTTAATTATACAATGAAAAGACAAACATCCAACAGAAAGGGTTGTGAATACAGGGTTACCGACTTGGAACGGTCAGTATGCAATAAGGCCTACAGGTACGGCAAGCCGTTTCAACAATCATCATAGAACCTAAGTTCTCACCTTGTTTGTGCAAACGGCATGCCATATACAGGTTAGCTTGAATCGATGTTATGTGTACACAATCCTCGCTATTATCCTGCCTTCAGCGCCCAGATAGACACGACAGTGTAAACAAAACTACATCCCATCAAAAGGAATTTTCTAACAATAAAGTCCACATCCACAGAACTAACAAAAGAAACACTAAGATGTTGTTGTAAAGCTATATAAAATACAAAATCAGAAACATCTCAGGATGTATACTTAATTGTACTGAACAACCACAGCAGTTACAGCCAAAGGCAAACCAATCTAGGGTGCAACCAGAAAACCCGAGGGATGAAACCTCAGGCACCTACATCCCTTGGTCGGGGTTTCCGTATGTGCACTTATAGAGTCCCAAGAGGTTGTCCAGTCATCGCACAAGGGAAAAGTGAAGCGTAATGACTGACTGTAGAGGGGTCAATCACTAAACATGCAATGCGTTGTAATACTAAAGTGTCTTATCCTTTTCTGACGAACTTCCTGATTACTTTTGTAAAGCGGCCAGGAAACCCGCCAGATCCCTTAACTTTTGAAGTGTATAGACCACATCTCCATAACATAAGGGATGTGATATTCATCAATTCAAACAAAACTGAATACCAACATTTCCTCATACAAGTGAATGTCTGACAGTGATTTACCTAGATAAATTTTCTCCCCCGAACCCCCAAATACAATAGACTGGAAATAGGGCCTTAAAATCACTAAAGCATTGGTAACCGGTCATAAAATACCAAACCATTTACATCAGTGTACATTGAATGTCTGACAGTGATTTACCTAGATACATTTTCTCCCCCGAACCCCCAAATATAATAGACTGGAAATAGGGCCTTAAAATCACTAAAGCATTGGTAACCGGTCATAAAATACCAAACCATTTACATCAGTGTACATTGTACTTGAATGTGATTGATTGATTGATTGATCAATCAATTGATTAGATCGATCGATTGATGAACGTATTGATGTTTCATGTCATTTTAGTACATGTTGGACAATTCAATTCAATTTAATTCTTTATTACTGCATAAACATTACACAATATTCATCGCCATCAACAAGGTGGCGTTAACACAAGTTTAAAATACATTTCATGAAATAGATACATATACATTCATACAGAGAGAGCATGATTTTAATGACACATTTATTTATTTTTTATTAAATTATTATTAAATTTATTTAATTTAGTTTAAGGATATTTATGTTATTGATATAGTACTGAAATAATTATATCTTAGCATATACAATACATGATAATAAGTAAGGAACAACAGTTGTAGTCACTATAATCGCTAATAATGAATATTAATACAACGTGAAGCCAAGTTCGTCAACAACAATATAGCCTTTTGTTGGTATTAATCATATGTAAACATAGACAGATCGAGAAGATCGAAATTCACGACCATATATGACGGTCAGTTGTCTTTTTTTTTGTCTTTTTTTGTGGTAGAGACAGACCGCCCCATTTTCCTTGAGTAAAACCAGTAATGTACATGTATACCTCTCGCCATCCGTAAGAATTGACACTTCCTCACTTGACACTTCTTGAAGGCGACATCTTAATAAGACACTGATGTGATCAAATTAAAGTAGAGCGTTTCTAGGTTCGTGGACCGATTGTTTTGATATTTGATTGTATAAAACAAAATAAGGTTACGAATGTTTTGTGTTTGGAAGTGGTTCACTTTGAATTAACAGACCCACGTCATCGTATATAATCTAAAATAATTCAAAAACAGGCAAGGCATGTAAAATATCTCTTTATTTTCCATCTGGAAACAAGTAAAAACATAAAAAATAAAACATTGAATCAGTAGAAATATTTCAAATCAAGAAAACAAATACAGATGACAAAATACTGGCAACGAAACATGTCCACGTGGTGTATGAAGCACTTCCGGACGACTGTGATTGGGCATGTGCAGAATGAACATCCGGTTGTTTTATCTGGCCCATGCTATTCACCTCAAGTGGTGAAATCACAACTTTTCTTGCTTCCTCAAACACCCTATTTTCCCACAATTTTTCCCATAATTCATCTCCAATTTGACTGCCGAATGTTCTTAAATCGTCAGCGTTAAGAACCATTTTTGACTTGTATCTAAATATGGATGGTCCGATTTTGGCTGTTACATACGCGTCGTAATAGGAATTTGTTTTGTGTAAACGATTCACGTCGTTCATTTCAATCTAAAATGTAAATAAAAACGTGTGAAAATACTGAATGATTAATACAACATATTAAGTAGTAGATAACAATGGCACACAATCGAAAACAATTCATAAGCCTTAAGAAAACCGGCAACTAACTATGCTTCACGTCATATATCCTTTAAAACCAAGGGACCTCTAATAACTTCTATCAATATGTTCTTCGTATTTCATTCAAAACCAAGGGGCCTCCTATAACGTGTTCATCGTCCGGCCTATATATATATATCTGGGTATATATTCCCATGATATTACCTTTAAAACCAAGGGGCCTCCTATAACGTGTTCATCATGCGATCTATATACATAGACCTGCATATATATATCCGTGATATTACCTTCCAAAACCAAGAGACCTCCTATAACGTGTTAATCAGAACCAACTAACAATACGTTCTTAATATTACCTTCAAAATCAACGGGCCTCCTATAACATTTTCATCCATCAGAGCCAACTAACAATACGTTCTTAATATTACCTTCAAAATCAACGGGCCTCCTATAACGTTTTCATCCATCAGAGCCAACTAACAATACGTTCTTAATATTACCTTCAAAATCAACGGGCCTCCTATAACGTCTTCATCCATCAGAAGCAACTAACAATATGTTCTTAATATTACCTTCAAAATCAACGGTCCTCCTATAACATTTTCATCAGAACCAACTTATGATATGTTCTTGATATTATCTCCAAAATCAAGTGACTTCCCATAACGTGTTAATCTAACAGTATGTTCGTAAAATTACCTTCAAAATCAACGGGCCTCCTATAACGTGTTCATCATACGCCTTGAGATATCCGCCAACAGAGTTGTCTAAGCGTTTTATTTCATCTCTTGCCTTTTCAACACCTTCGCCACAAACTGTCAAATTAAACAAATGTTAGAAGGTTAATATATTTCTGAAAGTACCATAACATGCTGATGATGCTATGTCATACCCGCCAACACATGTCGATAGTACAACATTAAACCCTACTGTACAGTATATGTACCACCCTACTGTACAGTATATGTACCACCCTACTGTACAGTATATGTACATGCGCTCAATATAAATTTAAACTGACGTTAAGTCCCAAATGCGTCATATAATTTTCTATCTGGTGTTTGATCCAGCACAACTGAGGCTGCAACTTTGATTTAGAGTAATTTCCAGATTGTGTTGTCTTATTACCTTAGCGTATACGTTTTTGTTTATCTAAGTTTGTTCTACCAGCATAATTTATTCCATAAACTATTTCCTTTCGAAACTATAAGAAATTAGATTTAATGGCTGGCACATTTTGTATTTTGTTGTATACATTACTATTACGGTTTTTAAATCGATTGATGAATATATCGAGTAATGAATATATCGAGTAATGAATATATCGAGTAATAAGTCACAATTACACCAACTCGTGTTTGGCCTAAAATCATGGAAAGTAAATGTTCACAGAGAATTATATCAACTGCAGTTTGACCAAGAAACACGGAAATTAAATGTTCTCACAATTACATCAACTCGAGCTTTACCTAGATGCACGGAAAGAACATATTTACATACAATTACATCAACTCTTGTTTGATATAGACACACGAAAGTAACTGTTCACAAACAATTAGATCAATCATAGAACAATTATATTTGACCTAAATACATGGAAAGTTAATGTTCACATACAATGATATCGACTTATAGTTGACTTAAATACATGGACAGTTAAATTTCAAAATACTTATGTCTTTTTTCTTACTTTAAAAAGTTCGTAACTTTCTTCAAATCTCTAAATTAGTCTGACATGTGTCATGCCAAAACAACAAAAATAAGAAAACTAGCTTTGAATCTCAATTATTACATACCTTCAAATCTCAGTTTCTTTTCAAGGGTACAATTATGGCACTGTGTCTCGTAGGTTTTACAATAAGTGTTAGGATCTTCCTTCAACTGTCCACACTCCGGGTCGGTGTGTCTCTTCCTTCGGCCTTGAGACCCCGCCGGCATTTGACCATTTTGAGATTGACCTGGTTGGAACTGACCTTGAACATTTGCACCGTTGTTAGGATTTTGAGGGAATTGCTGAACTTGCTGTACTTGATTGGAAAGATGAGCTTGGCCTTGAGTTGGCACTGGCGGTTGCTGGGATGGTCGGTTATTATTCATGGGCTGAATCACGTTAGGCACTTGCTGACCTTGGGGAATCTGGTTAAAATTGGATTGACCTTGAAATTGTTGTTGATTTTGGAACGATGGCATCGCTGATCCACCAGTCTGAATAGACTGAGAGACAAATTGACCTTGAGGAGGTTGGCCTTGGAATTGTTGATTCTGGATCTGACCTAATGGATTCTGAGCTTGAAAGAGTTGATTAGCTACAGCCTGCTGGAACTGTGCTGCATTCATTTGACTTTGCAAGACTTGGCCAAATTGATTTTGATTTTGACCTTGAAATTGACCTTGACCTTGAAATTGACCTTGAGGCATTTGAACCATCTGTCTTGGAAATGCCATTCCACCGGGTATTTGAGAAACAGTATTCATTCCAGAGATTTGCTGTAACCTGGTATCCATATTCATGTTTGGATTTCCTTGCGCGCTAGGGTTGATATTGGACGTAAATCCTACATTAAAATTTCCGTTCACAACATCCGTGTCCGGATTATCTGAAAAAAAGTTGGTAATAAAGAATAAAGGATAAAGAAGATAGGATAAATAATATATATAGGATAAAAAATACAGGATAAAGAATGAATAACGAATATAGAATAAAGAATATACAATAAAGAATATGGGATAAAGAATATATGATAAAGAATACAGGATAAAGCATACAGGATAAAAATATGGATAAAGAACGGAGAATAAAGAATATAGGATAAAGAATATAGGATAAAGAATATAGGACAAATAATATAGAATAAAGAATATATAATAAATAATATAGGATAAAGAATACAGGATAGCGAATGGATAAAGAATATAGAATAAAGAATATAGGATAAAGAATATAGGACAAATAATATAGAATAAAGAATATATAATAAAGAATATAGAATAACGAATATAGGATGAAGAATACAGGATAACGAATACAGGATAAAATATATAGGATAAAGAATATAGAATAAAGAATATAGGATAAAGAATATAAGATAAAAAAATACAGGAAAAGGAATAAAGAATACAGGATAAAAAGTGGATAAAGAATATAGAATAAAGAATAAAGGATAAATAATGGATAAAGAATATAGGATAAAGAATACAGGATGAATATAGGATAAAGAATATAAAATAAAGAATATAAGATAAAGAATATAGGATAAATAATATACAATAAAGCATATGGGATAAAGAATATATGATAAAGAATACAGGATAAAGCATACAGGATAAAAATATGGATAAAGAACAGAGAATAAAGAATATAGGATAAAGAATATAGGACAAATAATATAGAATAAAGAATATATAATAAATAATATAGGATAAAGAATACAGGATAAATAATATAGGATAAATAATATAAGATAAAAAAAAGAGGATAAATAATACAGGATAAAGAATACAGGATAGCGAATGGATAAAGAATATAGAATAAAGAATATAGGATAAAGAATATAGGACAAATAATATAGAATAAAGAATATAGAATAACGAATATAGAATAACGAATATAGGATGAAGAATACAGGATAACGAATACAGGATAAAATATATAGGATAAAGAATATAGGATGAAGAATACAGGATAACGAATACAGGATAAAATATATAGGATAAAGAATATAGAATAAAGAATATAGAATAACGAATATAGGATGAAGAATACAGGATAACGAATACAGGATAAAATATATAGAATAAAGAATATAGAATAAAGAATATAGGATAAAGAATATAGGACAAATAATATAGAATAAAGAATATATAATAAATAATATAGGATAAAGAATACAGGATAGCGAATGGATAAAGAATATAGAATAAAGAATATAGGATAAAGAATATAGGACAAATAATATAGAATAAAGAATATATAATAAATAATATAGGATAAAGAATACAGGATAGCGAATGGATAAAGAATATAGAATAAAGAATATAGGATAAAGAATATAGGACAAATAATATAGAATAAAGAATATAGAATAAAGAATATAGAATAACGAATATAGGATGAAGAATACAGGATAACGAATACAGGATAAAATATATAGGATAAAGAATATAGAATAAAGAATATAGGATAAAGAATATAAGATAAAAAAATACAGGAAAAGGAATAAAGAATACAGGATAAAAAGTGGATAAAGAATATAGAATAAAGAATATAGGATAAAGAATATAGGACAAATAATATAGAATAAAGAATATATAATAAAGAATATAGAATAACGAATATAGGATGAAGAATACAGGATAACGAATACAGGATAAAATATATAGGATAAAGAATATAGAATGAAGAATATAGGATAAAGAATATAAGATAAAAAAAATACAGGAAAAGGAATAAAGAATACAGGATAAAAAGTGGATAAAGAATATAGAATAAAGAATATAGGATAAAGAATATAGGACAAATAATATAGAATAAAGAATATATAATAAAGAATATAGGATAAAGAATACAGGATAGCGAATGGATAAAGAATATAGAATAAAGAATATAGGATAAAGAATATAGGACAAATAATATAGAATAAAGAATATATAATAAAGAATATAGAATAACGAATATAGGATGAAGAATACAGGATAACGAATACAGGATAAAATATATAGGATAAAGAATATAGAATGAAGAATATAGGATAAAGAATATAAGATAAAAAAAATACAGGAAAAGGAATAAAGAATACAGGATAAAAAGTGGATAAAGAATATAGAATAAAGAATAAAGGATAAATAATGGATAAAGAATATAGGATAAAGAATACAGGATGAATATAGGATAAAGAATATAAAATAAAGAATATAGAATAAAGAATATAGAATAAAGAATATAGGACTAACATGATAACTCTGTTAAGGAGAGATGTAAACTGAATTAATGTTTACTCACGATTATAATAACTGTTTTGACTTCGGGTGTAATGCATTACCGACCAATAAACATTAATAAACAATCATTCAGCAACCAATATATTTTCGGGAAGGGCCGTAACTAATGTTGTTAGAACTTGTGGCCCAACCCGTTTGCATATTATATGGCAATAAAATATGTTTAAATCAATAAACGTTTAGGTTTAACACCTTTATTATCTCCCCTGAAAGCTTCCGGGTGGAGACAAAAGTTTTTAATTTAAAAAGGAGGGTTTTCTTTGCTTTAGCATATATCTGCAGTGTTAAAGACAGATGATACAGAAATCCCATGATGATATGAAGTTTCATTAAAATTTCAGAAATGTTTGACAGAAACACCACATATTCAGCTAGTGTATGAATTTTGAATTTTCACAAATAAATATGAGCGAGGAAAAAAAGTCTGGCCGACTCATGTAGTTTATTGTTTTAAATTACCAGTCTTACTGAAGATATTCAACCAAGGTTTGCTACCCTGCTTTGAAGTTCATATGTTGGAAAATGTAGTATGGGAAATTAATTGTGGTATGAGAACTTTACAAACAATCATTTAACGAACAATAAAAAAGTGTAAACAATCATTCCTCGACTGATAAACATTTACAAACAATTGTTAAGAAAAATGCAACTGTTCTGAATCTTTATTTAGCCAATGTTTATTTGGCATACCAAAACCCGAGTGTTTTTTTCTTTTTTTGTTGGTGTTATAGAGCATTTTCAATACACATTCCTGCTGCATTAAGATTATCTAGAAGGGTAAGTTATGATCTATGTTAGGCTGCATGTTTAAGTTTTATTAAAAGGGGCATAACTCTGCCAAAATAAAAGTCAGAGTTGTTGGACATGTTAGTGGCACAGAATCATTGTTAAGGATTAAGGAAGAACAATGTAAAGTGTCATGACCACAGATCAATGTTATACTTGTCATGACCACAGATCAATGTTATACTTGTCAATGGCATTGACTAACTGATGAGGAAGAACTGTATAGAGTTTCATGACCGACTAACTGATAAGGAAGAAATGTATAGAGTTTAATGACCGACTAACTGGTAAGAAAGAACTGTATAGAGTTTCATGACCGACTAACTGATGAGGAAGAACTGTATAGAGTTTCATGACCGACTAACTGATAAGGAAGAAATGTATAGAGTTTAATGACCGACTAACTGGTAAGAAAGAACTGTATAGAGTTTCATGACCGACTAACTGGTAAGGAAGAACTGTATAGAGTTTCATGACCGACTAACTGATAAGGAAGAACTGTATAGAGTTTCATGACCGACTAACTGGTAGGGGAGAACTGTATAGAGTTTCATGACCGACTAACTGATAAGGAAGAACTGTATAGAGTTTCATGACCGACTAACTGATAAGGAAGAACTGTATAGAGTTTCATGACCGACTAACTGATAAGGAAGAACTGTATAGAGTTTCATGACCGACTTACTGGTAAGGAAGAACTGTATAGAGTTTCATGACCGACTAACTGATAAGGAAGAACTGTATAGAGTTTCATGACCGACTAACTGATAAGGAAGAACTGTATATAGAGTTTCATGACCGACTAACTGATAAGGAAGAACTGTATAGAGTTTCATGACCGACTAACTGATGAGGAAGAACTGTATAGAGTTTCATGACCATGGGTAAATATGTTGTAAAGGCATGACTTATTTGACTAGTGTTAGGGTATTTCGTGTGGTAAGATGAAGATGTGTGTGAAGTTCCGTGAACATGGGTGTTTTTTTCTACTAATGGCCAAGGCTATGTTGCCGTTTAAAATGAGACGGACGACGGACGACTACGAGGGACGACACGTTCTACGTTGGAGATGCAAAAGGAAGAGATACAAAAAAAATGAAGTAATTCAGCATTCATGCAACTTACTCATAACCTGCTGAAAGGTACCGAGGACCTTGCTGAACACTCCACTTATTCTATCTTTAAAAACTGCAACTTTCTGTCCCACCTCGTCTATTATCGAAGGCATCTGCTCCAGCACAATTGCGCCGTTATGATTGATGGAATCCAGAAATGGGCGCGAGCTCTTTAGCTTGCTGGCTAACAGCTCGGCAAGGTTCACAGCATGATCTTCATTTTCTGTGCAAACATAAGAAAAAATGTAGATAATATATATGTGAATGCACAAAGTGTATGTAAAACGGAGGAATATACACGTGTTTCTCTATTAAAATTGAAGCATCATTTACTATGCGTGACCGCCGCAGTATTAATCGGCCTGCTATGTATAACACCGAGGTGGGGTTTTACAAAAACTAAAATGCACAGTTGTCCCCGTCTTACCTTCATAGTGAAGTTTAATAAAATTCATACCTATGATCAATGTTCCAACTTTGTCTCCAAGCTCGGGTATTAAGTGTACATTGTTGGCGGCCTTCTGCACGTGTACACTTATTGTCTTCAGCGCTTGGTCTGTGTTTATGTTGTCATTTAGATCTTTTAAACTCTGATCCACCTCAGAGTTCATGATAGTTTCACTTTCCTTTCGCAGACTCTCGGGAATACCTTTTAAACAAATTAAATATGATGACACAAGATAGACTATATTGTATCAAGTTTATTTTTTATAGAGCGAGTTTTGCAAACATTTAACAAAAAATCATTTATAAAATCGTACTGCACGGTTATGATCAAATGAATAATTTTTTTGAAAATGTAAAAACACAAGAACGCCCACATGATCGTCAATTATTTAAATTACATTTGTCAACATTTAACTATGCACTCGTTAGATATGTGCTGTTCCTGTTATAACGATGTTTCCTTCTATTGTGCCGGCAGATGTTTATTTTCCATCTTCTATTATTGTGCCATTGTGCCGACTGGCAGAGTTTTGTTTGTCATCTACTTCCATTTTGTTAGCAATATGTTGAAAACTTAACTACTCTCAAAGTTAAAACATGTGGGTCAATTATTGGACCGTTTTTGTTGTTGTTGCTTTTTAATTGTTAATAAACCAAATCGGTTTTCATATTCATGGATGTATGTTTGACAAACCTTGCAGAATGTCCGTTCTCGCCTTGTGAGCAAACTCCTTCATGTTTTTGTCGACATCTCGTGGAGACTGGGAAAGAAACTGAAGTCCCTGGATCTTAATGGGATCGTGGCTGATTATCTCCATTAAAGGCCGAGAAACTATCTCACATTCAGACATCCTGAAACAAAGTTATCGTTAAGTGGCTGTTAGTGACATTTCTAATTCGCAGGTAAAATAGTGTACCTGCTTTTTCGAGTCTGTGTTGGCAACATCTGGTAGTAGTGTAGGTGTTTAGTATCTTGCTTCGTTTGTGTTGACAATGGCAGTAGGTAATAGCATGTGTTTGTGTGTATTGACAACATTTGGAATAGTATATTTGTTTTTGTATTCTTGCTTTATTTGTCAACGTTGACAAACTCGGCAACAAGTTTATGTGTTGTGTGTCTGCCTGTTTTGCTTGTCTTAGCAAACTCGGGAAATAGTTTATGTTTTGTGTGTTGATACAATCTAAAAACTGTTGATATGGAAATAGTGTATGTGTTGATACAATCTGGAAATAGTATATGCGTTGTGTGTCTGCTTTGATCACATCCGGAAAAATGTAAGTATTTTGTTCTATACTTGCTTTGTTTGGTTTGACAATAAATCCGGTAATGTGTAGTTTGTGTCTACTTGATTTGTTTTGACAAACAATCTGAAAAAAGGTGTGTTGTGTCTATATGCTTTGTCCGTCTTGACAAACATGACAAACACTTGACATTATTCAAAATGATTGGCTATAATACTTGTGTGAGTTGTTTGTTTAAAAAGAAATGTTTAATAATTCATTTTGTCCTAAACACTGAATTTTAGCACCAACGTACAGTATGATACCTGTACCATTGTTAAAGAAACATGTAAGAATTTGATGGGTGACGGCGTTTATCCGGTTTTAAACACGGTAGTAAATTGCAAATTCCATAAAGCGCGTTAGAGTTTCATGGTAAATATAGCATTCACTATACTGGCGTTTATAACCACATTAACGTCGAAAAAAAACGATATTTCCATTATTTTCCCGTAGCTATACCACCAATAACGTGCCTTGTGAGGACGATAATGCTAAAACGTGCAAGAGACAACGACCGTCAGTGTATTTTCAGACTGTTCGCATGCATCTAATGGGTCTCAGTAGAAAATTGCTACATCGGTTGAGATACAATGGATGCGTGCGCCACATAAGATCGCAGTAGCTCCGCCTTCTTGAAAAGTCAAAATTATTCGGAATTAGATGCTATTTCAACAGAATGTATCAAATTCATGTACATATGTTTTTCATTTATAAAATTCAAACTATGCACGAGAAACTTTATACAAACAATGGCATGTGGTTTATGGAGTTCTTAACTGAGAATGAATTAAACACGTAATAGATAGAGTCTGGTCTCAGCGATTTGGCTTTTTAAACACAGAGATGGGTGTAGCTCATTGAGGTGTTTAAATAACCAACGAGCTGAGACAGACTCTATCTTTTTTGTAGCATAGTGTACTTAGTAACACTGTGACGTCATAGTGACCGTACTATAAATTACAATATCTGGTAGTTGTAGAACGGTATAGCCACGCCCCTTTAGTTACCCTAGATTAACCGATTAATGCTCTGCACTCACCAAAGGAAATGTCACCGACCATGCTACAATGCCAAATAGTATATATTTATGTGAGTACCTGTTCTGACAGCGCTCCATCATACAGTCTAAGCAGTGTTTTTCTAGAGTTGTTACATTTTGCACGCATTCCTTGGCGTACTCGACAAGCAAGGCACGGATGATTTCTGTTCTAGCCAGCTCATTGGCCAATAACTCCACTACGCGAGCTTTGGCAGCAACGTTTATAACTGAAAGATAAATAGTAGAAATGTCTCCATGGGACAAGGACGCCAAAAATTGTGAAATTGTAGTCGTTGCAAAACTCATGATCATAATCCGTGAATCTGACCGGAAAGCTGTGATACTAAGAACATGTCCAACTCATGACAGTTCTGTATGAACATGTCCATCTCATTTCAGTTCTGTATGCACATGTCCACATCATGTCAGTTCTGTATTGCAATCCATTTCAACTGGATGGAAACTAACTTAGTACAAAAGGAGCCGAATTCGCGGTAGACTAGCTTATTTCTGTGCCCTGTACTAAGTTTCATATCGATCGGATGGAAACTGTAAGAGTGAAAACTAAGGAGAAATATTTGAAGGAAGAAAAAGAACCAACTACTGTAATTCATGTCCGATTTTTGTTTAACGCCGAAATGATATGCATATCTTGGCCTCATATCCAATTTTGCTGTATACTTGTTTAACAATCCATGGTAAACTGTGGAAGGAGTTAGACGCACAAAATACGTTAATGCAAAATGTGAGTCATAACTCCAGTAATTACAAGTTTGATGTTTACGCCGAATCGATATGCACATCTTGGCATAATAGTGAACCATCGTGTATTACTTCGACACGGCAAACGCTATATGCCCCTTCACCATTCGGTGGTAGTGGCATAACAAAACGGTTTCCTACAGACATGTCGAAGCCGGTTGTTTATTACATATTAAGCATATTGTATTAAAACATTCGTGCGCGCGCGCGTTTTTTCCAGAATGCATGCGCGTATGTGCATTGTGTGATTACGAATATATATAAGGGTGAGAAATACATACATCTACAAAATACCTTTCAAAAAGCACTGGATCCCCGAGGGAAAATGTTGGAATAAATTAATAGATGGGGAAAAAAACATTTATACAGTGCTACAGTTTATAAAAACTCAAGCGCTTTCGGCTAACGCCTTCATCAGGAGTACACAAACACGAATATATATATATATATATATATATATATGTATATATATAACACATATATAGTTCGTTTCTCCCTATATATAGTTCTGCCTTGTGAACGTGAATCTCTTACGAGATCCCAATTTCGAAAGTTGCCGTAGTGAGTTGAAATTCTCTCCCTTTATTATATTTACTGAATTCACAGTATCCTCAAGATCCGGCACCTTTCATTGTCACTGTCTCAATATATCTGTGTGTGGTTGAACGCTTAAATGTGGCCCACTCATATAAGCTATAACTGTATGTATGTATGCGTCTATATGTTAATTGTGCCTCCAGACGAGTGTGTTATGATGTAGAGATACAGTTCATCAACGTGTGTTGCAGCTACCTTTTTTAAGGAGTGGATTCATACGCTTGATTTCTGTGTATCTCGTCATAGCTAGGCGCCCTGCGTAGTTCGTCCGAAGGTTGTCTGTCCTTGGTAGTTCCCAAATATTTCTCCCTATATATATATATATATGAAAGTATTATTAACAACTTACTTATGATATCGTTTTTGTCCATTTCACGGAGTCTGGGTGGAAGTGTCGTCAATGCCTGTTGGGCCTGCGTGATTGTCACGTGCAGGATAATGCTGACCAACACAATAGCGGGCAGATATCGGCATAGCATAACTTGTGTATCGCTGGTTGTTAACTGTAAATACGTAAGTTAAATAAGATATTAAGATAGATAAGGCTGTCAATTCACTAAAATAGAAACGCCGCCGAAAGATAAACAGGAAGTGACAGTCCTAATTCATGTTGACAAGCGTGTCCCCGGGCACCAGAAGTGACTAGTTATGATGTAGTTAATACTTAAAATTCGATGGATAAAATATTCAATTAGATCACTGCAAATTATTATATCTTATATTAACACGAGTGTTAGGCCTAATATTGGGTAAGTCCTAATGACAAATATATGACTGTTTGATCAAGCAAACAATAACAATGCACGTTGACGTTAAACGCTAAACTGTATTATTTAGGAAAATAAACTCCAATGAAAAAGAAATACATTATGGGAATGCTGCTGTTAATTGAATGGTACGGGGCTCCTTTCGGAAAGACGATTAAAAGAGCAACACACCAATGTTTACCCCTTTAAAGATTCATTATTGACAGAAAGCTCTGTGAGTAAAACTTGTAAACGTATAAGGCCGAAAACGTCGCCAATGTAAAACGTCGCCCTTTCTTTAAATATGGCTCAATTTTCAAAGAAGTGTTTTCAGCATAGCATTACGTGCTCCATTAAGCGATGGGAAAGCTTATATTAGTAGGATTTTATACGGATATATCGACAATAAAACTTGTTTAAAAACTGTTTTACTGTAAACAAGATATAAAATTATTGTTAGAATCTCATACAAATTATAGTAAAATTTCATCTGTGTATCTGAATTAAATGTAAATTGTTTTATATGTAAAGTGTTGCGTTCAAATTTAAAATTTAATATCCAAATAATGGAAGATATAATAAAAACAACTCCCCTCCCCTGTCCTCCATGTACGGGAAGCCCATAAAAAAAATTCGGGTGGGTGTGTTGGGGCAGGGCGGGGGCGCATCATTGATATAGGACATATGTAAAAAAAAAAAAAACGATGCAAATCAGAGTATACATTCTGGTAATTGCTCACCTTGTAATAAATATGAATGAGTATAACGTGTATGCCCTATCCTGCACCGGGCTAGGACAACTTATTCTCGACGAATGGGTCTACTAGAAGAAGCCATTCTCCAAGTAACGGTTTAATTGAGTGGAGTTTATTGTTAGCTGAAAAATCCCAAGCGGCTTGCCAAGAGTTACGAATACATGTGTTAATACAACTTTTAAAATCAGTATAAGGTAATTTAGCATTATATATATGTAAACCTAATGCTGCTTTAGCAGCACTATCAGCTCTATCATTACCACGTATTCCTACATGGCTTGGAAGCCAGCAGAAAATAATAACATTATCAACTATAAGAGAATTGTACTTTTCTAAAAGCAGAAGCACAACTGGGTTATCATGTTTCATATTACCCAGTGCTTGAAGAGGTGAAAGGGAATCAGAAAATATTACAAAATGGTCATCATCAGATTCCTGAATATAATTTAAGGCAAGTTCATTGCCTTAAGTTCAGCTAAAAAGATAGAGGCCTTGTCAGGCAGGCGGCTCTTTATGCTGTTTGTGAACAACAGCTGCTGCAGCTATTTTATCTCCATCTTTAGAACCATCTGTGTATATATGTTGAAAGTTATTGTATTTTATTTAATTTCATTAAATTTGCTTTAAAAGACAGTAGGGTATGTATTGGATTTGTTACTATTACAAAGATCTCTTAATCGAAGTAACGCCTCAGATCAAATGGCATTTTAAATGCACCTTTTTCCCATTTTTGAAGCACATAAACACGTTTTTATCGCCCCCATGTTGCGGCATTCGTTTGCTTAGCCATATAACGATTGAATTGGATATATTGGAAATGCTCTATACCTTGTATATGTTCTGACACGTGTAGATTGAGCTGTCAGATACGATCTTGCGTACTGGTAGTGAGTCGAAATATTCTGGAACATTTCTTACGAACGACAATAATATTTCAGCCTTTTCGAAATAAGAGCGTGAGCAGAGAACTCAATATGTGTAACACTAATTGCAAGTATTCAACCATACGCTCGCAATCAGCATCCGTACCAGGTGAACTTAGACGTCTTGACTGAGACTGAGAATACCAAGTATTGTAATTACACACTATGGTCCTAAATAAGGAAGTTGGAGTTAGAGTACACTATGGTCCAAAATAAGGAAGTTGAAGTTAGAGTTATCTCCTTTGAGGCAAAAACGGAATGTTTGGCAGCACTTCTCCAATCACTGAACAAAGCACCGATAGCATTAACAGACAGCCATGCAATTATATTTCTCACATGTAGCCAACCTCTCCTGTCCGGCTTACTTGTGAAAAGGCTATCTATATTATATCTATAATATGCATTGTTTAACTGTATTTCCAACGTAGCTTTACAACTTAGTCTTAAAAGGACGTACATCATGGCAATCTTGATTGTTTTAAAAATAACGGCGTCCCATCAGTTTTTCTCCATAAATTCCATTTGTTTGAATCATTTGTATTTTGTTTGTTTGTTTGTTTGTATGCTGTTTTACGTCATTTTCAACACATTTAAGGTTATATATGACGGTCGATTTTTTGTGGTGGAGGCACTTTCCTGGGTAGAACCAGTACTCTACACCTTCCGTCAATGACAAAGATGTACTATTGCACGCTAAATTTATTATTGCACGGTCACGTGATGAACTATTGAAGAGTTGGCATATTTCCAATGAGAATGGTTAAAACTATTTAATCACACGTGACTGCTTCTAGACCAATGAAAAACGCTTATATTGTATGATATATAATAATTAAACCTATGGTGGAACAACGAAGAAAAAATTAAAACTCGAAATTGTATTTACATTATATGCAAGCAGTTTAAAGATGAATGGTCACCCTTTTTGTAGTATTATCAATTAACAAATTTAACTCTTAAACATCATATGAACATGACTTGATAGTCCCAGAGAGAAACATATGTTTAAATCCGCTACTAAGAGTATTTAAAAATAAGTACTATTTGCATGACGTAGATACTACATTTTGCAAGCGGAAATGAGGTAAATCTGAATTTGTATAGCTGTACAACTATTGCCAAATATTTACTTGTGGATTAATTTACCTGTTCGTAGTTTTCTACGTCATCAAATAAAATCTTATTCTCGGTTTTCAGAGACATTGCAATGTGTGAATTGTAAATATCTATTGTTGTGCATTGATTTCGATTTAAATGAACATAAACATGTTCGAAACAAAACATGGCCGGAGAACTTTAACTTCAAAACTGCCGTGTGTTCCTTTAATAGTTCCAACATAGGCTATTATAAACAATAAATAACATTTTAGTACCACTTACCTTTGCGTTTATAATTAAAACCAAATCCTCAAATAATTAAACGTAAATCTTCGTCACTGGCTTTACAATTCAGGGCAATAATAGTTCATATACTTCTGGCGAAAACAAATGAGAGAATCGTCTTTTCGTTTTCAACTAAATATTGAATGGTTTATCCAATTAGCGAAACCGTTAAATTGTACCGTTACAAATAACAAACTGCGGACTTCATTTTAATAAAGTTTTGAGTTTATGATCGTGTTTACGCATTTAGAAATTGTTACCGTCATTTTAGGCCTCGGGCGACGGAAGAAAGGAACTTAAAACTATGGACACCAATGAAAACGGAGATTGAATGACAGAAACGGTGACAAATTCACATGTATATGAGTAAATGAGTGTGTATCAACCAAACATAACAGTTACAGTGGGTAAAAAACATGAGGAAAATGATCAATGTATTGACAATCTTACAACATGCTCCAAGTCAAAATCAAATTAATAAAATAGGTTTTATTTTAAAATAACTACTAAACACGTGCGTGCTGTGCTGTGCTGTGCGTGCGTGAGCGTGCGTGCATAAAGTACTATAAAAGACAATATCCAGGACAACTACGCGGGGGAGCTATGACGAAAGTCACATCATCACGGCTGCATCCACCTCCCCAATAACACCCACGGTATCCGGATAAAACCACGTCGTACGCGGATCACTATTTCCTAGTTGTGTCTAAAAAAAAAAAAAAAAATGTTTGTGGACGTATTTCAGACTTTTGAGCGATATTTTTTTGTTAATATTTACACTCTTAAAACATAAAAGATTAATATGGAGTTTGGTATATTTTAGCATGGATATATATGCAAACGTGTATATGTAGATCTATGATTTTAGTTATAAAATCAGTTTTTTAATGCGAAAGTATGTTGATGAAGTCCTTCTAAATTGCAGAAAAATGTTTCTTTGTTTTTTAGTGATTTAGCGGATAAAAAATATTGGTGAAATGGACGAAATCGGAGTTCGGATAAAACGAACAATGGTTTGATTTGCCACCCTCCCTCCCCCCCCCACCCCCTCCCCCACCCCCAAACCCCACCACACACACACACACACACACACACACACAATAATTGAATCGAATTGAGGTTTTACGGCGCACCAACGGCAAGAAAGGTTATATGGCGCCAAACAGGGATGAACATGCCAAGCTCACCCTCCATTTACATCTAGATAAATTATGGGGAATTGGCCTAGAACCTTCTAACCTGCAGAACTCCTGCAGAACTGCAGAGTTGCTGCAAATTCTATCGTAGACACTCCATTTACGATGGAGCCATGTTTCCACATTTGCATATGCGCTGTCATGAAGAAAACCTTTAATTAGCATGACAAAAAATGACAAAATGAATATGAATGGGGGGTGGGGTCCTACCCCTCTGACTCTAGCGGTGTATTCTACCCCGGCAACCCAATAATTGAAACTTTCCTATTTTATATATAGTATGTTCTAAAAGTAAACTGAAACGGTCAATGATTTCGGACAAACAGTTCATTACTTACACGGTATATGTACAAAAGTATAGGTTTATTATGTCGGAGGTTTACACAGTATGTGACGTCATTTAGCTTTAGCCCAGCCAGATATGTATTTTATGTCTTTTTCAACGATGGATAAAGCAAATACGAATCCATATCCTCCTTTTCAAATATCAGCACGGATTCTGACTTTATCCAATGCATTCCCGAATTGCGCAGGGACACTTGGTATGTTTCACCCCTTTGAGCAGTTCCGAAATAGTCCTACGCAATACCGGACTCCCTCGAGCATATTAATAATTAGTTATATGTGTGTAGCCGTTTTGAAATCGCTCATATGCTTACACTGCGTAGAAAAGCTATATTCTCACAGTATTCAAAAATCATTTGTACAACCTACGGTTGTTGCGAGTACTGAATAGATATTTTGAAGGGGATAAAAGGTAACTTGGTAGTTCTTTTGCAGAAAAACAAAAATAAAGATGACACTAATTGTTGCTAACCAGAACATAAAAACTATGTTTACTTAAATTACGTGTTTCCTCCTAGCACGTTAAAGAATCATATATGAATGTATTCCATGGTAGGAATGTGGCGAATGTGGCGAGATTCCAGGATTCATATACATTCCGCCCCCTCCATGTGTGGCTAAATAACTTAAACTGATGTGTTGATGAGCCTTTAAAAACAATTCAAATCAATCATTATACTTATAATGAATGTTGTGCTGTATTTCTGTAAAACTTGTTGCAAATATATAATGTTATATGCCTTTTTAAACAGGCCCTTAGCCAGGTTTTTGAAATCGGATGAGGTGTTAATTGGGGTGAAGTGGTTGGGTTGGTAGTGGCGGGCCCCTCCCCAATCCCCGACGAGTCTAGTGTACTTTCACATTATTTTTTAATTGTGGGCATAGACGTCGAAATTCATCACCTTAAAAAGGAAATATGTAAACAATGTAACGAAAATAACAACACGTTCTGCACATTACGACCTGTAACTGTATGCAAGTTACTACTAGGTTGTTATACTCTGCTTTGAAAGAGTTATATGATACTATAGATTTTACTTTAGATATTGTTTTAGATTTCCTTAAAGAAATCAGACTTTATAAATCAATATAATATTTTCCTATATATATTAACTTGTTTACAAGCCCGTTGGCGGGCATTTGTTGATTGGCACACATGATCACCATAACAAGACGATGTGTCGCGCGCAAAACCCAGGTCCGTACCTCAAAGGTCAAGGTCACACTTGAAGTTCATAGGTCAAAAACAGGTACGCAATTTCGTGTCCGTACCGTAACGTCACAACCCCTGCAGGGATTTTTAAATAACTTTGCACACGTGACCACCATAACACGACGATGTGTCGCGCGCATAACCCAGGTCCGTACCTCAAAGATCAAGGTCACACTTGAAGTTCATAGATCTAAACAGGTACGCAATTTCGTGTCCGGACCGTAACGTCACAACCCCTGCAGGGATTTTTAAATAACTTGGCACAAGAAGTGATCACCATAACAAGACGATGTGTCGCGCGCAAAAGCCAGGTCTTCAAGATCAAGGTCACACTTGGAGTCAAAAGTCAAACTGTGTCCGGTCAATAACTCTGGCATTCATGGACGGATTTTCAAATAACTTGGCACAAGTGCTCACCACAGCAAGACGATGTGTCGCGCACAAAATCCAGGTCTGTGGCCCAAGGTCAAGGTCACACTTAAAGGTCAAACCGATACACGTTGGAGACAACTGTAACTAATGATGTAATCGCTTGTAGTTCATGTTGCTATGAATATTGTGATTTTGAATTGATGTATTGTAATATATTTACAATAAAATATTATTATATATAGCTAAAAATGATATCAAATACTTTTTTTATTTCAAATAGAATTGAATTGAATTGGGTTTTAAGTATTTCAAATAGAGCTTAAATAAGTGAATATTATACTCCGAGCTCTACGTAGCTTAACTTTCAAATGCCTGTTTGTTACACATTTTTCTTGCTAGTTAAACATAAAAATATGCTGATCAACATCGTTCTCGGAAGAAATAAGACTCGAACTATCGAGGTACTGTGCTGCGGTGCAACTGAAATGATGTTTCAATACGGATTGCATCACTTAGTGCTAAAACAAGAGGTCAATGACCTTGAAGCTCTACTGATTGATTTTGATTTCATGAAGTAGTCGCTACAAACTTGTATTTTGAAAATCTATTTTTAGCCGTGGCTGCCATCTTGAATTTCCGGCCGACCTGAATTTTGCTAGGATCAGTTAGACATCAAGAGCAACATTCCTGTGAAGTTTCATGAACATCCGTCAAGTAGTTTCAGAGGAGTAGTCGCTACAAGTTTTTACTATATAACTCTATGTAACCAAAGATGGCCACTGGCAGCCATGTTTAACATCGAATCAAAATAATGTTCGACTCGGATCAACATCATGTCATGCTGATCATTTTAGAAAAAGTCCCATATCAATATTCTTATAGTTTTCAAGAAGTAGTCACTACAAACTTATTTTTTTAAAAATCTATTTTTAGCCATGGCGGCCATCTTGAATTTCACATCAACATGAATTTTTGCTAGGATCAACTAGACCTTATGGGCAACATTTCTGTAAAGTTTCATGAATATCCATCCAGTAGTTTCAGAGAAGTAGTCGCTACAAATAAAAGTTTACGGACAGACAGACGGACAGACGGGCGGACAGACGGACGGACGACGGACGCCACACCACGGCATAAGCTCTGCTGATCTCTGATCAGTCGAGCTAAAAACGAATGGAAAACACGTTTAAATGTCCATAACAAAGACTTTTACTAAAATTTAGACTCACCTAGGAAATAGTTTCTTTGGCGGATGATCCGCGTTCTTCGAATCGCACCGACGTGATTTTATCCGGATACCGGGGGTGAATAATGGAAGGGTATAAATGATTCAACTAGTATTATGCTTTAATATGTTTTATACACACAGATACAATGAAAGTTGCCGGTTCTTAATGTGCCATCTTGGCTGTCGCGTTGAAATGTTTTAAAAAACTGAACTAATTTTAACACAATTGAAACCAACTGAACCCAAGGATGATCCATGTGAAGTTTGGTCAAAACCTGTCAAGTTACTTTTAAGAAGCTGTTTAACGCAAAAGTTAACGCCGGACGAGACGCCGGACGAAGGTGACCCCAACCTTCGGCACATGTAGACAACTGTAACTTTCAGATATATTTAAACCGCATGTCTCTTATAGGCGTGTCTTTATTGCAATTTCACGTTCACCAGCTCTGACATGGCAACATCAGGTATATAACCAACTCAGACATGGCAACATCAGGTATATAACCAACTCAGACATGGCAACATCAGGTATATCACCAACTCTGACATGGCAACATCAGGTATATAACCAGCTCTGACATGGCAACATCAGGTATATAACCTGCTCTGACATGGCAACATCAGGTATATCACAAGCTCTGACATGGCAACATCACGTATATAAGCTTTATTGTAATTTTACGTTCACCAGCTCCGACATGGCAACATCAAGTATATAAGCTTTATTGTAATTTCACGTTCACCAGCTCTGACATGGCAACATCAGGTATATAAGCTTTATTGTAATTTCACGTTCACCAGCTCTGACATGGCAACATCAGGTATATAAGCTCTATTGTAATTTCACGTTCACCAGCTCTGACATGGCAACATCAGGTATATAAGATTTATTGTAATTTCACGTTCACCAGCTCTGACACGGCAACATCAAGTATATAAGCTTTATTGTATTATTGTAATTTCACGTTCACCAGCTCTGACATGGCAACATTAGGTAAATAACCAGCTCTGCAATGGCAACATCAGGAATATCACCAGCTCTGACATGGCAACATCAGGTAAATAACCAGCTCTGCAATGGCAACATCAGGAATATCACCAGCTCTGACATGGCAACATCAGGAATATCACCAGCTCTGACATGGCAACATCAGGTATATAACCAGCTCTGACATGGCAACACCAGGTATATAAGCTTTATTGTAATTTCACGTTCACAAGCTCTGACACGGCAACATCAGATATATAAGCTTTATTGTAATTTCACGTTCACCAGCTCTGACATGGCAACTTCAGCTATATAAGCTTTATTGTAATTTCATGTTCAACAGCTCTGACACGGCCACGTCAGGTAAATAACCAGCTCTGACATGGCAACATCATGTATATAACCAGCTCTGACATGGCAACGTCAGGTATATAACCAGCTCTGACATGACAACATAAGATATATAACCATCTCTGACATGGTAACATCAGGTAAATAACCAGCTGACATGGCAACATCAGGTATATAACCAGCTCTGACATGGCAACATCAGGTAAATAACCAGCTGACATGGCAACATCAGGTATATAACCAGCTCTGACATGGCAACATCAGCTAAATAACCAGCTGACATGGCAACATCAGGTATATAACCAGCTCTGACATGGCAACATCAGGTATATAACCAGCTCTGACATGGCAACATCAGGTAAATAACCAGCTGACATGGCGACATCAGGTATATAACCAGCTCTGACATGGCAACATCAGGTTTATAACCGGCTCTGACATGGCAACACCAGGTAAATAACCAACTCTGACATGGCAACATCAGGTATATCACCAGCTCTGACATGGCAACATCAGCTAAATAACCAACTGACATGGCGACATCAGGTATAAAACCAGCTCTGACATGGCAACATCAGGTTTATAACCGGCTCTGACATGGCAACACCAGGTAAATAACCAACTCTGACATGGCAACATCAGGTATATCACCAGCTCTGACATGGCAACATCAGCTAAATAACCAACTGACATGGCAACATCAGGTATAAAACCAGCTCTGACATGGCAACATCAGGTATATAACCAGCTCTGACATGGCAACATCAGCTAAATAACCAGCTGACATGGCAACATCAGGTATATCACCAGCTGACATGGCAACATCAGTTACATAACCAACTCTGACATGGCAACATCAGGTATATAACCAGCTCTGCCATGGCAACATCAGGTAAATAACCAACTCTGACATGGCAACATCAGGTATATAACCAGCTCTGCAATGGCAACATCAGTAATATCACCAGCTCTGACATGGCAACATCAGGAATATCACCAGCTCTGACATGGCAACATCAGGTATATAACCAGCTCTGACATGTCAACACCAGGTATATAAGCTTTATTGTAAATTCACGTTCACAAGCTCTGACATGGCAACATCAGATATAAATTATAAGCTTTATTGTAATTTCACGTTCACCAGCTCTGACATGGCAGCATCAGGTAAATAACCAACTCTGACATGGCAACAAAAGGTATATAACCAGCTCTGACATGGCAACATCATGTATATCACCAGCTGACATGGCAACATCAGGTAAATAACCAGCTCTGACATGGCAACGTCAGGTATATAACCAGCTCTGACATGACAACATAAGATATATAACCATCTCTGACATGGTAACATCAGGTAAATAACCAGCTGACATGGCAACATCAGGTATATAACCAGCTCTGACATGGCAACATCAGGTAAATAACCAGCTGACATGGCAACATCAGGTATATAACCAGCTCTGACATGGCAACATCAGCTAAATAACCAGCTGACATGGCAACATCAGGTATAAAACCAACTCTGACATGGCAACATCAGGTATATAACCAGCTCTGACATGGCAACATCAGGTTTATAACCGGCTCTGACATGGCAACACCAGGTAAATAACCAACTCTGACATGGCAACATCAGGTATATCACCAGCTCTGACATGGCAACATCAGCTAAATAACCAACTGACATGGCGACATCAGGTATAAAACCAGCTCTGACATGGCAACATCAGGTTTATAACCGGCTCTGACATGGCAACACCAGGTAAATAACCAACTCTGACATGGCAACATCAGGTATATCACCAGCTCTGACATGGCAACATCAGCTAAATAACCAACTGACATGGCAACATCAGGTATAAAACCAGCTCTGACATGGCAACATCAGGTATATAACCAGCTCTGACATGGCAACATCAGCTAAATAAATAGCTGACATGGCAACATCAGGTATATCACCAGCTGACATGGCAACATCAGTTACATAACCAACTCTGACATGGCAACATCAGGTATATAACCAGCTCTGCCATGGCAACATCAGGTAAATAACCAACTCTGACATGGCAACATCAGGTATATAACCAGCTCTGCAATGGCAACATCAGGAATATCACCAGCTCTGACATGGCAACATCAGGAATATCACCAGCTCTGACATGGCAACATCAGGTATATAACCAGCTCTGACATGGCAACACCAGGTATATAAGCTTTATTGTAATTTCACGTTCACAAGCTCTGACATGGCAACATCAGATATAAATTATAAGCTTTATTGTAATTTCACGTTCACCAGCTCTGACATGGCAACTTCAGCTATATAAGCTTTATTGTAATTTCATGTTCACCAGCATGGCAACGTCATGTATATAACCAGCTCTGACATGGCAACATCAGGTATATAACCATCTCTGACATGGCAACATCAGGTAAATAACCAGCTGACATGGCAACATCAGGTATATAACCAGCTCTGACATGGCAACATCAGGTAAATAACCAGCTGACATGGCAACATCAGGTATATAACCAGCTCTGACATGGCAACAATCCGCTAAATAACCAGCTGACATGGCAACATCAGGTATATAACCAGCTCTGACATGGCAACATCAGGTAAATAACCAACTCTGACATGGCAACATCAGGTATATAACCAGCTCTGACATGGCAACATCAGGTAAATAACCAGCTGAAATGGCGACATGAGGTATATAACCAGCTCTGACATGGCAACATGAGGTTTATAACCGGCTCTGACATGGCAACACCAGGTAAATAACCAACTCTGACATTGGCAACATCAGGTATATAACCAGCTCTGACATGGCAACATCATGTATATCACCAGCTGATATGGCAACATCAGGTAAATAACCAGCTCTGACATGGCAACATCAGCTAAATAACCAACTGACATGGCAACTTCAGGTATAAAACCAGCTGACATGGCAACATCAGGTATATAACCAGCTCTGACATGGCAACATCAGGTAAATAACCAACTCTGACATGGCAACATCAGGTATATAACCAGCTGACATGGCAACATCAGGTAAATAACCAGCTGACATGGCGACATCAGGTATATAACCAGTTCTGACATGGCAACATCAGGTAAACAACTCTGACATGGCAACATCAGGTTTATAACCAGCTCTGACATGGCAACATCAGGTAAATAACCAACTCTGACATGGCAACAAAAGGTATATAACCAGCTCTGACATGGCAACATCATGTATATTACCAGCTGACATGGCAACATCAGGTAAATAACCAGCTCTGACATGGCAACATCAGCTAAATAACCAGCTGACATGGCAATATCAGGTATATAACCAGCTGACATGGCAACATCAGGTATATAACCAGCTCTGACATGGCAACATCAGCTAAATAACCAGCTGACATGGCAACATCAGGTATATCACCAGCTGACATGGCAACATCAGGTATACAACCAGCTCTGACATGGCAACATGAAAGTATATCACCAGCTGGACATGGCAACATCAGGTATATAACCAGCTCTGACATGGCAACACCAGCTAAATAAGCTTTCAAATTTAAAGCATGGGCATTGCCGAAGTGCAATGATGGAATGGTACGAGTGTCTGACCTGCAATCGGGTGTCATGGGTTCGACTGCCCTAGCTGCGTCATTCCAAAGACGCTAACAATGTTAGTAGTTACTTGTAAAACTTGCTTGACTAGCAAATAATTGGTAGTACTACGTCTGGTCGGTTTCAAGTAGACTGTAGATAGATACATAGCACTACACACAACACTCACACAAACATCAACGAGGGATTGTTCTCGGGGCTCAAATGGTAGAGGCACTATAATCCTTAAAACTACACAAGCATGTTCTTCGTTTACTTTAAAGACATTGATTAGTGCACATCATACCTTTACGAAGAAAGCATTATAATTTACAGAAACAAATGTGACAGGCGTACTAACCACTGCTGGCAGTTGGGTTACAGGTTAACGACCCGATGATGATGGCTGCACAATGACTACCAATGTCTACCATAGTCATGAAGGCATCATGCAAAACCTTGTTATTGAAATTATGGGGGTTATTTTTTGTAATTATATAATAAAACAATTATCGTATGTATACTGCATTAAAGATTGAATTAAAGAAATTTCGTTCTTGTGCCTCTTTTCTTTGCTGAAAACATGTTAAGTATAGTTCGATCATTTTCTGATGACAGGTCACTTTCAGTCTCAACCTCGAATGCAAACGGTATGGAAAAGTTTTTAAATCATGATCTATGCTTAGACAACATAGTCATTAATAAAACAGAAACTGATGTTGAACAATTATCAGTAGCCAGATTATGTGGATTGTAGAAAAGTATTATGTAGGGAAGGGCCTTAACTAATGTTGTAAGAACTACATTTGCATATTTGGCAAGAAATATGTTTAAAACAAACAATTAAAATAAAATTGAAGACATCGATATACATTTAGAATGTAGTTTATTTCTTCATACACAACAGTTTCATAAACAGACAAGACAGACAGACATATATGTCATTCCATTCATGTAAACAATGCGCTCAACCTCGAGATTTCAAATGACCTCATTGTTAATTCAGGACGTGAAAACCCAGTTTGACTGGCATCTTTCTGAAGTATTTGAAGTCAAGAAGCATATATTTAATTTACTGTTTTCAAGATCTTTGAATCTTTGAAGATGAACAAGCACATGTCAGATGTAAATATCTAAAACAAAAATAAAATCAATTCAATGTGCCTATCAAAGGCAACGGAATGGCGTCATGCCCTAAAGCAGAGACATACTAAAGCACTAAGATAGCTGCGAATGGCGTCATGCCCTAAAGCAGAGACATACTAAAGCACTACGTAATGGCGTCATGCCCTAATGCAGAGACATACTAAAGCACTACGGAATGGCGTCATGCCCTAAAGCAGAGACACACTAAAGCACTACGGAATGGCGCCATGCCCTAAAGCAGACATACTAAAGCACTACGGAATGGTGTCATGCCCTAAAGCAGAGACACACTAAAGCACTACGGAATGGTGTCATGCCCTAAAGCAGACATACTTAAGCACAACGGAATGGCGTCATGCCCTAAAGCAGACATACTAAAGCACTACGGAATGGCGTCATGCCCTAAAGCAGACATACTAAAGCACTACGGAATGGCGTCATGCCCTAAAGCAGACATACTAAAGCACTACGGAATGGCGTCATGCCCTAAAGCAGACATACTAAAGCACTATGGAATGGCGTCATGCCCTAAAGCAGACATACTAAAGCACTAAGATAGCTGCGAATGGCGTCATGCCCTAAAGCAGAGACATACTAAAGCACTACGTAATGGCGTCATGCCCTAATGCAGAGACATACTAAAGCACTACGGAATGGCGTCATGCCCTAAAGCAGACATACTAAAGCACTACGGAATGGCGTCATGCCCTAAAGCAGACATACTAAAGCACTACGGAATGGCGTCATGCCCTAAAGCAGAGACATACTAAAGCACTACGGAATGGCATCATGCCCTAAAGCAGACATACTAAAGCACTACGGAATGGCGTCATGCCCTAAAGCAGACATACTAAAGCACTACGGAATGGCGTCATGCTCTAAAGCAGAGACATACTAAAGCACTACGGAATGGCGTCATGCCCTAAAGCAGACATACTAAAGCACTACGGAATGGCGTCATGCCCTAAAGCAGACATACTAAAGCACTACGGAATGGCGTCATGCTCTAAAGCAGAGACATACTAAAGCACTACGGAATGGCGTCATGCCCTAAAGCAGACATACTAAAGCACTACGGAATGGCGTCATGCTCTAAAGCAGAGACATACTAAAGCACTACGGAATGGCGTCATGCCCTAAAGCAGACATACTAAAGCACAACGGAATGGCGTCATGCCCTAAAGCAGACATACTAAAGCACTACGGAATGGCGTCATGCCCTAAAGCAGAGACATACTAAAGCACTACGGAATGGCGTCATGCCCTAAAGCAGACATACTAAAGCACTACGGAATGGCGTCATGCCCTAAAGCAGACATACTAAAGCACTACGGAATGGCGTCATGCCCTAAAGCAGAGACATACTAAAGCACTACGGAATGGCGTCATGCCCTAAAGCAGACATACTAAAGCACTACGGAATGGCGTCATGCCCTAAAGCAGAGACATACTAAAGCACTACGGAATGGCGTCATGCCCTAAAGCAGACATACTAAAGCACTACGGAATGGCGTCATGCCCTAAAGCAGAGACATACTAAAGCACTACGGAATGGCGTCATGCCCTAAAGCAGACATACTAAAGCACTACGGAATGGCGTCATGCCCTAAAGCAGACATACTAAAGCACTACGGAATGGCGTCATGCCCTAAAGCAGACATACTAAAGCACTACGGAATGGCGTCATGCCCTAAAGCAGACATACTAAAGCACTACGGAATGGCGTCATGCCCTAAAGCAGAGACTACTAAAGCACTACGGAATGGCGTCATGCCCTAAAGCAGACATACTAAAGCACTAAGATAGCTGCATGCAGCCAAACACTTGTCACACTAATCTCAACAGTGGTTATAGTTACAACCAAGTGTTAAAGAAACTAACCTGCCAAATAATGCAAAATTACACTACAAAAGCGTTTATCAAAAAAATTCTATAAAGGTGTTCAGGTCATAAAATTATGTATATGTACCAATTAAAAGTATAGGTTATACGGGTTCTGAACAATCTGAAAATATTCATGACTGACTATGAGGAAAATGAATTATGAGATGGTATTTTCTTTATTCAACGCTCCAGTTTTCGGGTTTGGCATGGCTGGTGCAAGCCGTTGACATTATATATATATTAGATCTGAGATATTTAACATGATGCCAGATGTCACATGATGCCAGATGTCGTGTAAGGACAAAAGCTGTACTCTATTACAGATCCGAGATATGTCACGTGATGCCAGATGTCACATAATGCCAGATGTCACATGATGCCAGATGTCATGTTAGGACAAAATCTGTACTCTATTATAGATCCGACATATGTCATATGATGTCACATGAAGCTGTTGTTTTAGGAAACAAGAGGCCCAAGAGGGCCTGTGGACGCTCTACTTGCTAAAACGGCTCTTATATCAAGGGTTGTTGACATAAAATTCCCATCACTACTTCTTTTAAAACATTGCAAAAACAACATGGCCAGGATGGCCTTAGATCGCTCACCTGGTAATCATGAGCAATTATGTCTACCGTGTCTAGATTTTTAATTTGTCCCACTTTCTTCTATGAATGATAAAAATGGGTGGGGGGAGTGGAGTGGTTATATTAACATTCTAAACATATATGGTAAAGATCAGATAAAAAATAAATTGCTACATATTTAACAAAGGAAAATACAATATAGCATTTTTCAACAAATTAAGGGCCATAACTCTGTCGTTACTCACAAGATCTAGCTGGTTTTCTAACTTGTCCAAGATTTCATTGATATACCGCGATTTGCACAACTAGACATCATACTGAGGCTTCCTGCCAAATTTCGTAGAAATCCAACAAGCCATTTAGGAGTAGCGCTGACAAGAAATTTAAAGTAAAAATGTCAATGGGCCATAAGTCCGTCAAAAATCAACGAACCGGAAAAAAATAGGCGAACTGGAACAAAAGCGTGATTTGCACAACTAGACATCATACTGAGGCTTCCTGCCAAATTTCGTAGAGAAACATCAAGCCGTTTAGGAGGAGTAGCGCCGACAAGAAATTTAAAGTAAAAATGTCGAACTTCATCAAAAATCAACGACCTGGAAAA
Source organism: Cyrtodaria siliqua (assembly GCA_037043455.1). Lineage (NCBI taxonomy): Eukaryota > Metazoa > Mollusca > Bivalvia > Adapedonta > Hiatellidae > Cyrtodaria > Cyrtodaria siliqua. Next base: position 249,561 of record JAWPHD010001366.1, read on the forward strand.
AAGTAGGCACAACTAGAAATCATACCAGCTAAGTTTCGTCAAATCTAAAACGGAGTTAACAAACAAAAACAAAAAAAATAACTAAGAAAACAAGAGGTCAATGATCTTGAAGCTCTTCTGATAGATTTTTGATAGCTAGATCAGCATTCCTGTGAAGTTCCATGAAAATCCATCAAGTAGTTTCATAGGAGTAGTCGCTACAAGTTTTCATTATATAACTCTATGTAAACAAAGATGGATGCTGGCGGCCATGTTTAATGTCAAATCAAAATAATTTTTGACAAGGATCAACATCATGTCATATTGATCATTTTAAAAAAAGTCCCATATCAATATCACTTATAGTTTTCAAGAAGTAGTCGCTACAAACTTGTATTTTGAAAATCTATTTTTAGCCATGGCGGCCATCTTGAATTTCCGGCCGACCTGAAATTTTGCTAGGATCAGTTAGACATCAAGAGCAACATTCCTGTGAAGTTTCATGAAAATCCGTCAAGTAGTTACAGAGGAGTAGTCGCTACTAGTTTTAACTAGATAACTCTATGTAAGCAAAGATGGCCGCTGACAGCCATGTTTAATTGAATTGAATTTGGGTTTTAAGGCGCACCAACACATGAAAAGGTTATATGGTGCCTAAAAGGCATGGACATGCCAGGCTCATCTTCCATGCACATCGAGATAAAATATGGAAAATGGGCCTAGAACCTTCTTACCCTGAACTGCAGAGTTGCTGCAAATTCTATCGTAGAAACTCCATTTACGCTGGAGCCACGTTATTGTTTTTCTGCCACTGCTCTTTTGATGCGAGCGAGATAGCACCTGAAACAATGCAGGGATCATGATGAAGACCTTTAATGAACAAGAACAAAAAATGATAAAATGAACATGAATTTGGGGGGATTCTACCCCTCTGCCTACCCCTCCAAAAGGATCTGCAGTGGCCGTATTCTTTGCCCCGTGACCAATCGGGGCCCCCGGCAACTACACGGGGCGACAGCCATGTTTAACATCGAATGATGTTGGTCCTTGTCGAAAATCGTTTTGATTCGATGTTAGACAGCCATGTTTAACATCGAATCAAAACGATTTTCGACAAGGACCAACATCATGACATGCTGATCATTTTAGAAAAAGTCCCATATCAATACCACTTATAGTTTCAAGAAGTAGTCGCCATAAACTTGTTTTTTGAAAATCATTTTTTAGCCATCTTGAATTTCTGGCCGACCTGAAGTTTTGCTAGGATCAATTAGACATCAAGAGCAACATTCGTGTGAAGTTTCATGAAAATCCATCAAGTAGTTTCAGAGGAATAGTCGCTACAAGTTTTCATTATATAACTCTATGTTAACAAAGATGGCCGCTGTCAACCATGTTTAACGTCGAATCAAAATAATTTTCAACAAGGATCAACATCATGTCATACTGATCATTTTAGGAAAAGACACATATCAATATCACTTATAGTTTTCAAGAAGTAGTCGCTACAAACTTGTATTTTGAACATTTATTTTTAGCCGTGGTGGCCATCTTGAATTTTGCTAGGATCATTTAGACATCAAGAGCAACATTCCTGTGAAGTTTCATGGAAATCCGTCAAGTAGTTTCAGAGGAGTAGTCGCTAGTCCATATCAATATCACTTAAGAGTTTTCAAGAAGTAGTCGCTACAAACTTGTTTTTTAAAAATCTATTTTTAGATTTGGTGGCCATATTGTTATTTGGTATGGGCAACATTTCTGTAAAGTTTCATGAAAATCCATTCAGTAGTTTCAGAGGAGAAGTCGCAACAAAAAAAAGTTTACGGACGGACAGACGGACGACGGAAGCCGCACCACGGCATAAGCTCTGCTGATCTCTGATCAGAAGAGCTAAAAATGAAATGAAAAAATAAATCAATAAAATAAAAAAACAGAGGCCCAAGAGGGCCTGTGGACGCTCTACTTGCTAATATGGCTCTTATAACATCAATGAAGTGAGTGACTATCATCTTAAAGAGGCAAAATATAGCATTTTTAACTAAATCAAGAGCCATAACTCCGCCATTACTGGTCCGATCTGACTGGTTTTCGAACTTGGCCAGTAGAGATAATAACAACAAAAAAAATCAAAAAAAAGGAAAAAAGAAAAAATTAAATTTAAAAAAATATATATATATATACTCAGTAAATATAAAAAAATGAAGAAAAAAAAGTCATAAAATCTGGTAAAGTTTGGTAAAGATCAGATGAAAAATGAAGGCCCTATCGCCTTAACAAGGCAAAATATAGCATATTTAACGAAATCAAGGGCCATAACTACGCTGTTACTGGTCCAATTTGGCTGGTTTCGAACTTGTCCGAGCTTTTATTGACATTAACAATTTGGTAAAATTTGGTAAAGATCGGATGAAAAATGAAGGTCCTATCGTCTTAACGAGGCAAATAATAGCATTTTTAACTAAATCAAGGGCCATAACTCCACTGTTACTGGTCCGATCTGGTCGGTTTTCGAACTTATCTGAGCTATAATAGACTTTAACAATCTGGTAAAGTTTGGTAAAAATCGGATAAAAAATGAACGCCCTATCGTCTTAACCAGGCAAAAATATTTTAGCATTTATAACTAAATCAAGGGCCATTGACTCGGCATCCCATAAGCTCTGCTGGCCTTCGGCACAGTTAGGTAAAGATCGGATGAAAAATGAAGGACCTTTCGTCTTAAGGAGGCAAAATATAGCATTTTTAACTAACTCAAGGGCCACAACTTCGCTTGGTTCGATCTAGCTGATATTTTAAATTTGTCTGAGCTTTCATTGATATTAACAATCTGGTAAAGTTTGGTAAAGATCGGATGAAAAACGAAGGCCTTATTGTTTTAACGAGGCAAAATATAGCATTTTAACTAAATCAAGGGCCATAACTCCGCTGTTACTGGTCCGATTTGGCAGGTTTTCGAACTTGTACTAACAATCTGCTAAAGTTTGGAAAAGATCGGATGAAAAATGAAGGCCCTATCGTCTTAACGAGACAAATGTTATCGACATAAGATGCCAGATGGCATATAATGCCAAATGTCACATGGTGCGCCAGATGTCACATGATGCCCTATGTCACATGATGCCATATGTCATGTTAAGACAAAAGCTGTACTATATTATAGATACAACTGGTCATATGATGCCAGATGTCATATGATGCCGGATGTCACATGATGTGCCAGATGTCACATGATGCCAGTTGTCACATGATGCCAGTTGTCACATGATGCCAGATGTCACATGATTCCAGATGTCATGTTAGGTCAAAATCTGTACTATATTATAGATCCGAGATATGTCGCATAATGCCAGATGTCACATGATGGCAGATGTCACATGATTCCAGATGTCACATGATTCCAGATGTCATGTTAGGTCAAAATTTGTACTACATTATAGATCCGAGATATGTCACATGAATCCAGATGTCACATGATGCCAGATGTCACAGTAAGCCAGATGTCATATGATGCATGATGTCACATGCTGTCAGATTTCATATGATGCCAGATGTCATGTTAGGACAAAATCTGTACTATATTATAAGATCCGAGATATGTCACATGATGTCAGATGTCACATGATGCCAGATGTCATGTTAGGACAAAATCTGTACTCTATTATAGATCCTAGATATGTCGCATAATGCCAGATGTCACATGATGTCAAATGATGCCAGATGTCATGTTGGGACAAAATCTGTACTCTATTATAGATCCGAGATATGTCACATGAATCCAGATGTCACATGATGCCAGATGTCACAGGAAGCCAGAAGTCACATGATGCCAGATGTCACATGCTGTCAGATTTCATGATGATAGATGTCATGTTAGGACAAAATATGTACTATATTATAAGATCCGAGATATGTCACATGATGCAAGTTGTCACATGATGTCAGATGTCACATGATGCCAGATGTCATGTTAGGACAAAATCTGTACTCTATTATAGATCCGAGATATGTCGCATAATGACAGATGTCACATGATGCCAGATGTCAAATGATGCCAGATGTCATGTTAGGACAAAATCTGTACTCTATTATAGATCCGAGATATGTCACATGATACCAGATGTCACATGATGCCAGATGTCATATAATGCCAGCTGTCATGATAGGACAAATTATAGATCTGATATATGTCACATGATGTCAGATGTCACAAGATGCCAGCTGTTGTGATAGGACAAAAATATGTATCCCATTTATCAATCTGAGATGTGTCACATGATGCCAGAGGTCAAGACAAAATCTGTACTATTATATAGATACAACTTTTCATATGATGCCGGATGTCACATGATGTGCCAGATGTCACATGATTCCAGATGTCATGTTAGGTCAAAATCTGAAATATATTATAGATCCGAGATATGTCACATGATGTCAGTTGTGACATGATACCAGATGTCACATGATGCCAGGTTAGGACAACACCTGTACTATATTATAGATCCGAGATACGTCGCATAATGCCAGATGTCACATGAATCCAGATGTCACATGATGCCAGATGTCACATGAAGCCAGATGTCACATGAAGATGTCACATGATGGCGAATTTCATATGATGCCAGATGTCATGTTAGGACAAAATCTGTACTATATTATAGATCCGAGATATGTCACATGATGCCAGTTGTCACATGATGTCAGATGTCCATTGTCCATGATGCCAGATGTCATGTTAGGTCAAAATCTGTACTCTATTATAGATCGGAGATATGTCGCATTATGCCAGATGTCACCTGAAGCCAGATGTTACATGATGTCAGATGTCATATGATGCCAGATGTCATGTTAGGACAAAATCTATACTCTATTATAGATCCGAGATATGTCACATGATGCCATATGGCATAAGATGCCAGATGTCATGTTAGGACAAAATCCATACTCTATTACAGATCCGAGATATGTCACATGATGCCATATGAAGCGAACTGTTTGCAAGATGTCACATAATGCCAGTTGTCACATGATGCCAGATGTCAAATGATGCCAGATGCCATGCATGTTAAGTTAAATTGAATTGAATTGTGGTTTTAAGGCACACCAACACATGAAAGGTTATATGGCGCCTAATAGGAATGAACATACCAGACTCATCCTCCATGTACATCGAGATAAAATATGGAGAACGGGCCTAGAACCTTCTCACCCTGAACTGCAGATAGGTTAAAGATCTTTACTCTATTATAGATCCGAGATATGTCACAAGATACCAGATGTCACATGATGGCAAATGTCATATAATGCCAGCTGTCATGATAGGACAAAACATGTATTCTAATCATAGATCTGATATGTCACACGATGGAAGATGTTACATGATGGCAGCCGTCACATGATGCCAGCTGTTGTGATAGGACAAAAATCTGTATCCCATTTTTCAATCTGAGATGTGTCACATGGTGCCAGATGTCACATGATGCCAAGGTCGTGTTAGGACAACATCTGTATTCTAGTATATATAACAGAATATGAGATATCTGAAATATGCATTGTAATCACACAAAATATTTAAAAAACAAAAACAACTTTTGATCAGTATATGTGGCAAGTTTTTGATTAGTATCAGTAGAGACTGCGTGTCTGGTTTCATGTTATGCTACTGAAACAAATACATAGACACATTGCCTATTCCGTTTCCATGGAAGTTTTATAAAACTTTCAATATTGGATGACTGTTTACTTGTTTCTCTTCTAATGCATTCATTGCATCTATTTTAGCAATAGTGAAACTTTGCTAGTGGCTTAGTCAATTACCAGAAAAATTAAAAGAATATCAAAATGGGCCTACGAAAGTAGGTCTCGAATTTGTGCGCTAACTGTACACTATAGTACCACCAGACTGGGAAAACATTTTCAACAAGGGCCCAAAAAAACAACGGTTTGAAATGGCCTTGAAGACAGTATGAACAGTATAGTATGAACAGTAATACAAAAGTCACCACAAGAAGAACTTCACAAGAACCACCGGGTTGATAATATGTGAAGCAAATTATCAACAAATGTTTGGACATCACCCACACTGGATGCTTGCTAATCTAGATGTTTTTGTCATCAGTAGGTGCCCTGTGATCATATTCACTAAGTGTTTGGATATCACCTGCATCCCCCACCACCCCACCCCAGATGCTTGATTATTTAGATGATTTTGTCATCAACAGGTGCCCTGTGATCATAATCACTAAATATTTGGACATCATCCCCACCAGTTATTTAGAGGTGTAACAGAAGTAAATAAAATCCCATTGAGTCCAATGCAATATTGTCCAAGCTTTCTAGTAAGCCATTTTTCAAAATGAAGTTCAAACTAAGATTCACTTTATACATGTTCTTAGTCATGAGACCTGCCTCTCTAGAAAACTGCTGAGAATAGTAGGGGTCATGTGGCATATAAGAAAATAAAATTCTGATGTTTGTCGACACCGTGAACAAACTGCATTCATTCGGCACCTCTTAAATGTGTTCTACTTTCACTTTAAAAACTTTCAAGTTGATAAATAAAATCATCACACAACCATGCAAATGGTTCTTAGCTATCACAAACAAGTCAATAAAGTCATTTCAGCCAGAAAAACAGGCCTTAAATACTCAAAAATGCCTTTTATCACAAAAAAAGTTAGGGATTATATATTTGGGAACTTAACTCCTTTAGACTACACCAGGCATAAATACCACAGTGATTTACTTCCTGTATACCTATAAGAACCCCTAATTGTGAGCCAATTTTAAAAGCCTCTATTCTGGCGAAGCCTATAATATAACACATAAAAAAATCATACATTTTGGCGAATCGGTTGAGTATTGATCAAGATATGGGCATTTCAAAAATGTACAGTGCAGTCAACAGTGATGAAAAATCTGTAAAAATGTTCAGTTTTACCTTTCTCAACTGTTATATAAAATGACACTGGGCATATATCTGTAATCTGTCTAATGAATAATTGAATTGAATTGAATTGGGGTTTTAAGGTGCACCAACACAATACAGGTTATATGGTGCCTAACAGGTATGAACATGCCAGGCTCATCCTCCATGTACATCGAGATAAAATATGGAAAATGGGCCTAGAACCTTCTTACCCTGAACTGCAGAGTTGCTGCAAATTCTATCGTAAATACTCCATTTACGCTGGAGCCACGTTTATTGTTTTTCTGCCACTGCTCTTCTGATGTGAGCGAGATGGCACCTGAAACAATGCAGGGATCATGATGAAGACCTTTAATGAACATGAACAAAAAATGATACAACCCTTCAAAGGGATCTGCAGTGGCCCTATTCTTTGCCCTGTGACCAAACGGGGCACCCGGAAACCACACGGGGCGTCTAATGGATAAAATGCTTAAAAAAGTCAGTAAACCTGAATAAATCAAGATGTTTAGTTCCGAAAAGAGCTATATTAGTGCAGCTTTCTGAGGCAAAAAACATGCGGAAAAAATCAAAACGCATTTTAAAACACCGTGAAGTATTTTTTTTGTCGGAGCTAAAGTCATTCTGAAAATTAAAATATTGTTTAGGTAAGAATCCGAGAGAATATGAATATTCACATTACGACGCCTTATAGGTGTACCGGAAGTAAGTCAAATCCCATTGAGTCCAATGCAATATTGTCCAAGTTTTCTAGTTAGCCATATTTCAAAATGAAGTTCAAACTAAGATTCACTTACATATTCTTAGTCACGAGACCTGCCTCTCTAGAAAACTGCTGAGAATAGTAGGGGTCATGTGGCATATAAGAAAATAAAATTCTGATCTTTGTTGACACAGTGAACAAACTGCATTCATTCGCCACCTCTTAAATGTGTTCTACTTTCACTTTCAAAGCTTTCAAGTTGATAAATAAAATCATCATACAACCATGCAAATGGTTCTTAGCTATCACAAACAAGTCAATAAAGTCATTTCAGCCAGAAAAACAGGCCTTAAATACTCAAAAATGCCTTTTATCACAAAAAAAGTTAGGGATTATATATTTGGGAACTCCTTTCGACTACACCAGGCATGAATACCACAGTGATTTACTTCCTGTATACCTAGATGTGCCCTGTGATCATAATCACTAAATGTTTGGACATCATCCCCACCAGATGCTTGGTTATTTAGATGTTTTTGTCATCAACATGTGCCCTGTGATCATAATCACGAAATATCTGGACATCATCCCCATCAGCTGCTTGGTTATTTGATAACTGAATCATATGGTTTCTAATCACTGTCAATTCTGCTACTGTGAGGTCCTCTGGCTCTATCTGAACTTGTGAAGTCCTTGATGGCTGGTCTGGATTTACGTGAACATGTGAAGTCCTTGATGGCTGGTCTGGATTTACGTGAACTTGTGAAGTCCTTGATGGCTGGTCTGGATTTACGTGAACTTGTGAAGTCCTTGATGGCTGGTCTGGATTTACGTGAACTTGTGAAGTCCTTGATGGCTGGTATGGATTTACGTGAACTTGTGAAGTCCTTGATGGCTGGTCTGGATTTACGTGAACTTGTGAAGTCCATGACTTTGGCACTGTTGGCTGATCTGGCTCTAACTGAATGTTTGAAGGCCATGACTTCAGATGCGTCTGTTGCCCTAGATCTATCTGAACGTGTGAAGTCCATGAATTTGGCTCTGTCATCTCGTCTGAGTTTATCTGTGTACCGCATGACCCCTGTTCTGTTTGCCAGTTTAGCCTTCCCTGTTTAGCCAATGACCCCGGTAGAGCGGAGTCTAATTCCATACTTTCTTGTAAAGGCACATATGTGTTTGTTACAAATTGTTTGTCTGTCTTCACCTGGGAATGTATGGCCAGCGAGTTCATGTGGTGGTCCCAGCGTTCTCTAGCCCAAGCTGTGACGAATACAAATACAAACATATAATTAACTCTTATCATTCACATGAGGTAAAATTAGGCATATAAACTACAATATTTAATATGGGCACATGAAACAAGAGGCCTAGGAGCCTCAAAGCACTCACCTGACATGAGTGTAGAGGTGAAACCTAGGTTTATGAAGAGCTTGGTGCAAGGATATGCTGCTGCAAGATTATTGTAAGTGTAAGTATTAGTTGTGTTGGGTAGAACAAAGCCATACATTGTTTGTTGAATTAACTAGAGCTATCACTGAAGGTGATGAATACTTTGCTTGTTTGATATTTAAGTAAAACAAACGTCTTATTGTGTAAAAATTGTAGAAACCATAACCTATAAAGCAGAGACACATCATATCATCGCTTGTGCACTGTTCCAAGTGTAATAACAATCCATGACAAAATTTGAAGTGAAAACCATATAAAATTTATTATACAACACCAGACGGGGTTGTTTTTGTAACAAAAACGTATGTCTCCCCCCTAACAATTTATGAACCAACATGGCTGAAAGTTGCAATCTGCACGTCGTCTCGATATGGTGAGCATTTGTGCCAAGTTATTTCAAAATCCCTCAAGCAGTTCAAGAGACATGGAGTGGACACAAAATATAGTGCATATGATCTTCGACCTCTAAGTGTGACCATAGACCTTATAACAAACAGATTGGACACGGTGAAATTTACCTTAATTTCATGTCGGACAGTGCGAAAATTTCAAAAAATGTTGCCCAACTTTAAACACTTGTATCTTGAAGATTTTTATTGATACCAGTTTCATTTATGCCAAAACCCATCACAAATTTAATTCCCCTTCTAATGATAGAATTTTCCTTACCCTGCCATTTTAAACAAAAAACGAGTTCAGCGGAAACTTTTACAATGTCAAATCTTGATTTTTAAAAGAAAAGCCAAAAATGATGAGATTTTTATCTTTAAACAGCTTTTTATACAACTTCCTTTATTGCACCTCGCACACAATCCTAGAAATTTCATTGGATTAAAGCGGTCACATGGTGACCCTTAGACTGGCATTAGTCCTTAATATTATAACATTTTAACTATAACCTATCATTATAGAATTTCCTTAGCACTGAAAGAGGCAAATATCTCCACTTATAACTTGTATAGTCTTATCTCAACATTATAAATTCAGCCATGGAGAGAAACAGAGCTTGAAATAAAATAATTTGTATGCAGAGTATTATTTTATTTTTTAATTTGTCTAGATTTATTATTTATAGTCTAATTTATAGACTGATACTGGTCTAAGTGACCCTCTATTATTCTAGTGGGACAGTAGATTTCATAGAGGGTCACTACAACAATATGGACTACACTTCCGATTCAAAGTTTAAATCATTTGCAAATAGTTCTTTAAGGCGTTAGTAACACAATAAGTAAATTAATAATGTTTTTAAACTGCACCGGTCGTGACGTCAACATCATGACGTCAAAGTGCGAACGTCTCAATGATGTTGAATATGGGTTAAATATCGTGTTTGCCTTAAAAAAAGGTGCTCGATGCAATAAATCAGTTATTGGGTTTGTTACAGACTCCCTACAGAAATATGTGGGGTCAGTCAGATATATACGGGAACTCTGCTATTGCCTTGCCCCCTATAAATCCTACAGACACCACATATTTATGTAGGGGGTCAGTAAAAAAAACCAATAACTAATAATGCTGGAAATAAAAAGAATTACTATAATCCCATATTCTCATCAAGATCAATGAATAAATGATAGAGGAGACAGAAGGAAAAGTTAATGTGCCACATGATATTTTGGCTACTACATTGGTTAAGATAGGAATTGATTTGAATTGGGTTTTAAGGCGCACCAACACATGACAGGTTATATGGCGCCTAACAGGCATGAACATGCCAGGCTTATCCTCCATGTACATCGAGATAAAATATGGAGAATGGGCCTAGGACCTTCTCACCCTAAACTGCAGAGCTGCTGCAAATTCTATTGTAGACACTCCATTTACGAATATGAATGGTGGGGTCCTACCCATCTGCATGTGACGGTGTGTTTGCAGTGGTTGTATTCTACCGCGGCAACCACATGGGGAAGTTTCCTATCTGTTTATTAACATGTCTGTGGTGTGAACTTGACTTTGAACGGACGTGGCTGGAAGTTGTGCTCTGCCCATCTTCTCAATATGGTGAACATTTGTGGCAAGTTATTTCCAAATCCCTCAAGCGGTTCAAGAGATATGGTGGAGACCAACTTGTGACGGACAGAGATCCAGACAGACAGACAGACATCCAAGCTAAAAACAATATGTCTTCCCAGTATGGGGGGAGATAATAATAATGGAAAATTATAAGTAAAAAAAAGGGCCATAATTCTGTAAAAAAAATAAATAGGCAATCAGGTCATCAGTTGTTACATGTAGATGAAGTTTGGGAAAAATCCATTCAAACTGCATGTAATAAGAAGAGGCCCAAGATGGCATGTGGATGCTCTACCGGTATAAGGCAGTTATTTTATTTCAAAAGCATATTTTTTATAGTGCTGTATAACATCACCCTCTCCTGATCAGTATTTATACCAGGGCCACTTACATGTGGGAGGTGGCAGCTGATGAATGGCATGTTTTCTCGCCAGATGTACTTTCAACTCTGTACGCTGAGTAAAGGCCGCCTGACAATGATCACACTTGACAGGCTTTTCACCTAAAAATAAACATACTAAATGAATGCTAGCATTTGTTGGGCATGCATGACAGATAAAACATGTTAAGTTTGTGACTATGCTCGTTGACAGACAACAAAATCAAAATTTTAAATAGATTTTATTGGTCTTAAAATAGTGACACGTTTCCCCAAAAAACGTATTGACCTCAGAAAAGTAGATTGACTTTTCATACGAATTCGATGATGTCACGTTTTTGATGGTTTAACATCACATGACTGGATTTGCGACAGGTTATGCATTATTAATAGTAACAAATTCAATCGGATTGCAGGATCTTTGAAAAGTGTGTTAGAATGTTCTTTGTATATTGTTTGTGTTACTTCTTAAGAGTTATTGGTAGTTTATCGGTAATATTATACAATTATTGCCTTTTGGTGAATATGTCCTCAGTGAATATTCCTTTTCTCAGGTCTATGAAAGCATATATCCTCAGTGAATATACCTTTTCTCAGGTCTATGAAAGCATATATCCTCAGTGAATATTCCTTTTCTCAGGTCTATGAAAGCATATAACAACTCAATTCAAAAGGCAACACTAGTTTTATTAAAAAAACAAAATGTTAAAAGTTACAAAATCTCAAGGGGAAAATAAACATGATAGCTTTATGCAGCTTATATACAATTTTACCACATAACATGGCTTTTTGGTCAGACAGACATATTCATATCACATTAGAAATATCACTGGTTTTCAATGTAAACACAATTCTAAAATTATAACATGTATACCGGTAACAGAAGAAATATCTAAATTTTTTAACAAATTATTTTTAAAAGATATAACTTGTTTTCAACAAGCAATTTAACGATATTACGTTTGTGACTATGCATTTTGACAGATAAACTGTTAGTTTTGGGACTTTGGAGGAGGTCGACACAAAATAGGTGATAGATCCAGAAAATACAGTGTCCTCTCTATGGCCCGGAAACCATTTCCTCACTGTGCAGCCTCGGTAAATCATTGAGGTCACTAAAGCAAAGGCCTTTGCTTTAGAACAATAGACCTCTGCCCCACGTGGGTTCTTTTCTTGGCGGAGGCATTTCTGATGGGAAGCTTCCTGAAGCTTCATCTCTCCCTCTGAGGTTACTGACCAAATATCACCTGTTACTGTACTGAATTAGTGTATACAGTCATGTTCTATACATAACTGAATGACCATACACGTGTTAATGTACAGCCCCGTTTCATTTAAGTTCACTATGCAATACTACTATATTTTCTCTAGAAGAATTCTATAAGCAGTTTGCTTTCATTCTAATCCTTTAAATTAATTAAATGTAATTGTACAATGTATATATGAAATGTTGTAAACCATTGAAAAAATAAAATACGTTTAAACCAATACTACTATGAGGGCATAGTGTCCTCAAGTGCAGACATTAATAGATATTTGAGGTGTAGTATCTGATTTCATGCCCATATGACTATGTTTTTCGCAGATACCCTGAATTCCATATACATATACCTGTGTGTGTTAGCATGTGTCGTTTCAGCGTGGTTTTATTGCGGAAGTGTTTCCCGCACTGGTCCCAGCTGCACACTGATTTTCGCACATTCTTGTGGACAGCTTCTATGTGCTCTGCACGATTATATTTTCGTAAAAACTTCTTACCACAAATGTGACATTCAAAACAAAGATTTCCTAGAAAGAAAAAAATAGACACATGTGAAATATATGACTTGTAGCTGACCTGTTAACAATGCGTCCTAATGTTATCGGAGCACAAACATATCTGGAAATATAACATGTAGGACAAACTGCCAATTTTCACAAATTGACCAATATTTTATGAATTCTTATATAATGTACATGTGCTCCGTATACCTAATTTAATGTGCATCTGCTCTGTAGGTACATGTACCTGAATTAATGACCATGTTTTCTGTTAAATAGTTATACTTTGCTATGATTTGTTAAATAGTTATACTTTGCTATGATTTGTTAAATAGTTATACTTTGCTATGATTTGTTAAATAGTTATACTTTGCTATGATTTTCACATTAGGATGATACGTACAAACAACTTTTTGAGCTGAAAGGTGGAAGTTTTATAATAAATTCTTAGAAGGATTGCGATAATTATAATGTGTCGTTGTTCTTTCTGCCAACTAAGTGAACCTATCACTTCTTTGCTTTAAGCAATCTTTGCTTTAAAAATCTGTTTCAACTTTAAATACGGGTTTTATGGTATGTCTTATTCAATTTTAATTGCAACTAGAAGGCCATGGCCTACATGTCAAGCCCTATTACGAAAAAGATTTTTTATTTTACCAACACCAGTGTCAATCCTTAGAGATCCTTACATACTTAATATTTAACTAATATCATTAACAGTGAGGAATACATGATGTAATGGAGAAAGTAGGTCACACTGACCAAAAGTTTTGCACATGTTAGATGGAACATTGCGATTCATTACAATTGTGATTCATCACAATTTGGAAAATCCTGCTAGAAAGAAGCAAGATACGCATGTTGTAGCGGAGACCGGACATGACCTATATTTCATCGTAAGCAGGTCACAGTGATTTGAAATTCTGCACATGATGTATAAGGAAAAGTGTGACGAAGCTTGGTGAAAATCCTGCGAGAAAGAAGCAAGATATGCATGTCGTAGCCGAGACCGGATAGGACCTATATTTCATAGAAAGTAGGTCACAGCTAACTGAAATATTGCACATGATGTGAGATGCATATAAGGAACATTCTTGTGGAGTTTGGTGAAAATCCTGCAAGAAAAAAGCAAGACACGCATGTCTTAGCAGAGACCGGACGTGGCCTATATTTCGTTCAAATAAGGTCACAGCAACCTGAAAGTGGTGAAAATCCTGCACAAGACACGCCTGTTGTAGCGGAGACTGGACGTGACCTATATTTCACTCAAATTACGTCACAGCAACCTGAAACTTTGTATGTGAAATTGGATCCATATAATGAATATTCTGGTGGAGTTTGGTGAAAATCCCTAATGAAGAAGACATTAAGAAATGAAAATCGGACACATGAACGGATAACGGTCTGACACACAAACAGCCAGACGACATTGTGACCGCTAAGTTGAGATCCGTAAACGACAATAATTAATAAAACAATATATCATATTTATTTCATTCTCTTAAGTAAATTACTTGTCAATATATTCATTTTGTATACCTGAATGTGTACATGTGTTCTATACATAACTGAATGATAATGCACATGTTCTATACATAAATGAATGATTATGCCTGTGTTCTATACATAACTGAATGATTATTCACATGTTCTATAAATAAATGAATGATTATGCCTGTGTTCTATACATAAATGAATGATTATTCCTGTGTTCTATACATAACTGAATGATTATGCCTGTGTCCTATACATTACCGAATGATTATGCCTGTGTTCTATACATAACTGAATGATTATGCATGTGTTACATACATAACTGAATGATTATGCCTCTGTTCTATACATAACTGAATGATTATGCCTGTGTTCTATACATTACTGAATGATTATGCCTGTGTTCTACACATAAATGAATGATTATGCATGTGTTACATACATAACTGAATGATTATGACGGTGTTCTATACATAGCTGAATGATTATGATTATGTTCTATACATAACTGAGTGATTATGCACATGTTCTATACATAACTGAATGATTATGCCTGTGTTATATACATAGCTGAATTATCGATTATGCACGGGTTCTATATATAAATGAATGATTATGCACGTTTTTCATACGTAACTGAATTATGACGCACATGTTCTACATATAACTGAATGATTATGCACATGTTCTATACATAGCTGAATGATTATGCATGTGTTCTATACAAAACTGAATGATTATGCACATGTTCTATACTTAACTGAATGATCATGCACATGTTCTATACATAACTGAATAATTATGCATGTGTTTGATACACAACTGAATGATTATGCACATGTTCTATACAAAAATGAATTATTATGCACATGTTCTATACATAACTGAATGATTATGCACATGTTCTATACACAACTGATCGATTATGCACATGTTCTATACATAACTGAAATACATAACTGAATGATTATGCACGTGTTCTATATATAACAGAATGATTATGCACATGTTCTATACACAACTGAATGATTATGCACATGTTCTATACATAACTGAATGATTATGCACGTGTTCTATACATAACTGAATGATTATGCACGTGTTCTATACACAACAGAATGATTATGCACATGTTCTATACATAGCTGAATGATTATGCACATGTTCTATACTTAACTGAATGATCATGCACATGTTCTATACATAACTGAATAATTATGCATGTGTTTGATACACAACTGAATGATTATGCACAGGGTCTATACACAAATGAAGGATTATGCACATGTTCTATACATAACTGAATGATTATGCACGTGTTTTATACATAACTGAATGATTATGCACGTGTTTTATACGTAATTGAATGATTAAGCACGTGTTCTATGCATAATTGAACGAGCATGCACATGTTCTATACATAACTGAATGATTATGCACATGTTCTATACATAACTGAATGATTATGCATGTGTTCTATATATAACTGAATGATTATGCACGTGTTTTATACATAACTGAATGATTATGCACGTGTTTTATACATAACTAAATTAGTGTACATGAATGACCATATGTAATACCTCAATGAATGACCATATATAATACCTGAATGAATGACCATATGTAATACCTGAATGAATGACCATATGTAATACCTGAATGAATGACCATATGTAACACCTGAATGAATGACCATAAGTAATACCTGAATGAATGACCATATGTAATACCTGAATGAATGACCATATGTAATACCTGAATGAATGACCCTATGTAATACCTGAATGAATGACTGACCATATGTAATACCTGAATGAATGACCATATGTAATACCTGAATGAATGACCATATGTAATACCTGAATGAATGACCATATGTAATACCTGAATGAATGACCATATGTACTGTAAGGTTATTCTTTTTCCTGAACCTCATGTTGCACATTGTACATGGATATGGTCGCTCCCCGGTGTGTATGGACATGTGACATTTTAGAGAAGAGGCATATTTAAATGTAGTTGGACATTGGTCACAATGAAAAATCTTCTCATCTTCTTCTGCAACATCTTCCTTACATGTGTGCCTGTTAAGCGAGTCTGCAATGAGATAAATATGGTTACCAAGGGGCACTTCATTTTTCGAACAGGTGCATTTTAAGATTGTATATATCCTGGTGCAGTCATAGCAGTTTCCAAAACATACCAGTTTTCATGATGTGCTTCAAAAAACATTTATCTTAAGATTAATTTTATTCTGGAAGTACAAGTTGGTAAAAAGCTTTTATACGAAAATCAAAAATTGAGAAATTTGCAAAATGTAGACAAATCAGTGTTTTAACAAAATAATAAGATTCAATCTGTTAAATGTTAAATCAAGGACCATAACTCTGGTATTACAAATTGGCATTTTTCAGTAAAACAAGGGCCATAACTCTGATGTTACTAATCTGATCAGGCTGGTTTTTGAAATTGCCTGAGCTCTCACTGATATATCCTGACAAAGTTTGGTAAAGATTGAATGCAAAACGAAGGTGCTATAGTGTTCACAACAAAAGGTTAACGGACAGACGACAGACCATGACGGACAAAGCAACATCCCATAAGCTCATCCAGTAAAGCTAAGGGTACATTTTTCATTGCCAACTGGGCCAATACAACTCTTGCAAAATCTGTATTGGCTCAGATGAACTCGACATACTAGCCATGTCAAACTTGTATGGGCTCATATGAGACTGACATATTGGCTCAGTCAAACTTACATTGTCCCAGTGAAGCTTGTATTGGCTCATATGAAATCGATATATTGGTCCGGTCAATCTTACATTGTCCCAGTGAAGCTTGTATTGGCTCATTTGAGATTGATATATTGGCCCAGTGAAGGTTGTATTGGCTCATATGAGATGACATATTAGCCCAGTCTATTATGTATTGTCCCAGTGAAGTGTGTATTGTCTCAGTAAAGCTTGTATGTCTCAATGAAGCTTGTATTGGCTTATTAAAAATTGTGTTGGCTCAGTAAAGCTTGTATTGGTTCTTTTGAGATCGACATATTGGTCCAGTGAAGTGTGTATTATCCCAGTGAAGATTGTATTGGCTCATTCTAGCTCAACATATTGATCACGTGAAGGGCCCAGTGAAGCTTGTATTGGCCTAGTGAAGCTTGTATTATCCCAGTGAAGGGTATATTGGCTAAATGAAACTTGTATTGGCCTAGTGAATCTTGTATTGTCCCAGTGATTTGTGTATTGGCTCAGTGAAGCTTGTATTGGTTCTTTTGAGATCGACATATTGGTCCAGTGAAGTGTGTATTGTCCCAGTGAAGATTGTATTGGCTCATTCTAGCTCAACATATTGATCACGTGAAGGGCCCAGTGAAGCTTGTATTGGCCTAGTGAAGCTTGTTTTATCCCAGTGAAGGGTATATTGGCTAAATGAAACTTGTATTTGCCTAGTGAATCTTGTATTGTCCCAGTGATTTGTGTATTGGCTCAGTGAAGCTCGTATTGGCTCAGTTGACCTTGACATGTTGGTCCAGTCAAGCTTGTATTGTCCAAGTGAAGCTTGTATTGTCACAGTGAAGGTTGTACAGGCTCAGTTGACCTCAAAATATAACCATCTGAAGCTTGTATTGGCCCAGTCAAGCTTGCCTAGGTAGAAATTCATACGACATAGAAAGCGATTGATCAATATGACAGACAGAAAGAGCCACAGTGACTCGGGTCACTTCTATATACCCCCTTATACAAACCAGGCCTAAGCAAATAATGCTTTGTTTCCTGTACCCTGAATAATTTGTTCTACCCATCCATGCAAATGTGGTCAAATATTTACAGTGTGCAAGAACAACAAAGTTGTCTACCTACCTCAGCCTAGCCTACCTACCTCAACCTACCTACCTCAAACCTACCCTACCTACCTCAACCTATCTACCTCAACCTAACTAACTAAACCAACCTACCTACCTCAACCCAACCTACCTCAACCTACCTACCTCAACCCACCTACCTACCTCAACCTAGCCTACCTACCTCAACCTAGCCTACCTACCTCAACTTAGCCTACCTACCTCAACTTAGCCTACCTACCTCAACCTACCTACCTCAACTCTACCTACCTCAACCCTACCTACCTCAACCCTACCTACCTCAACCCTACCTACCACCAACCTACCTACCTCAACCCTACCTACCTCAACCTACCTATCTCAACCTACCTACCTCAACCCTATCTACCTCAACTCTACCTACCTCAACCTACCTACCTTAACCTACCTACCTCAACCCTACCTACCTCAAATCTACCTACCTCAACCTACCTACCTTAACCTACCTACCTCAACCCTACCTACCTCAAATCTACCTACCTCAACCTACCTATCTCAACCTACCTACCTCAACCCTACCTACCTCAACTTAGCCTACCTACCTCAACCCTACCTACCTCAACCCTGCCTACCTCAACTTACCTACATCTACCTACCTCAACCTGCCTACCTCAACCTACCTACATACCTCAATCTACCTACCTCAACTCTACCTACCTCAACTACCACAACCTTACCTACCTCAACCCTACCTACCTCAACCCTACCTACCTCAACCTACCTACCTCAACCCTACCTACCTCAACTCTACCTACCTCAACTCTACCTACCTCAACCTACCTACCTCAACCTACCTACCTCAACTCTACCTACCTCAACCTACCTACCTCAACCTACCTACCTCAATCTACCTACCTCAACCTACCTACCTCAACCCTACCTACCTCAACCTACCTACCTCAACCCTACCTACCTCAACTCTACCTACCTCAACCCTACCTACCTCAACTCTACCTACCTCAACCTACCTACCTCAATCTGCCTACCTACCTCAACCTACCTACCTCAACCTAGCCACTTGGTTTCCAGCCCCCTTACAAGAAACAAAACATATTCTTGTTTAAGCCCATTAAGTCTGTTAACATTTAACTATAATACTCACATCTAAGTTTAAAAGCAACCCCGCAATTCTCACAAGAAAATGGTCGTTCATCTGAATGACGTCTCAAATGTTTCTGTGATAAAAATATAAAAACTACATCTTGTGATACAGACAACATACTGTGTAATGGGTTAAAGTCACTCAACTCAAAAGGTTTATGAAATAATGGCTACTTTCCATATTTAATAAACATTTTTTCTCATGATGGCAGATTGCTAGTTCTACACAATGTAGAGATTTGCAAGCATTTACTTGATAATTTATCTATTTGTTCAGAACAATGTATAATAGTTGCAGTCTGATTCAGTGAAAGTGATAAACCTATTGTAAGATATCATAATGAAGATACATATAAATTCAACCCCATCCACATGTCTGTATTATTACATGTATACTGCTATTGCTCCATAAGTAAATCAAGGCACACATTTTAATACATGATAAATACTTTAAGATTGTCGGGATTCCCTTTAAGTTTTTTTACTCTCATTTATTTTAGAACAATGTTAACATATTAAATTTCTTCGAGTGAAAGTCTTTCTTTTGAATCAAAAATGAAAAATAGAATGAATTTGACAGTGCACCATCGCAAATACCCACATTTTCTTCACACAGGCCACCCCCACTGTAATCCCTTCATCAAAATGCTTGTTTTAGACATAATTAAAAAAAAAAATCGACCCCCTTATACCCTCCCCCTACCACCCACCTCCTCCGACCCCCAACCCCCAGGGAAGACGACCTTAGTTTTAAATAATAAATCATTTGACATGCTGTGTATCTCTTTCATAGATGACCCTTAGATCAACTAATGTGCAAAAATATGGAAAAATAACACTGTAATTGAATTATTAGATGCCCCTTCCCAACTGATCAAGTAGGAGGAAACAAATGTATAGTGTAATCCCATCATCATAATGTTTCATTTGAGACGTAAGTTCAAATTAATACAAGGGCTGTCAGAGGACAGTGTAGCTCGACTATTTCAAATTTTCAGAGAACAAGAAATGATACACCCGGCATACCATCAGAAAAACAAGAGGCCCAAGAGGGCCTGTGGACGCTCTACTGGCTAACACGGCTCTTATAACATCAATGAAGCGATTGACTGCCATTTACGTTTTTTTGAAAGTTTCGGGCAAAATACAGCTTATCAACTAAATCAAGGGCCATAACTAAACAATTTGGTAAAGTTTGGTAAAGATCAGCAAGGCAAAATATAGCATTTTTAACTAAATCAAGAGCCATAACTCCTCTGTTACTCGTCCGACTGGTCCAACATAGAGCAAAAAAAAAAAAAAAAAAATTAACAAAAAATAAAAAAATCTAAAAAAAAAAAAAAAAAAAAAAAAAAAAAAAAAATCAAAAACAACATTTTAAATATTAAAAAATATTAAAAAATATTAATAAATCAAAAAAATAATAATAATAATATAAAAAAAAGAAAGTCATAAAATCTGCTAAAGTTTGGCAAAGATCAGATGCAAAATGAAGGCCTTATCGTATGACGAGGCAAATTATAGCATTTTTAACAAAATCAAGGGCCATAACTTCGCTGTTACTGGTTCGATCTGGCTGGTTTTCGAACTTGGCCAAGCTTTCATAGTCATTAGCAATCTGATAAAGTTTGGTAAAGATCGGATGAAAAATGAAGGCCCTATCGTCTTAAAGAGGCAAAATATAGCATTTTGATCTAAATCAAGGGCCATAACTCCGCTGTTACTAGTCCGATATGAATGGTTTTCGAACTTGTCCGAGCTTTCATTGATATTAACAATCTGATCAAGTTTGGTGAAGATCGGATGAACAATGAAGCCCCTATCGTCTTAACGAGGCAAAATATATTTTAATTAAATCAAGGGCATAACTCCGCTGTTACTGGTCGGATATGGCTGGTTTTCGATCTTTCAACGACATTAACAATCTGTTAAAAGTTTGGTAAAGATCGGATGAACAATGAAGCCCCTATCGTCTTAACGAGGCAAAATATAGCATTTTTAACTAAATCAAGGGCCATAACTCCGTTGTTACTAATCCGATATGGCTGGTTTTCGAACTCGTCCGAGCTTTCATTGATATTACAATCTGATTAAGTTTGGTAAAGATTGGATGAACAATGAAGCCCCTATCTTCTTAACAAGGCAAAATATAGCATTTTTAACTAAATCAAGGGCCATAACTCCGCTGTTACTGGTCCGATATGGCTGGTTTTCAAACTTGTTCGAGCTTTCAACAACATTAACAATCTGATAAAGATTGGTAAAGATCGGATGAACAATGAAGCCTCTATCGTCTTAACGATGCAAAATATAGCATTTTAACTAAATCAAGGGCCAAAACTCCGCTGTTACTACTCCGATATGGCTGGTTTTCGAACTTGTCTAAGCTTTCATTGATATTAACAATGTGGTAAAGTTTGGTAAAGATAGGACGAAAAACGAAGGCCCTATCGTCTTAACGAGGCAAAATATAACAATATAGCATTTTTAACTAAATCAAGGACCATAACTCTGCTTTTACTGGTCCGATCTGGCTGGTTTTCGAACTTGTCCGAGCTTTTATTGATATTAACAATGTGGTAAAGTTTGGTAAAGATAGAATGAAAAATGAAGGCCCTATCGTCTTAACGAGGCAAAATATAGCAATATAGCATTTTTTACTAAATCAAGTGCCATAACTCCGCTGTTACTTGTCCGATCTGGCTGGTTTTCGAACTCATCTGAGCTTTTATTGATATTAACAACCTGTTAAAGTTTGGTAAAGATCGGATGAGAAATGAAGGCCCTATCGTCTTAACGAGCCAAAAGTTAACGCCGACGACGGACGGACGACAGACAACTCGGCATCCCTTCGGCCAGTAGAGCTAAAAAAGTGAAAACAAAGGGGCGAGCTGGATGTGTCAAGAAGGAAAACATTGGAATTTTCATTAAATCAAGGGCCACAATTTTTCTGTGATGACACGGAGGTAATTTCATAATAACCCTTTCAAAGGACACATAATGGAAATTTTATAAGTTGAAAATTTGAAGAAAATATGTTAAAAGCATATGTTAATGCATTTGACCTTTGACCCCTTTGTGACCCTGACCTTTCATCTAATGATTTATAATAAGTGCGTAAGTCTGATGATGATTGGATAAAAAATGTTGAAGTTATTTACATGTTAAGAAATGCGGACGTAAACGTTAACCTAATGCTAAGAGCCTATCAACACATAAATGCAATTTGTGACCATGAACTTTGACCTATAGACCCATAAGATCCTTCAAACAGTCGAGCTAAAAATATCTAATTATTTGTAAAGTTTGACCCAGGAGCTAGGTCCACACAGGTGGGGAAGAAGACTAGGGTCTACGCTGGTTGGATGGTTGTATCCATCTGTTAATGCCCAGTTAAGTGTATATATGGTTATAGGGTAGGAATCTCAATGGTTTGCAAGTTATGACCCAGGGGCTATGTCACCAGGGGTGGGGAAAGAGTCCAGGGTCTATGCTGGTTGGATGGTAGCATCCGTCTGTTCATGCCCAGTAAGTGTAAATATAGTTATAGGGTAGGGATCTTAACAGTTTCCAAATTATGACCCAAGGGTTATGTCTCCAGGGTTGGGGAAGGAGATTGGGGTCTATGCTGGTTGAGTGGTTGTATCCGTCTGTTCATGCCCAGTAAGTGCATATATGGATGTAGGGTGGGGATCTCAATGTTTTCCAAGTTATGACCGAAGGGCTATGCCCCCAGGGGTGGGAAAGGAGTCTGGGGTCTATGCTGATTGGGTGGTTATATCCATCTGTTCATACCCAGTAAGTGTATATAGGGTTATAGGGTGGGGATCTCAACGGTTTACAAGTTATGACCCAGGGGGCTATGTCACCAGGGGGGGAGAAGCAGTCCGGGGTCTTTGCTGGTTGGGTGGTTGTATCCGTCTGTTCAAGCCCAGTAAGTGTATTTGTGGTTATAGGGTGGGGATCTCAATGGTTTCCAAGTTATGACCGAGGGGCTAGGTCCCCAGGGGTGGGGAAGGAGACCGGGGTGTATGCTGGTTGTGTGGTTATATCTGTCTAGTCATGCCCAGTAAGTGGATATATGATTATAACTTATAGGGTGAGGAACTCAATGGTTTCCCAAGTCAGGACTCAGGGGGCCCACCCACACCCTCATGGTGGGGGTGGGATCTGGTTTTTTGTTTTTTTATTATGTCTCAAATGAAACATAACTGGGAAGGGTTTAATCTAATGTTGGCAGAACTTGTTACCCAACCCATTTGTCATTATAATATTTCTATCGTATATATTTTTATATTTGCTCTGTATGTAAAATATTCATTCAATTCAATTAATAGACTATTACATACACCATATGCTGAAGTCATACCCTAAGTTTATTTGAATTCCGTTCAGCAGTTTAGGAGGAGATTCGGTAACGGATGGACAGACGGACAAACGGAGGAGATTTTAATATATCCTGCTTTTTTCAAAAATGTGGGTATAAAAATAATTGACCCCCTGTTACCCTTCCCCCACCACCATTGCAAAAATATGGAAAAATGACAGTGTAATTGAATTTTTAGTGTATTTGACCTTTTGACCCCACTGAGGTGCACTGGGATTGGAACCAAAAATAATGTTGCTCTTGCACGCCATCATAAGGCGAAGTCATACCCTAAGTTTGGTTGAATTCCGTTTAGCGGTTTAGGAGTAGATGTGGTAACGGAGGGACGGGCAGACAGACGAACAAACGGAGGCGATTTTAATATACCCTGTTTTTTTCAAAAACGTGGGTGTAATGATTGTTACAGAATCAAGACTTCCCTTTCAAAAACATCATTGCAACAGTGGTTGGTGGATGGGAGAGATGAGCAGGGATGCATAAGTCACAAGGGTTCTGTGAATCTGTGGTTTGGAAACACAAAACTCAGTAATAAGGGGTATACAGAACTGTCAGAAGGAGAATAGATAAAAATAAAGTATACCACCCAATGTGCCACCGCCATGGAGAAAACCCATGCGAAGCATAGGATTGTGAAATGAGCAGTTATGGAATGTGAAGGCCTGACAATGGAGGGAATGCAAATTTTAGGATAATAAACAATTTAGAAAATAACACAAATAGAAGGGTGTTCCACAGAACACTTATTTCATCAGTTATGAGCTTCGTTAGGTTGCAGGTTACTTTTATGATAGAGAGCATAACTCTGCCAAAATGAAAGTCAGAGTTATTGGACATATGTAACAACATTCCTTGGGTTAAGTTGAAGATGTGTGTGAAGTTTCATGAACATAGGTGAAATACTTTTCAAATTATAGCCAAGGTTAGGTTGCAGGTTAAAGTGTGACGGACAGACGGACGAGAACAAAGTGATCCCTAAGTGTCTGCCATGCTACGCAGGTGACAAAAAAAGAAGGGAACATGTCAAAGGCATTTCTTCTCACCCTCATTCTTGACCTTAAAAATAAATTTCCACAAACATGACAGGGCATAGGCACATTGGTCTCAGTCTTGATGTGCTTTCTCCTCTCATTTCGTTTTCTAGCATATTCCCGACGTCTGTCGATGCCTTTTTGTCCGATACACATGCATTTGTGATCTGCCATGTTTCCCTTCAGCAAAATTCTTTTACATGTTTCACACTGCATCATTATATTTGGGTTGAACAAAGACTTTCCAGTTTTAGTTTTGTGCAACCTTTGATGAGCAAACAGACGACCATTTTGCACAAGTATACCACAAATATGGCAGGGAACAAAAATTTCCCTACAGCTGTCTGATGACAATGTTATGCGAGATTCATCCATTTGCATTTCAGTCTTCTTAAAACTTTCACTAGTGTCTTCATTGATTTCAACACCTGACCCATTGTGTTCATTCATATCTGCTTCATATCTGCTGGAACCTTCAACGTGTTCCACAGTAGATACTGTCATACTGCTAGCTACCTTGCTGTTAACAGGTATATTGGAAGATTTCTCAACAAATTTGCTCTTCTTTTTATATTTACCTTGACCTTTTGGACTACGATAGGACAAATTTTGTAAAAGATCAAAGATAACTTGCCTAAAGTCATCAGGGATTTGTTTGTCGGTGTGAGCATTCTCCACATGTTTAATGAGCTTGTACTGTTCCATTTTGTTGCCACAAATTTGGCAGAATACCTTTTTCTTTTTCCCAACATATACAGCCCTCAGCCCAATTGAATCAATGAAGCTATTCTCAGTCTTCACTTTCTGGTCATTCTTCCCGCTAACGTCACATTTCACACGTTTGTATTTTCTTCTTTCATCTTTATAGTCATCTTCAACATCATCCTCTGCATTATCTTCTTCTTTGACCTCATTGTACACACCAGTCTTGGCAGTAACATCAAGATCATCACTCGGACAGTAGTCCTCATCTGAGGATTCACCGGCTGGTCTTCGCTTCTTTTTAACTGCTATACTTTTACTTCTACTTTTGTTATTCTTAATTTCTATTTCCTCATTCACACTGTCAACATCTTCAATTTCAATTTGATTTTGTTTGTATTCAGCATAAACCGCTTTTACCGAAACCTTCCGTTGTGATTTCCTTTTCATTTCCAAGCCTGTCCTTGTATCTTCTAAACCTTTTCCTTCCAAACCAGTATAGACATCTAGCTCATTCACAGACGCAGCTTTGACTATCGGTACTTCTGCTTCAAGTTTTACATAATCATCTTCAAAATCATAGTCTTCATCTTCCTTAATGTCCTTCACCGTTGCTTCTGTTGCATCCCTCTTCATGTTTGGACATTTATTTGAATTTGGATATCCTGTTTTGGTTTTAAAATTCAAATTAAACGACCCATCTTCTGAATCATGATATAAATGCTTATGGAGAAGACAAACAGATGGGTAAGCGTGAAAACACACCCCGCAGGTAAATGTCTCAATATCTGGCATCTCTGACAGGTGGGCATTACTACTAATGAGCTCTTTCTGCACCTCTTTCAAATCACATATATGAAAATTACGATTTTCTATCTTGTCCTCGTGTAATTTGAAATGATGATGAAATCTGTCAATGTTGTTGAATTTTTTGAAGCAAATGCCGCATAGAAAGGGAGCCCATTCTACCCTCACTTTACAAACGTTCACCGTGATCTTAGATTTGGACCTTCGTCTCATTTTCTCTTATATTTGAAATTCAAATGTAGTAGGTTTTAGTACAATGTCGTAAAAGAGCTAGTAACAATGGCCAGTTTGATACATTGACTTATCTGCCCCGGTATCTGTCTCCATCTCCAGAACACTCAGCCTAAAGTTAAAAAGAAGAATATGTGTTCAATGTGATATACTGTCAGGGTATAATGCATAATAATACATAATCATTACACGTTGTGTAAACCACATAGTCAATCATAGTGGCTGTACTACCATATAATGCATATGAATACATGATCATTACATGCTGTGTAAACAAATAGTCAATCGCAGGCGCTGTACTACCGTATAATGCATACTAATACATAATCATTACACTTTGTGTAAACAAATAGTCAATCAAAGGCGCTGTACTACCGTATAATGCATACTAATACATAAACATTACACGTTGTGTAAAGAAAAAGTCAATCGCAGGCAATGTACTAGTCTACCGTATAATGCATACTAATACATAATCATTACACGCTGTGTAAATCAAGACAACATCAATCGAAGGCGCTCTACTACTGTATAATGCATACTAAAACATAAACATTACACGCTACATGTAAACCAATTGGTCAGGTTTGCCTGTAACGGGTGATGATAATACACAATGTTTATACTGGCGGAATATCTGTACTGCTTGTTATCTCCCTTAATGCCAGTTATAATTGAGTTACCTGCTCAAAGGGGAAACATTATCTAATTCGGATATGTTTATATTGCAGTCCTCTATTTATGTATTTAAGAGGGGAATGTTCATTACACATTGACTTAATCAGTTATCTGTTATGACTGTGAACTTTAGCAGTTTAAATACTTGAAAACTTAAAGACGTTTATGTTTACTGATATTGGTATACATCTACATGGCAACTTTGTAAACGAGAGGTAATAGGCTAAAATGTTCATTAAACTTCATACTTCCATGCACATATTTCAAAGTATAGTTTACCAATTACTGAAATAATATAATATTAACTTGAGTTTACTTAAGTGGTTTTAAATAGTTATGTAGATAGACAACTAATATTCCTAACAGTACCATGCTTGCCTCATTATCGTGAAGTTTTCAGATGTTATGAGTCTGACCTGAGCAAGTCACTTACTCTCATATTAAGGCCACGCTTAAAAATATCTTAGTTTGCCCAAAGCCACCTTTAGGTTTTTCAGACAGGTACAATGTAGGGAGGGTTTTTTCTCCTACCATGTAGGTCATATTCTTTTGTGAATCATGCTGTTTAAAGTTTAACTGTTTGTTTGGACACTACTTTTTTACTTATTAAAGACAATTTTAGTATACTGGGTGTGTATTGCAAAGTCGAAAACTTTAACTTTGTACATAAACAATGGTAGGTAAACCAAATTAATAAATATCAGGAGGTAACACTGTCTGTTTTTTAGAAAATAGAGAAATACATCAGATTTTACTGAGAAAAACGTTTGTTTTTACCAGTCGCATTCAGGCCCAACAAACCTAATTTTAATTATGACATAACCAGACAGTCCCATGAACTATACAGAATATGATTAAACAATATCCTTACATACCTATCCAGGGAATCTATTTGATAGTAATGTAGCGTGATGCTGGATACCTCTGTGTCCCCTCTCTCCCTGGAAGCTGCTCTACATAAACCCCAATTAATGGCTGTATTCGTTGGATAATGTAGACAATGCAACCTATAACAAAGAAGAGATAATTTGTAATTACAAGTTAACATGATTTTGGAAGAGTTGTATTCCTTTGATTAACAATACACTCCTGGATTGCATAGCAGTATATGTCCACTACCGGTTCCACAACAAGACACTCTGTTATTGCATAGCAGTATATGTCCTCTACAGGTTCCACAACAAGACACTCTAGTATTGTATAACAGTATATGTCCCCTATTGGTTCCACAACATGACACTCTAGTATACATCCCCTACCGGTTCCACAAGAAGACACTCTATTATTGCATAGCAGTATATGTCCCCTACAGGTTCCACAACATGACACTCTATTATTGCATAGCAGTATATGTCCCGTATTGGTTCCACAACATGACAATCTAGTATACGTCCCCTACCGGTTCCACAAGAAGACATTACTATTGCATAGCAGAATATGTCCCCTACTGGTTCCACAACATGACACTCTATTATTGCATAGCAGTATATGTCCCCTACAGGTTCCACAACATGACACTCTAGTATTGTGCATAGCAGTATCATATCCCCTACCGGTTCCACAACAAGAGATTCTAGTATTGTGCATAGCAGTATATGTCCCCTACCGGTTCCACAACAAGATACTCTAGTATTGCATAGCAGTCAGGCCCTCCTCTGGGCATTGTCAATGGCGCCAATGGTGAAAGAAAAAAGAAAATGGCTCTAAATTTCAAACTTTGGCGAAAATGTTTGGCGACATCGAAACTGACATCGAAATTGCCAAAAAGCCAAACTTGTTTAATTTCTCTGCTGTAATCTAGACCTCAACACTAATCACTGTGATGAGTGTATATTGAATGTAGTCTAAAACAACATAACTAACCAATTGACACCTACCACGCGTGAACACTTAACATTAAATAAACAAACAAAGCTGATAACCTTTAATGTTTCGGTAATTAATTTAATCCCTAAATAACAACTGATGACTGCCGTTTTCGCCTCGTGGGGTAATCAAGTCTCTCATGTAACACCTTGCAACCATAAAGTATTACACCACTGAATAATATCCAGCCAATCAGGTTCTAACCAATCAAACACAAATCAACACCTCATTAATTTACATATTTTACATGATTGACTTGATCCACGTGACATTTATTTTGCTTTTGTTTATTCATAATTTCGAGGTGTCTGAATCTGGATTTCACAAAAACATGCAAACATTTTACACAAAACACCGGCAGGTTCTGAACTTGTTACTTATATAAAGGCCTACCTATACATCTTAAACAATCAAATGAAAGCCTCTATGTATGATTCCTGTTGTCATTAGGTTCAGCTAGTTGATTAAAGCAAACATGCGATGTAGAAACTTTACAGATATTGGGGGTTCGAAAACATATACAGTATATATAAATAATTTTTATTAATACTGTTTTGTTTTATTCATTTCATTCCTTAGTGCACCAGATATAAACCAAATCTCTTATTTTCACATTTAAAATACATTTATACATAAAACTCTAATAGAAATATGGCTTGGGCCATTAGAGCCAAATGGCTCCAATTTTTAGCTCTACTGGCCAAGGGCCAGCAGAGCTTATGGGATGCTGTGTTGTCCGTCGTCCGTCGTCTGTCGTCTGTCTGTCTGTCGTCCGTTAACTTTTCTTCAAACGACTTCTACTCAGAAACCGCTTGGCTAATTTTGACCAAACTTCACGTGGATGATCCTTAGTTGAATGCTTTTTAGATTTGTTAAAATTAGGTCAATGCTACATCCAAGATGGCTGCCATTACCATATATGGTCGAAACCTTAAAAAATCTTCTTCTCCAGAACCGCTGGACAGATTTCAACAGTTTTTCTTTTAAAATGATCGCCAACGCCTAGACTATCAAGTTTGTTCAAATAAAGTCCCCGGGGTCAAAAATGGCCGTGCCCCGGGGGTCCAAAATTTGTATATTGAGGTTTTGCATGTTTTTCATATAGACATATAGGAAAAAACTTTAAAAAATCTTCTTCTCTGAAACCACAAGGCACAGAGCTCTCATGTATTACATGTAGCATCAGCTTATGGTCCTCTACTAAGTTTGTTCAAATGGTGACCCTGGGGTCAAATTTGTCCCCGCCCCGGGGGTCACAGTTTTACATAGACTTATATAGGAATTTTTTTTAAAAAATCTTCTTCTCGGAAACTACAAGAGCCAGAGGTTTGATATTTTGCATTTACTATAAGCTTATGGTCCTTTACCAAGTTTGTTCAAATGGTGACCCTCGGGTCACTTTTGGCCCCGCCCCAAGGGTCACATGTTTTACATAGACATGTATAGGGAAAAACTTAAAAAATCTTCTTCTCTGAAACTGCAAGAGCCAGAGGTTTAATATTTTGCATTTGCTATAAGCTTGTGGTCCTCTATCAAGTTTGTTCAAATGGTGACCCAGGGGTCACATTTGGCCCCACCCCGGGGGTCACAGTTTTACATAGGCTTGTATAGGGAAAAACTGAAAAAAATCTTCTTCTCTGGAACCACATGGCACAGAGCTCTCATGTAATACATGTAGCATCAGCTTATGGTCCTCTACTAAGTTTGTTCAAATGGTGACCCGGGGGTCAAATTTGTCCCTGCCCCGAGGGTCACAGTTTTACATAGACTTATATAGGATTTTTTTTTTTAAATCTTCTTCTCGCCAACTACAAGAGTCAGAGGTTTGATATGTTACATTTATTATAAGCTTATGGTCCTTTACCAAGTTTGTTCAAATAGTGACAATAGTGACCCTGGGGTCACATTTGGTCCCGCCCCAAGGGTCACATGTTTTACATAGACATGTATAGGGGAAAACTTAAAAAATCTTCTTCTCTGAAACTGCAAGAGCCAGAGGTTTAATATTTTGGTGTTGCTATAAGCTTATGGTCCTTTACCTATTTTGTTCAAATGGGGACCCTGGGGTCACATCTGGCCCTGCCCCGGGGATTCACAGTTTTACATAAATGCTTGTAGAGGGAAAAACTGAAGAAAAAAAATCTTCTCTGGAACTGCAAGAGCCAGAGGTTTAATATTTTGCATTTGCTAAAAGCTTATGGTCCTTTACCAAGTTTGTTCAAATGGTGACCCTGGGGTCACATTTGGCCCCGCCCCAAGGGTCACATGTTTTACATAGACATGTATAGGGAAAAACTTAAAAAATCTTCTTCTCTGAAACTGCAAGAGCCAGAGGTTTAATATTTTGCTGTTGCTATAAGCTTATGGTCCTTTACCAATTTTGTTCAAATGGGGACCCTGGGGTCACATCTGGCCCCGCCCCGGGGGTCACAGTTTTACATAAATGCTTGTATAGGGAAAAACTGAAAAAAATCTTCTTCTCTGGAACTGCAAGAGCCAGAGGTTTAATATTTTGCATTTGCTGTAAGTTTATGGTCCTTTACCAAGTTTGTTCAAATGGTAACCCTCGAGTCACATGTTTTACATAGACATGTATAGGTATTTTATTTTTTGATTTTTTTTTGAATATTTTTTTTTTTTGAATTTTTTTGAATTTATTTTTTTAATATCTTTTTTTTTTTGAAATTTGTTTTTTTGGAGAAATTTTGTTTTGAAATATCTTCTTCTTTTTTTTTGAAATGTTTTGCAATTTATTTATTTTTTTGATTTTTTTTTTTTTTTTGCAAATCTTTTTTTTTTTTTTTTTTAGCTCTATGTTCGACCAGTCGGACCAGTAACAGAGGTGTTCTTGATTTAGTTAAACATGCTATATGTTGCCTCGTTAATACGGTTGGGCCTTCATTTTTCATCTGATCTTTACCAAACTTTACCAGATTCTTTAGTTATGGCCTTTGATTTAGTTAAAAAACTGTTTTTTGCCCGAAACTTTCAAAAAAACATAAATGGCAGTCACTCACTTCATTGATGTTATAAGAGCCATGTTAGCCAGTAGAGCGTCCACAGGCCCTCTTGGGCCTCTTGTTCCAATTTGGCTCCAACTTTTTTCATTTGGCGCAAGAAAAAAATTGGTCAGTGGAAGCCCTGGCAGTATATGTCCCCTACAGGTTCCACAACATGACATTCTAGTATTGCATAGGAGTATATGTCCCCTACAGGTTCCACAACAAGACACTAGTATTGCATAGCAGTATATGTCCACTACAGGTTCCACAACAAGACATTCTAGTATTGCATAGGAGTATATGTCCCCTACAGGTTCCACAACAAGACACTAGTATTGCATAGCAGTATATGTCCACTACAGGTTCCACAACAAGACATTCTAGTATTGCATAGGAGTATATGTCCCCTACAGGTTCCACAACAAGACCAGGGCCTCCTCTGGGCATCGCCAATGGAGCCAAATGAGAAAGAAAAATGAAAATGGCTCTAAATTGCAAACTTTGGCGAAAATGTTTGGCGACATCCAAAAAAAGATTAGAGCCAAACTTGATATATTTTCTATGCTGTAAGCAGCCTCACAGTACACAACAACAAAATTGACACCACACACACACACTGATTGACTGAATCTTGAATTAACAAACATGGTCTGTGATGGGATTAAGAAAGTTTATCAAACTTTATGATGGGATTAAGAAAGTTTATCAAACTTTATGACACTTGAGCAGATAATTGACAGCCGACTGAAGTCATAAAGGGATGACTGCATACAACTGCAATTTCTTTTCTTTACTTTTTAAATAACAACATGGGTGTCTGTTTGCTACAGTTTCTTTGTTGACAAATCGAGTGTGAGAAAGTCAATAACATTTTTGGCTGTGGATAAGTAAAGGTATCGTTAGTAATTATAAGTTATATTTAGAAAACTATGAATGTGAATGACAATATAATTAGGATATACTTGTTTTAATTAATAGGAGGCCACTTTAAGAAACACAATTTGATTTTGTAACATTGCCAATTCTTAAAATGGCTTCTAAACGTAAATGAAAAACACAAAATTCGTAATCTGTTCTATTGCTTTGTTTTGTTTTTAATTTAAAATAAGTACTATCAGCATCCATCATGTCTGTTAGTATCATTTAAAATAATTATTTAAAATGATATTTGCAATATACAATTACATGTTTTTACAATAAAAATATGAGTGACAATACACGTCATGTATCATTTGCAACGAATAATTCACATATTACTAATTGATCAGTTCCCTACCGCATTAGTTAGAATGCTCTAGATCTGCTAACAAACACACACAAATATACATAAAACTATGTTGAGTGAATTGGTGCCATTTGGCTCCAACTTCTCCAAATTGGCTCCAACTTTTTTAGTTTGGCGCAAGTGGTGGCGCAAGAAAAAAATCGGCCAGAGTAGGCCCTGAAGACACTAGTATTGCATAGCAGTATATGTCCCCTAGTGGTTCCACAACCAAAACATCCCCCAGGACTTTTGTTTTCATAAACACCCCCCACCCCACCGCCTGAAAATCCCTTCCTTATTCTAAGCCCGCCCATACCCCCACCCCATTGGATACTGGAAAAAAACACACCCCTGGATTTTTTTTCTATTCAAAACATCCACCCCCACCTGGATTTTTTTCTCTTTCAAAACACCCCTAGGATTTTAGTTTTCATCAGAGATCACTTCTTACATCACTTTTTCTATAAACACTCCCTGGAAATCCCTTCCTTACCCCAAGTCCCCCTTCCCACCCCTCCCCACAACCCACCACTGGAAACTGGAAAAAAACACACCTGGATTTGTTTTCTTTCAAAACACCACCCTGGATGTTTTACTTTCAAAATACCCACCCTAACCCCACCAGGATTTTTGTTTTCATAAAAGTCTCCACTCCCCGCACCCCCACTAGAAATAACTTCCTTATCTTAAGCACCACCCTGGAAACTGGAAAAACACCCCTGGATTTATTTTCTTTCAAAAAACACTCCCCACCCCCACCACAAATATTCCGCACCCCGCAATACCCTTGGAAAAAAGTCCTTTCTTAGGGGTGCGGGTACAGATATAATCTGGAATAGCCCAATGTTTACTACCCATGTGATAGTAATGAGGTCAACGTTCAAGGCGCATTGCCCCATATTGCCCAATGTATCTGTCAACAGCTAATTCACATGTTTTTCAATCATTTATTTCAATAATGTTTTAAATGATAATGATAATAAAAACACACTCAGTATATTCAGAACTTTCACATGACATCATCAAAATAATTTGACCAATCAGTGATCAATAAAATAAAAGATCTCCACATTCTGGTAGGATGTAAACTCGGTGTTTATCGGTGGTGCTCAACTGACTTTAGCACTTTATACAACTAGTTTGTAGTGATAATTATATTAAAAGCTTTATTTTTTGTGTACATCTTTTGGTCTTGTCTGATTTGCATACATTTAAGTTAAATAATGGTGTAATATTTTCATTTTTCATATTGAGATTGAGGAAAAAGTCCGAGCAAACACCTTTATTTTCACCTAATGAATATCTCACCTACAGGAAGGTGACCAGATGTGAAAGTTATGAATAGTGAAAATAATGATCTTTGTGACTGTAGAGTTCAAGATTCATTGAATCATTCCATAGTAAACAGTCCATTAAATCATTTTAGAATTGTTTTATTATTAGAATTTTGTGTTTCTGGGTTTCAAGAACCTCATTACTCAGTGTCCAGTAAAACCTCAGTGTCTTCTGAGAATGTAATGAGCTTTAAATAAACTGGTTTCATTGGTCCAATTTTTATCACCGAACCAATCGGAATACTTCATTATGACATCACTTTTTGGTATTATGACATCACACCCTGGTAATATGACATCACATCATGCTACTATGACATCACGTCATGCTATTATGATGCAACTCAGTTGTTCTCAGAACTAAATGAGCCTTTTAATTGCTGTGAGAAAACATATTTAGACTGTTTGTATCACTCCTTGAGTAATGAGTTTCTTGAAACCAAGAATCACAAAATTTTAAAAATAAAATAATTCTAAATTTAAAATGATTTAGTAGACTGTTAGTAGTGATTAATCGATTTATTTACTAGAAGTCCAGTGATAATCCGAGCCTTCTCTGACCTTAAAAGCCTTCTTTTTTCCCCGAGATTTTTTAATTACCCTTGTTGCAATATATGTTTTCTCAATCAGTGATTATATACAGACATACCTTCAGTTTCAAACCTGGTTTCGGTATCATTTCTTGGACCGGTTTCATTATTACCTGCACAATGATTACCTCCGGACACTTCTGAATCGTGAACACCCATCTGAAATCTGGGCCTTCTCTGACCCTAAAAGCCTTCTCTCTTTTTGTGGCTTTTTACACAGCCAGATGCAGGAGTCCGGAAATATGGTTGCCCAACGCCCCGGGCAAGTGGATTTTGGGTGCGGGCAGGTGACCTTCGCAAATCCGGTTGTCCGTCACTTGCCCGATAGACATTTCAGCATAAGATAAACAAGAGCTGTCAGAGAACAGCGCAGCTCGACTATTCGATTTTTCAGAGAAGAATACATTTATAGCTAGTATATACCATCAGAAAACAAGGCTACAACAATGTGGAGTGGGGTTGGGAGCACAACATAACTATGTGTAAGAATTGACCAAAACTACCAGAAATATGTAAAATGAGTTTAAAGGGACACACTGCAATCTTGAGTTTTATTCAAACATTAAAATATTCTCCTCAATTTACTTATCCTGCGTCATTTTGACTTTAAAACTGCTTTCATATAATTAAATAATAAAATTGAGATTTCAACTTTCTTCACTATTTTACCAAATTTTTAGATATATTACTGGTGCAATATTATAAAAAGTTAGTAATATGCAAAAAATATTTGCTTTGAACTATTCTAACAATTAATATTAATGATTGAACAAATGCAAGTTAAGAGGGAAAAAATCAAGATTGCCGTGTGTCCCTTTAAGTGGGGATGTGGTAGAGGAGGGGGGTTAGGCATGAGGGGCAACATATATGTGTAAGAATTGACTAAAAGAACAAAGAAATATGTAAAAAAAAAATTCAACTGGGGGGTTTAATTGCGGGGGGCAAAATATATGTGTAAGAATTGACTAAAACAACACAGAAATATGTAAAAAAAAAATCTGTGGAGGGGAGTGGGGGTGTGGGGTGGAGGGGGGAAGTAGGGAGCCCATGCCCCAATATGGGTGAAGTAATAAGATGCATAATGCTATAACAAATCCCAAACCAAATTATAGATATATACATGCTTACACGCAAATCTAGATCTGCCTTTATTGCACATTTTATGGGCCATCACAATTTGGGTTCCATGGGAGCCCAGAATTTGCAGAAGACAAAATTACTTAACGAACCCTTTACAACATACTATAAGGAAACCAATTACAAAATTTAGTTCAGCTAGGACAAGAAATGTAAGAGATATAGACCTGTAAACACAGCTTACACGCAAAATTTGATGTGAAACAGACATATTTTAAGGGCTATCAGAATTTGGGTTCCATGGGAGCCCAGGGGTTACAGGAACCAAAATTACTTAAGCAGCCCTTACGATAATGCTATAAGGAAGCTAATGGCCAAATTTGGTTGAGCTAGGGTAAGAATTTTAAGAGATATAGACTTGTAAACACAGCTTACACGCAAAATTTGATGTGAAATGGGATACATTTTATGGGCTATCATAATTTAGGTTCCATGGGAGCCCATGGGTTACAGGAACCAAAATTGCTTATGCAGCCCTTAAGATAATGCTATAAGGAAGCCCATGAACAAATTTGGTTGTGCTAGGATAAGAAATGTAAGAGATATAGACTTGTAAACACAGCTCACACGCAAACCTTGATGTGGGACGCCGACGCCGGGGTGATTACATAAGCTCTCTTATTCTTCGAAAAGTCGAGCTAACAAGGGAAAATTTGCCTTGACTGTGAAGTTTGCCGATAATTGCGTAGGAATTTCGCCGAGAGTAATTACTGATGTGTCGTAAAATTCACCTGTGTTGTTCGTGATTGTTTAATCCCTCCCACTTGACAGTTTATCAGAATTTGATTGGCCTAGGAAGGTTTGGGGTGCCAATCTTCAAATGAAGACGTGCAGTGTTTAGAATTTGTATACTGTGTGAAATGTACACCCGTAACAAGCCCCTCTATGCAGGAAGTAAGTCACGCACCAGATTAGTGTGAAATACTCATCAATGTGTAAATCAGTTACTGAAATGGTGTTGTCTCTTTGTATTTCGGTCGGTGTATCGTAGTAGCCTAAGGTAATGTTTTGTTCAATAATTAAAAATCATGACGCAACACTTGACCTAGTACTGTATCCATATTAGTTTTTTTATTACCCAATCAAATAAGTTAACCAATGTATTTTTATCAGCCAATGAAACAACTCTCGTTCACTACCACTTGGTAAAGTGAAACAATGGCGAGTCAATCGAACCAATTTGTAAACAAGTAGGGCAATTAAACGATTATGGCAATTTGACGGCATTGTTTGATGAGCAAAGAGACTAGCGACGCATGTCGCAATGCATCAGTGTGCATCTGCTTTTATTTTAAAATGCCGTGTTTATTTTGAATGAATTCGAGATCAATGACGGAATGGTGTGTTTTTGTTTTGAAGAATATTTGCCACTATATCCAAGATCTGCTTCGACCTTTGCTAATTTTCGATAATTATTCGAAGAATTGTCATCTATTAACAGAAAAAAAACACATACCAGTCAGATTTAGGCATGAACAGTGCTAATAATTTCCAACACAGAAAAATGAGCTTGCTGATTTATCTACGTGATGTCTATAGCGAAAGTGAAAGTAGGAAAAATCTTCTGTTTGACCTAATGCATATTTCTTTTTTTATCTGATGTAGTCTATGTAGAAAAAAGTGCTCGACCTAATGCATTTTTTTATCTGCCTACCCTTTTGTAATTACTGCACTGGGAGCATCATGTACGTCTTAATTCCATAGGGAATACCGTTATCTAATATTATCGTGTTGGCACTCCGTTCATCTAATTCCCATGATACCCCATGTTCATCAGTAATGTCTTATCCTCTGGGTATCCTGCCGACACCCACCTCACCTTCTCTCACAGGTGGAGGAAAACACTGACATGTGCATAACGGTAACAACCTATAGATTTGTTCCTTCCTAATTTAAAGCATTAATTTTACAATGAAATCATCTAAAAGATTATGACAAAAAAAGAGTAATAGCATTCAACTTACTGCACAGTCTCACAAAAAAAGGCATGTTGACATAGCTTAATTTTGGGGCAAGTGACTTTTGAAATTGGGGCAAGTGACATTTTGGGAAGGGCAAGTGATTTTGAAAATCTACTTGCCCTGGGCAAATGGATTTTCAAGATATTTCCAGACCCCTTGCCAGATGAAATATCAAAACCGTAAAAAAGGCTGATGAGGTCAGAGTCGAGTGATAGACCAATTTCCAAAAATAGCACATTTATTTATAGATAAGGGGGCCTGAACAGTTTTCCTGTGTCTTGGTTGAGTAGCAGAGTCTGAGTTACTCATCTCTGGCGGTTAATTACACGATTCTATTTATAAACAAACAACCTTCATTTGACAGAATACTAACCTTGTATTTTAAACCTTAAATAGGTGTTGTTAAAAATCGGTTTTGCTAGATGTAAATGGCGGATATTATCAAAAGGGAAACAACTTTTCTTTGGGTGACACGATGAAACGGGCCCGAACGGAGTTGAATCAACGGAACGTACCAAAGAACGTCCTCCTGGTTCTACATCTACAACTATATGATACGTCGTTTCAGTCACACTTGACTATCACACGACGGCGGTACACGTAAGAAAACAATGAACAGAGTAAATAGATATAAAGAAAGTAGTACTTTGTAAATGTAGAAGTGCCAAGCTACATTTTCGAACGTCTCTTCATTTATAACCAGACCTGCTCGCTACCGTGGCGGCTGAGATGTATTCTACCTTCCTACGATATCAAGGGTTCTATGGTATCACTTACCATGGAGTACGTTATAGGGAGGAGAAACGGGTTCATAAACGCTCTAGTTTATCGATTTATGTTGTCGCGCTAGAACGCCGCCATTT
Source organism: Cyrtodaria siliqua (assembly GCA_037043455.1). Lineage (NCBI taxonomy): Eukaryota > Metazoa > Mollusca > Bivalvia > Adapedonta > Hiatellidae > Cyrtodaria > Cyrtodaria siliqua. The sequence goes on from JAWPHD010001366.1 coordinate 289,104, forward strand.
ACTATTTTATCGATACAGGTAAATCGATCGTAAGCGCGTTACATTTGAAAAGTTAAAATTTCAGCCAGCATCTCAAATTAGGCAGTTTTTACAGCCCCTTTTTACGACTTTCTTTCATAATCAACATCACGAAATTACATTCTTGACAAAGATAAATATGTCTACTATTCACTTTTTGTTATTATTAATGCCTAATATAACCCATACTTCGTATCTCGTTTGCAATAGCTCCACATTATTTTTAATTCTATAAAATTAAAAATTTAGCTGATAAAGGCACATTTTCATCACCTCTTTTTAGGCTTTGTCTTATAATCACCACCATGAAATTACCTTCCTGACAAAGATAAATATGTTTACTATTCACTTTTTGTTATTATTAATGCCTAAATAACCCGTAGTCTCGTATCTCGTTTGCAATAGCTATACACTGTCACCATTTTTTATTTGGCGCAGAGTGGCGCCATCTTTGTTACACGGAACCGTCTGGTAAAATGTGCTTTTAAACATGCAAACAAATACACGCTCTGTATCAGAGGACACAATGTGAATAAATAATACTTATGTTTACATTTAGTATTTATAACTGAATATGTTTCGGTATCATCTGCAAATAGCTTGACTACTGTTTCCGCTACCTCGAGGAGATCATTTATGAAGACAAGGAAAAGGGTAGGACCTAACACACTACCCTGAGGTACCCCGCTGTATACTTGTTCAGATGTTGAGTGATTTCCATTTATAACCACCGTTTGAGATCTGTCCCGTAGAAGTCTTTCACCCATTCCAAAACCTTGCCCACAATACCATAACCTTCTTATTTAGTTAGCAGCTTGTTATGTAGTAATGTATCAAATGCTCTCCTAAAGTCATAGAATATTACATTAAGCTCTTGGCCACTATCAAGTGCATCAGATCAATCTTCCAGTACTTCTAATAATTGAAGAGGACAGGATTTGCCCTTCATAAATCCAAACTGGTGTATTGAAAATAAATTGTTACTTTGCATATGATCTATAATATTCTTTTTGATTATTGTTTGCATTATATTTGAAACAATAGGGCATAAGCTTATTGGTCTATAGTTTTCTGGAGATTGTTTATTTCCTGATTTAAAAATTGGTGTTATATTTGCTATTTCCCAGGAACTTGGTACTATTGATTCATCTAATGACTTGTTGAAAAAATTTGTTAACGGCTTTGTTAATTCATGTTTACATTCAACTATCACTTTGGGGTGTATACCATCTGGGCCAGCTGATTTATTTGGTCTTAATTCCTTTATTGCTAGCAGGACATCGTTCTCAGTTATGATAATGTTGTCGAGCATGGAGTTATCACGGTAGTGTCCAATCTATAAAACACACAGTATGCATCTCTGCTAAAATATGATAATTATTTTATAGATGTGGTACATATAATAAAATAATTGAAGAAAAAAAAAAAGTTATTTATCACAAATAAAAGGATATTTCAAAATAATGCAAACATGTTGACAATATCCTTATCATATGTAAAATTCATCACCCTAGTCTCCATAAATGCAGTTTCCATTACCTTGAAGGTTATAAAATTCATTAATTTTTAGTTTGATGAGTCTGTTGTACATTATTGTTTATAGAAATGGTCCCTCATTGAATATTATGCCAGTTTCTACAAAAGATGTGCATACCGTGATACCATAGAACTTTTCAAATAATAAGCTCAATGAGTGTACCCTTCTTTTCAAATCTAATTCTGACAGTTTTTATCATAGCAATTTAGTAGAAGGGTCACAGAAAGCATTTGGGTTTCCTTTTTCTTTAAATATTGTTTACAGTTTATTTTTTTCGTCAAACCATTTAAGTACCGTGATACCATAGAACACCATGCTAATTGTAGCGTCTACTTCAACCGGCAGAGCTTTGGGAATCATTACTGATACTTGTAGCTGGCATATGGCCTAGTAGGTGAATTGAGAGAGCCCCTGCTTGAAGGATACCACGTTAGGAGCTTCTACAACGGTGTAAGATAAGGAGTTGCACGTCCCAATAGTAAGGGGAAGAAACCAAACTTGTAGAGGTTTGTGGTGGCGGATATGCTGAACTAAGATAAAACGTGGACGCAATATTGACTTTGACAAAGCTGCTCTCGCTGAGAAATTTTATTCAACGGCAGAGTTGTTCTCCAAAGGAACTTTATATGATTTATATAATAGCAAAGCTGTTACCGCGAAGCAGCTATGTAACAAAGTTGTTATAAAAGTGCGTTCTTCATGACAGTTTACGATCAACACTAATATAATATTAATTTAACTATAATGTTTGGTTATCTGAACAATCCCTGTTGTGAAATTGAAAGTGCATGGCGCCGGATACAAGTGTTCACACATCTGACCATAGAGCTCTCTCCATATTAATAATTTCACGTCATCTTCGCCAAACTTGGTGTCAATATACAGACAAATCAGAATACAAGTCCACCTAACATCTGAACAAGTTAATATACATATAGCGGCAAGGTACTACTGCATATACATACATAGTATCGGAAAGTTTCGAGTCCGTGTCAATAAAATGCGTACATATAAATCTCCAAATAATCTATAATTTCAAAATCTATTATTACTGCGGAGGCATCTGGAGCAGACAGAGCATTTTGTCCATGGGACTGAGAATAACAGAAGTAGAAAAGTCCATTGACATTAGAGACTGCTCAACATACTGCACCAACAATTATCCAACTGGACTTATTCTCATATCTGAATAGCAACATCATGAACATGCAGCTAGGTCAACTTGCTTCCAAGGGATCACCTTTTCAGTATGTATTGACATTCACGCTAGCGTTTGTTTAGTGCTCTGTGGCGGCCGTAAAAAGTCGCTCCGACTACAAATCAGTAGTTTTATTATTTACTGGTCCTTTGGAATCATCAAGCCAATTCTGTGTTGCTTTAAAGTAGAATAAAAAGTAAAAGAGTAAGTAAAGTGTTTGTTTATTATAGTGTCACCCGCGTCTGCTACCTTTCGCTCTTGTTTGTGTTTGTTGCTTCCAAGGGATCTCCTTTTCAGTATTTATGCTTGTAAAATTGTTACTCATGAGACGTCCACTGACAATACTTCCTTTCAGTACTGATACTGTATTTGGCAAGTCATCAAAGCACAAAAGAGGTATGCTAAATTTGTTATTAGCAATTAAATTTTGATTTTTTTTCCGATGCAGACGTTCACCAAAACAAAGGACATTGTCCAAATCTATTGAATTCTTGACTTCTGGATAGCGTGAAAACAAGATTTTCGCGAGAGCATTTGCAACATATTATATTGACTACAACGGGAAATTTCAGAAAAAAAGAGATCACCTTGACGAAAAGAGCCATAAAGCATTTCTTGCTCTCCAAATAGTAAATCGTTTCTTTCAATTACCCTTGTTGTAATATATGTTTTCTCATATGGTACAAGCAGTGATTTATATACAGACATACATTCAGTTTCAAACCTGGTTTTGGTATCATTTCTGGACAGGTTTCATTATTAGCTGCACATTGATTACCTCTGGACATTTATTGTTCTTCTTTTTATTTTTTGCGATGCTTTTTAAGGTCAGAGGAACTCCTATAATGAAAACGGGGGTGGTGGGGAGGGTGGGGGGGGGGGGGGGGGGGGGGGGGGGGCGGGGGGGGGAGAGAGATTACTAAAAACACACAGACATGCACATTCAACGATGTTGCGGCGGCGTCGGGTTGATTTTTTACGATAATTTAGCCTAAAAAATCGATCAATTAATGTTTATTATACAAAGTTGCAATGATAAAACTGCATCTTTATCGATTGTAGTGACACATAAAACATTTATGTTTTTAAGTAGACTTTTATTTACTATGTCCGACATATTGCCATTTTGCATATTAATTAAATTCGCCTGATATTCTCGCGCGCGGTGAAGACATTCATAAGACTCCTCATCAAGTAACTCCACTATCAACTGACAACATGGAGGGATTTTAGGAGTGGAACAAACTGTTCTCGTAGTATAATTAGGAATTCAAATTTAAAGATAAAGAATTGGATATTGTTCAGAGAATTTGCGAGTGTCAAAAGGAAAAAGTTGGTTGTCTTAATTTTGCCGTAAATATTTATCCCCGCACCGGCCACAATCACGTGACTCTTGACCTGAATAGTAATTTAATATTGTTTAACTTCGTCTGAAAGGGTTGACCGTTACAACTTCAAAAATATTAATATAACAAATATTTCGATTCAGATAGGTAAATAAATATATTGATAATCACTTTAGATGCTTGAAATGTTAATTCAATGCAGGCTTTTTAGATATATTGACTTAAAGCCAATAGGGTAGCCTAGAGTGTTCACAAGGCTGGAAAAAAAGTCATTTTTCAATAATTCCAGGGGACATAACTCTGTTGTTCTTGGTCCGATATAGCTGGTTTTCGAACTCGAACACGCTTTCATTAATATCAACAATTTCATAAAGTTTGTAACGATCAAATTCAAAATGAAGGTGCCAGAGAGTTCACGATGCTGAAAATGGCATTTTTCAATAATTCAAGGGCATATAACTCTGGTGTTCCTGGTCCGATATAGCTGGTTTTCGGACATTTCTGAGCTTTTATCAATATCAACAATCTGGCTAAGTTTGGTAAAGATCAAATTACAAAATGAAGGTGCTAGAGTGGTCACAAGGCTATATGGCAGTTTTCAGCAAAAAAAGGTCATAACTCTGGAGTTACTTGTCCGATTTGGCTGTTTTTTAACATGTCTGAGCTTTCACCAATATTAACAATCTGGTAAAGATTGGTCAATATCGGATAAAAAATATCGGATAAAAAACGAGGCAAAATATAGCGTTTTTAACCAATCAAGGGCCATAACTCCGGTGTTACTGGTCCGATCTGGCCAGTTTTCGATTTTTTCCGAGCTTTGATAGACATTAACCATCTGGTAACGTTTGGTAAAGATCCGATGAAAAAAGAAGGCCCTATCGTCTTAACGGGCCAAAAGTTAACAACGGACAGACGACGGACAACTCGTCATCCCATAATATAAGCTCTACTGGCCTATACAATATGTTTTAAGTAAACAGATGTAAGCTTGCGTACATATTCTAAAACAAGTTAGGTAAAAACTAGAACAATTCAGCTAATTACAGCATGAATGTTTTTTTACAACTCTTGAACAGCTGTGCTGGTTAGAGTGGAAAATGGAGAAAATGGGAAAGTTGGCTCGTGCTTACTTTGATATCCCAATGTTTTAAATGAAATTCTTTTCGAAGCTTTCAAAATATGTTGAGAAAGCATTGCTGATGAAGAGAGCTATGACAGCAGTTGACCTGAAGGTAGAAACCTGGAACCTGCATGCGACACACCTTCGGGTTGTGCTTAACATTTCCATGAAGTTCGATAAAATTCCTGCTAACGCAAAACCCGACACAATTTAACTTCATGGTGACCTAGACCTGGACGGTATGAAATTGGAACAGTGTTCGACAGTTTGTGTACCTTAGCTGGTACAGGGCTATCCGTTACGAAAACGCATAATGTGACACCGGGCCGACCAGTCCTAGAACTACCCGTTATATGCTGGGAGCTACTAGTACCATGATTATGTAGTTGTATGGCCCGGCCGGGGATATTTACATAATATTTGTATATAATACGTTATTACCAGGGACTTATTTTAAATCTGTATGTGTGAAAAAACAGGCGAGTTTCTCTACACTACTCAACTTTTATAATCGGTCAACCAGGTTTTTTGAAAATAACACGAATACTAAAAACTAGAAATCACCGAAACACATACCAATATTTTATTAAGTTTATCAACAAGGTTTTAGTCCAATCAAGGCAGATTAAGTTTTATAAATCGCTAGCGATATTTGTTAAACAACGCCAGTTAAAATTTCAAATGAATATATGAATTATTAAAAAATATATAATTCTTTGAAAAGTGACCAATTATAAAAGTTGAGTAGTGTATATCATCTGTTAATGTTTGATGCATCCATACTCTGTCCTTGTATTTTAAAATGAAAGACGTCATTGCTCGCTGGTGCTACTGTTAAGAATGCCGCTACCTGTTATAATCCTTAATTAAACACGTTCTCTATTTATTTAAGCACGTTCTCTATTTGTGTTATCAATTAACGAAAATTGGACTACATTCTAGAATAATTCCTTACAACAGCCATCAATTTTACAATTAACACCTACACACGTAAATAAAACAAAACATTTGTAGACAGCTCTGGATGCCCACGTGCTCTAGATAGTTGTGAGAGAGAAAAGAAATATGCATCGCATTAAGAATATGTAGATATTATTTTGATATTGGTAGTGTGCTGTACTTATAAATAGTTTCCAGAAGTTTTTAATATGCATCGAAAACAAAATGATAAAACGTCGGCATTGTCATAATATCTACGTCTGCTTCCCTGAGCCAGCGCCGGATTTTGGGGTATATAAGTACCACCTAAGGGGCCAATTCTCCTCATTTTGTAATTATATGACTTTAATGACATTTCGAGATTTTTCTATAACTTTTGTCTCTCATTCACTCAAAGTTCGAAAAGGAATAGCATTAAAACAAAGAATGTGACAAAATCACCAGGCAAATGACTATAACTAAAAAGGTATTAAATTCATCATATTTGTAATTATCCCATTTTTCATTGATTTTGTTCAATTTTGACATTTGTGTCCCAAATTCAGGCCACATTATCGTTATGCATCAAAAAGCATAAATACATTTCTCCTGAGATTGTACAATCCACTTGGCCCATATATATATATATATACTCGTATTGTGTAACAACATGTACACGTGGGAACGTACGACCTTTAATAATTCCAACATTTAATGATGTAGGAACTTCAAACGTAAACATTGTCACATATGTAAAAATGGTGACAAATGCTAAACAAAAAAAAGTCACGTATGTAGAAACATACCACAAATGTAACACAATTTGTTACATGTAAAAAAATATAGTTTCTGACAAATGTGTAAAAAAAAAATGTTGTCACGCATACGTAAACCTGCCACGACGGTTTTTTCTTACCACACACTTTCTTCTCAATTTTTACCATCAGTTCTTCCTATCAAACGTTTTGAATCAAGGTGGACGACCTCGCTTCGTTCCTGTCAAATCTTTGACATGCTTTACATATTGATTACATATTCACCTCTGTAGCACGACATGGTGATATTACACATCAGTACAGAAATACAAGTTCTCATGTAAGGGATGCGTGTGCGTTAGCATGTGTATCACAACACAAATAAACTGTTCACTGCTACCATGTGTAATTATAAGATTGCGTTATCAAGCGAACAACTCAAAGAAACTGTTCATTGCTATCTTACCATGTGAAATTAAGACAGTAAGAGTCGTTACGGCAGCGAATGAACACAGCACAATAATGTAAGAATGAACACAGCACAATAATGTAAGAATGAACACAGCACAATAATGTAAGAATGAACACAGCACAATAATGTAAGAATGAACACAGCACAATAATGTAAGAATACGTTTTATACCAAACCTATTTTAAAGCACAAATATGATATCTGTCAGGTGCTAATGCTCATTTATTGTTCCCTGGTTATTAAAACAAACACGTAAAACGTTTAAAGGGACACATGGCAATCTTGATTTGTTTAAAACTAGCGGCGTCCCGTTAGTTTTCTTACATACCTTGCATTTGTTCAAATCATTAGAATTAATTATTATTAGAATAGATCAAAGTAACTTGTTTTAACATATTACAAACTGTCTATTATATTGCAACTATAATATATTTAAAGATATGGTAAAATAATGAAGACAACTGAAATCTAAAATTTTATTTTATTATATGCAGGCAGTTTTAAAGTCAAAATGATACAGGATTAACAAATCCAGGTGCTAATGTTTGGTATAAAACTCTAGATTGCCACGTGTCTTGGAATCTAGATTGCCACGTGTCACTTTAAAAGGTAGAGAAAGGACCGCTATATTCAACCATTAAATCAGATTTTCCTAAAAATGCTAAAAAATACTAGTCAATACAAATTCACACTTTGTGAAAGTGGAAGTTTTTATATTTATTTACCGGTACACATTATTTGGAACTTTGCAAAACACGAACATAAGACATTTACACCCTATTCATTAGTTCAGAAATTTCTAAACAAAATTAAAATTAGAATGTTCGCGGATTTGTCCAGAATGGGTGTTGTCAACTTTGGACATTTTTGGTGTGATTATAATTTGGCACTGTAGTGGAATATTTATAATTATGATAGTTTAAACGGCTTATTTTATTTAGAAATGATGTCTCGTCTGCTCTTACTGGATAAATAGACTATTCTATGGACCAATTTATTTTGCATAAATGGGTACAATTGTATCAAACTTGTCTGATATAAAGGGCACACTTTCTGCCATATTAGTATTCTTTCTGGTATTATGTTCACATCAACAGTGTGGAATAACTGGCGTGTACGATATGGTTGACATTTTTCATGCCTAAAATATGCATTTGGTTGACACCTTCACGTGACCATATCCCTTTGGTTTCAGATCTTTTTTCAAAGACGGCGGACCAATAGTCCTTAAATCAGCATTTTAACCATTGTTAAAACGTGTAACGTAATGCAAGACATGCATTCGATTTTAATATGTTCATGCATGTTCTACGAAATATTGTTTCATTATTCACAGATTCTAAAGTAGTGTTAGTTCTTCTTTTAAATGTTACCTAGGTTTGGTACTTAAACTTAATCATGCATTATTGTGTTGCGTTCATTATCAATTGATAACGCCATTATAACGTCAGTATTATTTGCACGTGAAGCAAATCGATATTACATTTGTTTGTTTTTTAATTTTTCGTGATTTTATGTGACTTTTTTATTTTTTTTATTTTTTTTTTACATTTGTGATTTTTTTTTTTACATTTGTCAGAAAATATTTTTTTTACATATGTAACCAGTCGTGTTACATTGGTGGTATGTTTTTACATACGTGACTTTTTTGTTTAGCATTTGTCACCATTTTGTATATATGTGGCATTTTTACGTTTGAGGTTCCTACAAATGATTCGTTTTAATTGACAGAGCACCGTAGTGTCGATCATGCGGATGGGTGTAACTCGATGTCGATCAGGCGGATGGATGTAACTCGATGTCGATCAGGCGGATGGGTGTAACTCAGTGTCGATTATGCTGATGGATTTAACTCGATGTCGATTATGCGGATGGATGTAACTCGATGTCGATCAGGCGGATGTGTGTAACTCGATGTCGATCAGGCGGATGGGTATGATTCTGTTTCGATCAGGCGGATGGATGTAAGTCGAAGTCGATCAGGCGGATGAGTATACATCTATGTCGATCTGGCCTGTTTCCGGTCTGTGTTTTAAAAAAACAAACACGTTAGACGTTCACCCCAAACATCAACAAAAGCGAAAGGAACTTTAAAAAAAATGTATATATGTACAAATATAAAATTAAATATAAACGCCTGAACCACAGGCTATGTCGGCCATTTGGATGAAACTCTGAACTGTGGGAACGAGCAATGGTACTTAGTTCATACCATTAATTAGCATTATTATAAAACACAAATGAACATAAATGCATGGTCTTAAAGTTATTATATTTTGGGAATTTTAAAGGCTCTATATGTCTATATTGTAAAAGTTAATCGTTAATTTGTTCATTTCTCACATTAATTAGGAATAAATGGCATTACTCCCAAGTAAAGATCATCTTTTTAAACATTATATTTTGAAAATAGTTCACTACGCAGACATGCAGTCTGGCTTACGTTTAAGGTGCATTCATTAAACATTAAAAGTAACAGAATAGTATATACTTTGATACTTAAAGGGTATTAGACGGATTTATATATATTTAAACACCGGAATCGTGCAGAATTTGATGTATCCTAGAGAATGAACGGGAGTACGACGTAACGTTTCGGCGGGTTTATTTATTTTCAGTGAACTTCAAATTAAACTATTTCTTTTGATATTCCGGCAAATAGTTTTTAATCAGTTAAAAGTTCATATCCGGGAATACTGCCAATTAGTTGATTATTAATTTATGAGCGGTATCAAACTTTGAGAGTATTCTACGAAATGTTAAAAGGACACACGGCAATCTTGATTTGTATGAAACGGCGTCCCGTCCCGTTATTTTTTCTACATAACTTGCATTTTTGCAATCATTAATATTAATTATTAAAATTGTACAAAGCAAATTGTGTTTACATATTACTAACTATTGATAATATTGCACCAATAATGTATTTAACATTTGACAATCTGAAAACTCAGTTGTTTTTTTAATTTATGCAAGCAAGTTTAATGTGAAAATGATGCAGGATTAATAAATCGAGCTGCTAATTTTAATGTTTGATACAAACATGCACCCGCTTTCATGACTTGGTGAGCTTTACTTAGGAATAATTGTGGGCGAAAACAAGTATTCAGCCTGTGTGCCAAAATGAATAGTATTATCAGATAAGTTATTTATTTGACGTAAAAAAAAAAAGAAGACATATGCATTAATTGAAAATCAAAATGTTGCATAGTAAAACAATATAATGTTATACATACATACACAGTTTTGCACTCAAGTGCACTCGCATGAACTCGCGTACACGTACGCGCGCGCACACACGCGCGCACACAGTCACACAAGCACACACGCACACACACTGAGATATATCTGCATATGATATAAACTTTACTCAGTCAAAACGAGGTTAATGGTAGGTGTTCCCCTCATACAATGCTCGTTATTTTTGTATAATGATCGAATAGAAACATGAATGACTCGCAGCGTTGTATAGAAAAGCCGTTATGGTCATGTTCCGAGCAACTTCATTTGCTATCGAAATTATTCCGAATATTTATTATCATGTGACCAATAAATAAAAAGGTTAAGTTTTCAGTTTTCGCAACATTCCACTGCTTTTATTGTCACCAGTATCAATCCGAAATATTTCCGGCGGTCTTCCGCCTCTTTTTTTCTTTTCTTTTTCCTTTTTTTTGTTGGACGAATTTGTCACTTTTGGACGACTGCGTCCTGTAGCTTATTTCAATACCCTCAATGGGGTCATTTCAATGACTTAAATCTTCGGGAAATTTGATCGGAATAAAAGGCAGGACAGCTTTAATTTACGATTTTATTTTGCTCATAACTACTAAGTTACATAATAAAACATAATTATATTATAAATGTTTCTTCACAGAATACTCACACAATTATAATTGTTTACATAAACGTTCAGTAATATTGAATATTTAATACGAGTAGAGCCTTGTTTAAGTACGGGGAGAGTTCGTTCATAATCAGTTCGATTTTGTATACACATAGCCAATGTATATTAGTCGACAGATAACAAACGAAGCTACTTCAAGCTAGAAGTACGTGCATAACTTACAAAAATCAACCACTATGGTACTAAACATTGACAACACATCAATATTAAAGTGTCAAATACAGAAAGCCAAAGTATCCGGAACGACCGAACAACGGCGTATATCGCGCTTCTAGAATGAACACTATGGGAACTGGCTTCTTTCGGAAATTGAATGGCATTCCGATCTGCTGCCGGTGAAATCCCAATAATCCAGGGAAAATACGGTATCGTGATGAGAGAGAGAGGGAGGAGGGGGTCTGTAATACGGTATCTTATGAGAGAGAGGGAGGAGGGTGTCTGCAATACGGTTTCGTGATGAGAGAGGGGGAAGAGGGGGTCTGCAATGATGAGAGAGAGGGAGGAGAAGGTCTGCAATACGGTATCGTGTTGACAGAGAGAGCGGAGGGTGTCTGCAATACGGTATCGGGATGAAAGAGAGAGAGTATGGGGTCTGCAATACGGTATCGTGGAGAGAGAGAGAGAGAGAGAGAGAGAGAGAGAGAGAGAGAGAGAGGGAGTCTGCAGTAAGGTAGCGTGATGACACAGAGAGAGGGGAGGGTGTCTGCAATACGGAATCGGGATGAAAGCGAGAGAGTATGGGGTCTGCAATACGGTATCGTGATGAGAGAGAGGGAATAGTGGGTCTGCAATGATGAGAGAGAGGGAGGAGGGTGTCTGCAATACGGTATCGTGATGACAGAGAGAGAGAGAGAGTGTGTCTGCAATACGGTATCGGGATGAGAGAGAGAGAGAGAGAGAGAGAGAGAGAGAGAGAGAGAGAGAGAGAGAGAAAGAGAGAGTATGGGGTCTGCAATACGGTATAGTGATGAGAGAGAGGGAGGATGGAGTCTGCAATACGGTATAGTGATGAGAGAGAGGGAGGATGGAGTCTGCAATACGGTATCGTGATGAGAGAGATGGAGGAGGGGTCTGCAAAACGGTATCGTGATGAGAGAGAGGGAGGATGGCGTCTGCAATACGGTATCGTGATGAGAGAGAGGGAGGATGGCGTCTGCAATACGGTATCGTGATGAGAGAGAGGGAGGAGGGGGTCTGCAATACGGTATCGTGATAAGAGAAAGAAGGGGAGGTGGGGTATGCAAGACGTTATTAACGTATTTTTAAGCAGAGCCGGAAACCAGAATGACATTTTGTATTTTGTGTTTACTTGTAACAGTCAACATGTTTACAGTATCTTATCTGACAGTGCATGTCTTTACATTTTAAGATTTTCATTCCGTTCTTCTATTGTGTCACCCGCATGCCAATTGATATTCTTTAACTGGAGAAAAAGTATACACTGAGGTAAAGAGCATGTGACTTTTATTATAAATACTTTTTAAAAGAATTACGTACATTTATATATAAGCTGGTAGCAGGTTTTTAGTTCCAACAATTAGAAACTGGAAACTGGGATGTATCTTACCTCTCTTGATACTCATAAGGGGTTTGTGTGTGTGGGTGGGTGGGTGGGTGGGTGGGTAGGGGTGGTTGAATGGGGGTGGGGGCGAGGGGGTGAGGTTAACGCTTTGTTAACGGACTCAATACAATAACTCAAATAAAATTGTCTGCAACGTTTGCCTGTTCCAAATTACTATTTTCAATAGTGCGATTTCAATAATGCGATTCCATGGCCGGGATAGAAAAAAACTGTCTAGCCTCTCACTGATGCGGGTTCTAATACCACTGGGAGCTCTACTTGTCAAGTGAGAAAGTGTCGATTCTTACGGACGGCGGGAAGTATACAGTACTGGTTATACCCAGGAAAAATGGGGTGGTCTGCTTCTACCACAAACAAAAAATCGACCGTCATGCTAAATATGACGTAAAATACAATTCAAACAAACAAATCCATAGTATGTGTCGTGGTGGTTTCTGAGTAAAGCTTCGGAGTATCCATACGTGTCTGTTTTATTTCTTCAAAGCTTAACACAGTAGTTATTGTGTGCGTGTATTAACAATACATTCTGTGCGGGAGCGTCTTAAATCATGAACTCTACAGCATGCATTCCCTACCGTCAAAGTACATTTTCTGTCAAAACAACACGGTCTGTATAATCCAAGTTTCAATATTTCTCATAGTTGGACATTCTTCTGGTCTCTGTTTTTGTAATCCAAGAGTGTAGCGGGCATGCTAATTTTTCATGGCGCCGTTATGAAGACCTCGGAATGGCAAACATCTAAAGAGGTAAAAATTATTGACTTCGAAGTAGAACGGAGAAGGAAACTGTCAGATAAAGTATCAGTCTCATTTTACAAATTGATAATTCTAACTTAATATATTTTTTTCTGGTTTTCTTTTAAGATTTTGTGGGGTTTATTTCACTTTGCAATTTGTGTAACAAAATAATTCTAATATACACATATAAACGTCTAGTTTGAAATGGAAATATCTCGTAATTACAATCGAGATGGAAACACGGTGACAAGATGGTTGACGAGCGCGTTTGTCAAAGGTAGAAGTCGTTAGTATGTTTTAATTTAACACGTCAGCAGAAAGTATCTATCCCGCCTACAACAGCCACATTTTACAAAATATGTTGACAACGTTTCTCTGTAGACAAAATAAAAACGGCTTTAACCAGCCAGGTCAGACCCCAAAAATGCAATTTTTAATTAAAAGTTACCAACTCATAATTTACACATATTCAATCACGAATATTTTAAGAACCCATTAATAAACCTATAATTTTTTAATCGGCACATATGTGTTGGAATAACACCTAGATTGATTTTTTGCATTATTGTATTGCCTAAACAACTAGTTAGAGTTTAGATAAGCGTTTTTGTAGTGTAATTATTGCGGGTTTTGGCAGGCTGTTTGTAGTGTAATTATTGCGGGTTTTGGCAGGCTGTTTGTAGTGTAATTATTGCGGGTTTTGGCAGGCTGTTTGTAGTGTAATTATTGCGGGTTTTGGCAGGCTGTTTGTAGTGTAATTATTGCGGGTTGTGGCAGGCTGTTTGTAGTGTAATTATTGCGGGTTGTGGCAGGCTGTTTGTAGTGTAATTATTGCGGGTTTTGGCAGGCTGTTTGTTTAACTTAATACCCTTTATTGCATGCCTTGGTCAAATCGCCCCACGACATCCATACACATTTACACCCAGTTTCAATCATTTATCTCTCAGATAGTTGACGTAAACGTGTCCAGGAAGGATAACATTGGGGACAATTTTAACAAAGTAAACAAGAAACTGTGTCAGTAGTTTACAAAGAAAACACTGCAAAAAGTACTATGAATAATAATACTCTAATAAAATACAGAACAAATGAATTTACTCTTACAAATAATAATGAAATTAAAATAATATGTTTTGGTACATACAAAATAGTCGGTACCTAACATTATAATTCGTCTGTCCGGCTTATACAACGGTGTGTAGGTACACTTATATAGTTTTTGTCCGGAAAATATAAGGAATAAGCCTAAATAAATAATAAGTTGGTGTATTAGATAGGTAGGTAGGTAGGTAGGTAGGTAGTCTGTATTAGGACAATTCGTTCATGTTTCTTCCACGTATTTCACATTCTTTTGGGCTGTTTAATGTTTAACTGTTTGTTTGGACACTACTTTTTGTACTTATTAAGTATTTTAGTATACTGGGTGTGTATTGAAATGTTGAAAATGTTAACTTTGTACATAAAATTCCTGTGTAAAATCACTGGTAGATCATTGAAGATGAAACACTGTCTGTTTTTTACAAAAGAAAATAAAAAATAATAATACTTTGGCGCGCATAGAAGAAGAAGAAGAAGAAGAAGAAGAAGAAGAAGAAGAAGAAGACATTTTATTGACACACTATTGCATACTTTTTCATTATATAAACACACATTTAAAAATATAATTTAAACACAATAACAAGATTAGTACAATTTTGCCAATGCATAAAATACTTTGGAAAAAGCAAGAGATAACATGAAAACAAAATATATTATAATACAGTACTACAGAACAATTTTATTATAGAGAGGATGAAAGAGATTATCAATTATATATTATATTATATGTACGTCTTAAAGATGTATTTATACATATAATCCAAAGAGCTGAAAAGCTCACGAGGAAAAAAGTACATTGCAATACTATATTTATATCTGACTTATCGGTCAGTCACACTTTAGAAATTTTTGACAAACTCATTTTGCCAATATTAAATTATGGCGCAGAGATATGGGGATTCTCAAATGCGGAAAAGTTAGAGAAAGTACACCTTCAATTTTGTAAACAACTTTTATGTGTTAAAACACAAACTCAGAACAATTTCATATATGGAGAACTCGGGAGAGTCCCTTTAAACATTTAACGTATGGCCTATATTATCCGGTTCTGGTTAAAAATTACACGTACGAGTGATCGCAAATATATAAAAAATATGTATAATGTTATGTTAGATGATCTGATCGTAAACCCAAACAAATTAAACTGGGCATCTCAAGTTAAAGGGTTATTGGAACAAACAGGATTTAATGAAGTTTGGTATTCTCAAGGAGTAGAAAACATAACGTATTTCATTAATATATTTAAACAACGAATTAAAGATATGTTTATACAAAATTGGAATGCTGAATTATCGGATTCCACTAGAGCTAGTACATACAGAATAATATCAGATTTCAGGTTTAAGTATTATCTAGATGTACTAAATATAAAGAAATTTAGAGCTTTTTTTACAAAACTAAGAGTCTCTAGTCACAGGTTAGAAATAGAAACTGGTCGATGGCATAGACCAAATAAAACACCAAGATCCGAAAGAAAATGCCAGCTATGTAATATACTAGAAGACGAATTTCACTTTGTATTGGAGAGTTCACTATATCAAGATATTAGAAAAGAATACGTTAACAAATATTTTTGGAAACGGCCAAACATACCAAAATTTATTGAACTTATGATAACAGAAAACAAGAGTTTATTAAAGAAACTGTCCGTTTTCATTTGTAAAAGTTTTAAAAGAAGAGACGACATGTTTTATCAATAAATATCACTTTTCTCCATTTTTCTCCACAGATATAAATGTGTTCTGATCGGTACTTAGGAATATTAACTTAAAAATATATATTAAACACTTATATACTTAATAGTTGTCAAATACTTTTTAACTAGTAACATATACAGATGATCTTGAAACTCACCTATGAAATTATGCAAATTGTCATTAACTGGAAAATATTGTGTGTATTTCATATACATGTTTATATGTATGTACTATTTGCATGTGAACTGTTGGGCGTAATGCCTTATGTTTGAATAAAATATCTATCTATACAATATAAAGGATTGAAAAAAAATATTGAGCTCAAATATTCATTATTGAACAAAAATATAAATTACTGAACACAGCATTTGATAGCGTTCTTTGTAAGTTTAAAAACACAAATAATTCAGCATTTTGACATGTTCCACATTGTCTCCTTAAAAATGTTGATTATGTATTATATTGCTAATTTGACATATCAGTAATTTACCATTTTGAAATGCATGTAAATATACTTACTATAATTAATATCAAACAACGTATTATACAATGTTGTATTTTATATAAATTATATGTTTTGTAGCACTGTCCGCCAGAATTTAATTTAACGTTTGGTCATGTTTGACCTACTGCAATTACATTTATGCGCACAGTTTATGGCCTCGACCCTCGATGGACTGCGCCACGCCAATAAAGTTTTTCTTCTTCTATAAAATATTGAATTGAATGTTGTTTAACATCAACACAGTGTATTTAGAGCCGCCCCAGAGAGAGGGGAAGGATACATAGGAATCCGGGAACCTGCCCTACTCTTATTATCGAATAGATTCCTATGGTTCTTTAACGTGCTCTGATACACGGAACCGCCCGGTTTAGTCCCCATCCGACGGACGAGGCAAAGGGAAAGTGTCTTGCCCAAGAACACACCGACGGAACTCAGTGGCACCACGGAGGATTGAACCCGGGGCCTCCGGTTACAAATCCGCCGCGCTACCACGCCAGCACTCTCTATAAAATATCAAATACAAATAAATATACAATTATTTATAACAAATGTAGAGTTATAAACTCATTCACATATAAACTCATACACATATAAACTTACTGAGTATATTCCTTTTGACATGCATTATTTGAGAAGAAACAAAACAAATTGATACTATTGCATGTGATACGGAAAAAAGCAACGCATTACTGTGATATCGTATGGTAATATACGCAGTATGCGGAAAAACACAAAGTAATTCCGAACGTTCCGATTGATTCGTTTATTGCCGGACCAGTGTACACAGCTGTGCAGTTATTAAAATCATATACTAAAATGCTTTCTTCTTCATATGTTGTTATTCTTTTATTATCCATACATTATATAAAAGTTAACTTTCAATGTTAAAGGAATATACGACAAACTAAGGATCTTTTTTACACATGTTCATATATCAAAACTAACCAAACATTTAAAAGAGTGTCTTCATTTGTTCTGAATATTTTAAATGTTGTGTAGTTTTTTTTAAAAACTTGTTAAGTCACGCGACGTTTTGAGTACATTTAAATTGCAAAACCATTTTTCTGAAATTACTTTAAAGTAGCATTAGTCGGAAATAGCGTTGATTGAATAATGTGATTGAGGAGTGCGTGGTCCAGTGGTAGAGCGTCGGACTTCACTCGCCGTGGCCATGTTATTTATTCTTGAACAAGATAATTAATCCGCATTGCTTTTTGCTGGTTTTACCCGGGAAGCCATTGAGAGTGATTAATATAAGTTGGAAGAACTTGCTTCGCGCGAAATTCGATGTAAAAGAAATATGTTTAAATTAAATAGTCAAAATAATGCATACCTTGAGCGTTAAAGTGTTTTAAAGAACCTTTATCTCTTAACATCACCGTGACATATACTTGCGTTCAGAATCACACTTGTTAACATTACAGCAAGGTGCCGTGTGTCCCTTTAATCGTGATATACTCATGCTAACAAGCATGTATTAAGTACAAAGGTTCTGATATTTCCACATATACATCGATTCAGCTGAAAAATGGAATGAACGGTAATTCAATTTGCCTGATGGAATTTCTGAAATAAAAACGGCACGTGCGTTCAAAATGGAGAACACCTGTAATGATCACGTGACTCTGTGTATTTTATTGTGCATTCTATTAACGAGAATTATTATAAACTCTACTATTCTAATGCATGCCATATGCTTCTCTGCTTCTCACAGAAGTCTCACTTCAACATTTGCAAACAATTACCTCAATCAGAAAAAGAATAGCGTATTTAACGTCTGGCACTATGTGTTGTTTCTCCGCAAATTAACCAATCAAACGTCTGCATGTGAGAACTTTGACATGAGCAACAATTCCTGTGTTCGGAGGAAATCAGAAGCATTGTTTGATATGGCGATTAACGTGAGACTGGAACCTCGGTTTAAAGACTCATTCGAACGACTGTGATCGGTCTCAAGATTGCTGGATCGTCAGGCAAGTGCAAGGGTACTCAGTCATATCACAAGGTGTACTCAGTCATCTCTAGAGGAAATCACAAGGTGAACTCAGCCATCTCTAGAGGAAATCACACAGTTTTACACAATACCAACATATGTCATGACACAGATTAGATTGACAGCTGATACTACTAAGACGCCACGACACCATTAGTGTGACAAATGATGCTGCATGACACTATTGGTGTGACAAATGATGCGGCATGACACTATTGGTGTGACAGCTGATACTACTAAGACGCCACGACACCATTAGTGTGACAAATGATGCGCCACGACACCATTAGTGTGACAAATGATGCGGCATGTCACTATTGGTGTGACAGCTGATACTACTAAGACGCCATGACACCATTAGTGTGACAAATGATGCGGCATGACACTATTGGTGTGACAAATGATGCGCCATGACACCATTAGTGTGACAAATGATGCGCCATGACACCATTAGTGTGACAAATGATGCGGCATGTCACTATTGGTGTGACAGCTGATACTACTAAGACGCCACGACACCATTAGTGTGACAAATGATAGGGCATGACACCATTAGTGTGACAAATGATAGGGCATGACACCATTAGTGTGACAAATGATAGGGCATGACACCATTAGTGTGACAAATGATGCGGCATGACACCATCAGTGTGACAAATGATGCGGCATGACACTATTGGTGTGACAGCTGATACTAATAAGACGCCACGACACCATTAGTGTGACACATGATGCGGCATGACACTATTGGTGTGACAGCTGATACTAAAAAAACGTTATAATCCTATTGATGTGACAGGCGATACTAACAAAATGTCATGCCACAGCTGGTGTGACAGACGATATTAACAAAACGTCATAACCCTATTGATGTGACAGGCGATACTAACAAAATGTCATGCCACAGCTGGTGTGACAGACGATATTAACAAAACGCCAAAACGCCAAAACGCCAAACACCAATACTGTCAGTTATAGAACGGTTGAAATACACCGTAGTTATTGCACGGGTCTTCAGTTTTATGAAAATGATATCATAAGCAGAAACAAAGGAAAACAATTAGAGCTATGGTACAATTGACTGTTATTTAATTGTAGCGTACAAACCCAATGTGTAAACAACCATTATCTCTCACCCGAAATTAAGTATGATCTTATAATAGCATTTAAATAAAAATTAAGGACTATAAACTCTAAAAATCATTAAAAGCACCGATTTGAATGGGTTTGTAAAGTAAATGGTCTATTAAGAAATATAATTATCATTTACATTCGATTATTGGAACTGCATTTATGTATGTAGAAGTGTATTCGACTATTAAATGTACGCATTAATGTTTCTGAAATACATTTTCTTAATTAAATAACGATGCATATGTGTGAAAACTACTACTATATTAATTCAAAACAACATTTAAGCATGCGTTTGTGTAACGTTAACGTTGTTGTAAATGGTTATTTAAGTGGATCGCTAAAGGCATCACTGATCAGACAAGAGAGTTCCTTCACGACACCGGTCTTAAGAGATACCAAAAAGTTTTTCAACAACGATTGTTTGAATAACTTAGCGTCCACTTGCTTACTTGTTTTGTCCTTTTGAAAATAAACACAAAACGTGGAATGAGTGAATCTCTCATAGCAAATTATTCTGAAGCCATTAGTCGATGGCACTGACGGCTACACTTGGTATTGCCTTGATGACTGGTCGCCTTCATTAATTGCTATTAGTCGCAATCATTGGTGGTATTGTAAACTGGTACTGTTGGATATTGTTCGATGTCACTGATGGCTATTGGTCGCCGGCATTGATGGCTATTGTTTACTGGCATTGTGGTTATTCTTTCCTGGCATTGTTGGATATTGGTTACTGGCATTGCTGGCTATTGTTTGCTGGTATTGCTGGCTATTGGTTATTGGCATTGCTGAAAAGTGGGCACTGGCATTATTGGCTATTGGACTCTGACATTGATCGTTATTGGTCGCAACATACCCGGTGGCTATTGGTTACTGGCATTGAGAAATAGTGGGCGCTGGTATTGATGGTTATTGGTTGCCAGCACTTGTGGTTATTGGTCGCCAGCACTGGTGGCTATTGGTTGCTGATATTAGTGGCTATTGACCTCTGGCTTTGGTGACAACTGGTGGCCAGTATTGGTGGCTATTGGTAGCCATCATTGATTGATATTGGATACTCACTTTGGTGACCATTGATTGCTGACTTGTGTGGCTATTGACATCTGGCATTAGTGGCAACTGGTGGCAACTGGTGGCCAGTATTGATAGCTACTCGTCGCCATCATTGGTGGCTACTTGGTTGCTGATATTGGTTACTATTGACCTCTGTCACTGGTGGTAACTGGCGGCCAGTATTGGTGCAACTGGTGGCCAGTATTGCTGGCTATTGGTCGCCATCATTGGTGGCTACTGTTGATCGCCATCATTGATGTATATTGGTTGCTGACATTGATAGCTATTGACTTCTGGCATTGGTGGCACCTGATGGCAACTGGTGGCTAGTATTGATAGCTATTGGTCGCCATCATCGGTGGCTATTGGTCGCCATCATTGGTGGCTGTTGGTCGCCATCATCGGTGGCATCATTGGTGGCTGTTGGTCGCCATCATCGGTGGCTGTTGGTCGCCATCATTGGTGGATATTGGTTGCTGACACTGGTGCCAAATGACCTCTGGCACTGGCGGCAACTGGTGGCCAGTATTGATGGCTATTGGGCGCCAACATTGGTGGCTACTGATGCTGACATCGATGGCTAGTGACCTCTTGCATTGGTGGCAGCTGGTCGCCAGTATCGATGGCTAATGGTCGCCATAGTAGATGGATATTGAATGCTGACATCGATGGCTATTGATCACTGACATTGATGAAAGTTGTTCGCACTCATTGATGGCTATTGGTCGCCATAGTTGATGATATTGAATGTTGACATTTATGGCTATTGGTCACTGACATAGATGAAAGTTGGTCGCAATCATTGATGGCTATTGATCGCCAGCATTGGTTAATATTGGTTGCTGACATTGATGAAAGTTGGTCGAACTCAATGATGGCTATTGGTCGCCATCGTTGATGGATATTGGTTGCTGACATTGATGGCTATTGATCACTGACATTGATGAAAGTTGGTCGCAATCACTGATTGATTGCTATTGATCGCCAGCATTGATGGATATTGGTTGCTGACATTGATCATAGTTAGTCGCAATCACTGATGGCTATTGATCGCCAGCATTGGTGGATATTGGTTGCTGACATTGATGAAAGTTGGTCGCAATCATTGATGGCTATTGATCGCCAGCATTGGTGTATATTGGTCGCAATCATTGATGGCTATTGGTCGCCAGCATTGGTGGATATTGGTTGCTGACATAAATGCCTAGTGATCTCTGGCATCGACACCGTTTTGCATCCGTAGTTATGACATCGGGAAATCACAAATAACATCAACAAATGCACGTTGGCTTTGATGTTGCACATGAAATGTTAAAAGTGAGATTTTACACACTGGAAGAAGTTCTTTTTAATAAAATAAAAAAAAGTAAACGAAATAAAAGCTTTATTACGATTTAATTATGTCTTGCACGTGTATATAGCTTAAATGTTCAATTATTTAATATTTTAATTGAAATATTAAACGCTGCTTAACGTATGTTTTTCATTACATAAAGCGTACAAAGCATCATTTCCAAAACTTGTAAAATGCAAAAGAAATATAATTAAATTATATACACGTGCCTAACTACTTGTCGCGGCTTCATTTGACTTGAGTCTAAACACAGCGTGACTGATATTCGATAAAAAAAATAAAAATAAAATAAAAAAAATGTCTTCAATCTTGTAAGGGTACGAAGTCAACCATCTCAAAAAAAATATCAAAATAAGCCTGGAATACAAAGCCTACTAGAGTAATCTGACCTGAATACACATTTTACCAGAGTAACTGGTCCTCAATCTACAATCCAAAAGAATAACCGAAATTTTGGCGGTAAATCAGTAAAATCGACAAAACATCCCAAATGCTACACTGGAAAGGTCCATCCAAGTGTTACATTGGACAAGTCCAGCGACCAAGCGTTACATTGGACAAGTCCAGCCACCAAGCGTTACATTGGACAAGTCCAGCCACCAAGCGTAACATTGGAAAAGTCCTACCAAGAGTTACTTCGGACAGATTCAACCAAGGGATACATTTGAAAGGTACAACGAAGCTTAGATTGGACAATTCCAACCAAGTTTCAAGTGGACTAGTCCAACCAAGCGTTACATTGGACAAGCCCTACCACGCGTTAAATTGGACAAGTTCAACAAAGCATTACATGAGGCGAATTCAGTCAGTTGTTACATTTGACAAGTCCAGTAACCAAGCGTTCCAAGCATGCGTCACACTGGAAAAGTCCAACCAAGCGCCCCCGGTATCCGTATAATACGAACGCGGGTAGGATAAGGGTACGGGAATGACGCGCCACATTACATGTACGCTCAATATTTGTCATTTATTTAAATATTATATTCGTTATATAATTAGTTTTTGCTTTGTTAGATTCCCTGAATATTTTTCTTCACATCCATATCTTATGTTTTTCATTTTAATAGTGTTTTAGGCAAATTTTATCCGTTTTGAACTGGGCGGATCGGAAAAATCCGTGTCAACAATTGACATTTCGTCGATTTTTCAATTATACAGTAATTTTGACACGATAATAAGGACATGCACATTTAAAACATCATTTTGTCTCTATTTGGTCCCTTAATACTAACTAAGGGTTTTTAATCTGGCGTTTTGTGAGGGTGGGGTCCCAGAAAGTAGATAAGTCTTACGACGGCCATAGATAAATACCAACGTTATGTAGTAAAATTGAAGGATAAGTACCAACGCATTTCAGAAATATAGCTCTTTTATGTTGTAACTTCATCAGAACAGGGAATTTAAGCTAAATTTTGCAACAAAACCACGTCTAACTAGGTTTTTTATACAGTGTATTATATACTTTCAGTACAAGTGATATAGAGGCTACTTCTGCACTGAAAGATTTAATATTTTATCGAAAATAACTAGTTATAATTAAGTACTAGTATATAATATATTTTTTCTGGCGTATGTTATTTTCTTGAGTATATGAACAGCCTCTTTAATTTGTAATCTTAATAATATCCTTTCATTATATTATATATTAACAGGACCTGTGCATCCTTTCATATACGCAAAGAAGAGAGACAACTGTATGTTATTCTACGATAAAATACAGCTGTTCCATTAATTCCCCGGGTATATTTCATCCGTTGAAAGCGCCGCGTTACATGACGTCACTTGGCAAATATACGTCACGAGTCTCAACCTCAAGAGCAATTTTAATGAAATGTTGATTACAACAAACTTGCAATGCTCCCAAACCTTGCAACCCCCAGTAATTGCACATGGTAAGGTAGTAATGAATAGTTTCTTTGAGTTTTTTCACTTTGATAACGCACTCTTATAATTACACATGGTAGCAATGAACAGTTTATCTGTGTTGTAATGCACGCTAACGCAAACGCATCCCACACATGTGAGTAATTGTATTTCTGTGCTGATGTGTACTTTAGCACGTCGTGCTACAAAGGTGAATAATTTATGTAATCAATTTGTAAGGCATGTCAAGGATTCGCGTAGCACAAATTGGGAAGAAAGTGTCTGGTAAAAAAAACGGTCAGGCGTGTTTACGTCTCCGTGACAACTCTTTTTTTGAATATTGTTTTAACACACGTGACTTGGTCTGTTATTATGTTAAACTTTGTTCCCAGTTCCTACTCAGAAATAATGCTATTTTCTCTCGGCAGCTATTTTACGCTTGCGTAAAACCTTGCTTGTTCTGTTTGATAAAAAAATCCATTATGAGCAGTGAACATACTAAGATATAGAGATTACTTAACTGTTGGGATCGATTATAGGGAAATCCTTCATGAGATGGTAGACGTGTGGGTTTTTTTCACGAACGAGCGTATGCGAGTGAGTAATGTTTAATGAGTAACGTTTTTTTCACTGAGAAATCCCAATCTTTCACCGATAAAAATGTAAAAAATAAATATTAACTTACTTATCTCAATTATTAATCTTTTAAAATGTTTACAAAAAGACGCAGATGGAGAAAATTAACAAAGGGGAGTAATCATGTAATTTATGAGAACAAGTATATATGTAACCTACTCAGTTCCTAACAATATTCATGCACCTTATTTATTTCAATAACAATTATGTATTGGGCGCGAGCACAACTGCCTATTGATAAATCTTTGGCTCGAATAGTCTCGGAGCCAATTAAGATAACATTGTTCTGATGCGCTTACAATTGATTGAATTGAATGTTGTTTAACGGCTCATCGACACAGTATATGTTATTTAGAGCCGCCCCAGAGAGAGGGGAAGGATACATAGGAATCCGGGAATCATGCCCTACTCTTATTATCGAATAGATTCCTATGGTTCTTTAACGTGTTCGGAGGATAGACCGATACACGGGACCGCCTGGTTTACGTTCCCATCCGACGAGGCTAAGGGAAAGTGTCTTGCCCAAGAACACACCGACGAAACTCAGTGACACCACGGAGGATTGAACCCGAGGCTTCCGGTTACAAATCCGCCGCGCTACCGAGTGCCAGAGAGAGGGGAAGGATACATAGGAATGCGGGAACCTGCCCTACTCTTACTATCGAATAGATTCCAAAGCTTCCAATGGTTATTTAACATGCTCGGAGGATAGACTGAAACTGAACCGTTTGTTAACGTCCCCGTCCGACGGACGAGGCTGAGGGAAAGTTTCTTGCGCAAGAACACACCGACGAAAGTCAGTGACAACGGCCAGGCTTGAACCCGGTGCCAGTTTCAAGTCCAACGCGCTATTCACTTGGGCAAGCCAGCCCCCGATGCGCTAACACAATTACATTTGTTGAAAAATATAACCGAATATATGTGCCGAGATTTTAGCTTACAATTCCGAATTCCTTTTATTACAGATGTTCTATTTGAAAGCATTAGTATTACTTATTCCCGGTGGGGTCACGTCCCGGGGTTTTCAACCGCACTCCCTATAAGTACCAGCAAAGTACTAGGAAAGTATGCCATCAAGTAAGGGAAAACACTATCGGTAAGTATCTAAGAAGCTAGAAGCTTACAGGGGTATCAAATTAGAAAACAAATGCGTTTGTGCTGTTATAAACGCCCGCTTTCATACTTATCCATAGTCTTCGTTTGACCTTATCCGAACAAATGTTTAGCCGTCGTAAGACTTATCCACTTTCTGGGACCCCTTTCTCACAAAACGCCAGATTAAAAACCCTTAGTTAGTATTAAGGGATCAAATAAAGACAAAATGACTAACATAATGAATGTTTTACATGTGCATGTCCTTATTATCGTGTCAAAATTACTGTATAATTGAAAAATCGACGAAATGTCAATTGTTGACACGGATTTTTCCAATCCGCCCAGTTCAAAACGGATAAAATTGCTTAAAACAATACTAAAATGAAAAACATAAGATATGGATGTGAAGAAAAATATTCAGGGAATATAACAAAGCAAAAACTAATTATATAACGAATATAATATTTATATAATTGACAAATATTGAGCGTACATATACTGTAGCGCGTCTTTCCTGTACCCGCGTATGGCCTTATCCGACCCGCGTTCATATTATACGGATACCGGGGGTGGTTACATTTAACGCATCCTATCAAGCGTTACATTGGGACAAGTTCAACCAAGCCTTATATTGGACAAGTCTAACAAGCATTAAACTGGAAAAGTTCAACTAAGCATTACATTACATTGGAAAAATACAATGCAATTCAATTCATAAACATGTTACAATGTCCATCGCCATCACTACAACACTAAGGCGGTTAACACACGATGCAAACAAATAACATACAACTATTACAAACTCATGAAGAACATCACACATATTTAGATATGAGAAAACAATATCATTGATAGTAATAGTTCGTTTATCACCCTGTAAACCTATATTTATTCTATACTATGTGATATAAATGCGTTTCAGCTCAATATTTTTAGTATTAAGAGATAAACAATACAACACGACGGCTAATCATTATTATAGTATTGTTAAGACTATC
Source organism: Cyrtodaria siliqua (assembly GCA_037043455.1). NCBI lineage: Eukaryota > Metazoa > Mollusca > Bivalvia > Adapedonta > Hiatellidae > Cyrtodaria > Cyrtodaria siliqua. The sequence goes on from JAWPHD010001366.1 coordinate 316,121, forward strand.
CCGTTTCGCATTAACTAAGCAAATATACTTTGAAAGTCTATACAATAATCGAGAATTATCCTTTGATAGCAATGACATACATTTTAATATTAGGAAAACTGCAGTAACATTTAGGTAGGCATTCGTTTCTAATTTCTCGATAACAAGGACAAGCTAGTGTAAAATGGTATTCGTTTTCCACAACGTTCATATTACAAAAAAACACATTTTTTTTTATCGCTATCTACATTTCTAAATCTACCTTCTTCAACTGCAAGTTTATGAGCTGAGCATCTTAGTCTGGTTGACGATATTCTGTTCTTATAATTTTTAACACAATTAATACATTGTTCACATCCAAAGCTAGTTTTTATATGATAAAATGTAGATAATTTCGGAGAAGATCCTATTGTCGCAAACCAATTTTGCAAATGTGGATCATAAAGCCTTCTATTATTTGTTTTAATTGTAGCTTGGTAATATCTTCATTATTCCATAAAATAAATAAAACCAAGTACATTCAAAAGACATTTAACTTGAACTGCCCACGACTCAGTATCATTAAGGCGGATTTGATCCTGTAATACTTTATAAATCAGTGAATTTGGAGATTTGACAACTTTAAACCAGAATGTTGAACTTCGTTCTTTATGTAATATCGATAAAGGTACTTTACCTTATTCCACATAAACAGTTGCATTTGAAGTTTGAAATCTCACGTTGAGAATCTGTTTCAATTTGTTTTAAATATAATCTTTCAATGTCTTGGGAGTTATGAAATCCCCACACTTCAGCTCCTTAATTAAGTACAGATAAAATCATTATCGAAAAATTTAACTTTATTCACTGATATTCAAGCTGACATCTTCAAATAACAAGTTAATTAACAATGCCTTCGTGGCCTGTTCTGATAAGGCTTTTTTGTGTTTGTTAAAACTTGCAATTAAATGTCAGGGTCACTCCTAAGTAAGTGAATGTAGAGACATTTTGTAACTTTATATTGTTCAATTAATTATCAATGTTTACTGATCTAGTGCCTTGCTTATACCATCACAGCTGTTTTTTTCAGTAATTACAGTTATATTCCATTTTTCAAATATTTGTGAAGTTTATTTATCGAAATCTGCAATCCCTTTTCTGTGTATGAAAACAAAACTGTGTCGTCCGCAAAAAGCAGTAAATATATTTGTAATTCATAGATATTTAAAATACATGTAGTATTTATTTACATGTCGTTTAAACTCTGACTTCCATTATTAATATATAATTTTTTCAGGTCTCATTAAAACTGTGACTTCCAATACTTGATGTATAATTTGGTACAAACTGTGACTTTCAATACTTGCTATATCATTTGTTTAGGTATCATTAAAACTGTGACTTCCAATACTTGATATATAATTTGTTCAGGTCTCATTAAAACTGTGACTTCCAATACTTGATGTATGATTTGTTTAGGTCTCATTAAAACTGTGACTTCCAATACTTGATATATCATTTGTTTAGGTATCATTAAAACTGTGACTTCCAATACTTGATATATGATTTGTTCAGGTCTCATTAAAACTGTGACTTCCAATACTTGATGTATAATTTGGTACAAACTATGACTTTCAATACTTGATATATCATTTGTTCAGGTCTCATTAAAACTGTGACTTTCAATACTTGATATATCATTTGTTCAGGTCTCATTAAAACTGTGACTTTCAATACTTGATGTATGATTTGTTTACGTATCGTTAAAACTGTGACTTCCAATACTTGATATATGATTTGTTTAGGTCTCATTCAAAATATGACTTTCAATACTTGATATATAATTTGTTCAGGTCTCATTAAAACTGTGACTTTCAATACTTGATATATGATTTGTTTAGGTATCATTAAAACTGCGACTTCCAATACTTGATATATGATTGTTCAGGTGTCATTAAAACAGTGGCAGTCAATGCTTAATATGTGCTTGATATTTGATTTGTGTATGTATCAATCTACTATTTATTTAGGTAACTGTCAAGGTTTGGAATATGATATCGTTGAAACGGTTACTGTCGATGCATAAAACATTATAGATTATTTCATATTTTCATAGCATGAAAAATAATCAATAACAATTATGTGTAACAATTATGTTTTTAATAAATTATGGTTTCATTTCTGTTGTTGTTGCTGTTGCTGCTGATGTAGCTACTGATGTTGTCATTGTCACAGGATGACCTTAGTGGTTGGGCTAACTCAGGAAAGAATCAATGACGGTGAATGCATTTACATAAGTTTAATGCAACTTTTAAAATATGTTTAATATATATACAATGATCTAAAAAAACAAGCGAACACACAAATGAACTATGAAAAGAATGTTCTCCTGAACGTTTAAGACGTTCTTAGTATTGCTATAAATACTGAATGTCTAAGACACTAAAGTGTTGTTAAAGCTATAACAATGTTGATCTAGCGCGATAACTGTGATGCGCGAGAGCTCATGAAGATGACGATGCGCGAATTCAATGGATGATTGTCATCAAATGCCTTCTGTAAGGGTTGATGACGCGATGCAATGATAGTTAATCTCCACTGAGATTGTGAATGATATTCCTCCAGTGAGGACTGGTAACGGGCCCACCTTGTGTCCCGGGGGTTGTCGTTAGTAAAACCTGGCTGCGCAGGTACGGGGACCGTCTCCACCGCTTGTAACGTTAGTCGTGGAAGCTTAGCTCCACTCCTGGATATCCAAACCTAGATGGCTTACTCCAACCCTGGATGGCTTATATCCTGGATGGCTTAGGCTGTAATTATACATACGTTTTAGATGTCGGTTGACAAACATAACAATCTTGCATAATTACCATTACCCAAACAAATCATTATTCGCTCAATATATGTAAGCTGTACTAATGATGAGTAGCAATGTATACATATTCTACAACGCCATGTATACGCTATGTACGTCGCTGTTAATCAATGCCCCTAATACATGTAATATAAACATGATCAAATTACTCATATATTACACTCACTGAGTTATGCATGCACGCATTTATTCTTGTCACTCATCTCATTGTTAACTAATGTTGACAATCGTGTATTACAATCACCAAGTTATACGCCAACGTTAACTAATGCACCTAATATCCACTGTTATCAAATTAATATTGTTTTACAATTAATGATCAATTACAATAATTACATCTAATAAAGTAACTTCAAAATCATATGCTAGTCTAAAGTTATGTTTGAGAAACATCAATGCTAACCGGATGTCGTAACCGCCAAACAAGATGGCGCCGCCCACTGAATACAAATATACGATAAAAGTTTGATAAAACTACTAACCACATGTTGCCTGTGAAATTTGCCGTCCAATCTCTGTTCCAACAAAGTACTATCGATTATCCCGGCGATAGCTAGAAGACAATGGGTTTTATAGCAAACATTACGCCCAAATCATTATTTCCCCCGTTCAGTCCGTGACAAACGTGGCTAAATCTACAGTATTGAATCTACACGACAGGCCCCTTATACACTTTTGCCGTTTAAGGAAAATATACCTATACGTTTACATGCATTAGCACAAAACTAAACTTATGACACGGCCTCTCTGGCGGCCACTTAAAATGTGCACGCTTTTACGTGTTACATGAATAGATCATGAATATTGTGAAATTGTTTCAACTCGAACAATAGATTTTGGGTGTAACCGATACAAGAGCTATATGCGACCAGTACGCTCTACCCGTGACATTTTGTGACAACATCTCCCCACTTAAAGAAAGTGCTACACTTTTAAAATTCAACAAAATGATAATTAATATTTACACGTTAAGAAACTATTAATTCTTCTGAGCAAATGAGCGACAAAACGTACAAGTTGATCGCTCAATCGCTTGAGTATGTTAACTATTACTACTGAGGGATGCAACCTTCAGCCAGTACAACGACCGTCTTCCGGAAAACATCCACTGCAGTTATAACCTAACTATACTATGTGATTACAATTTCACCACTATTCTACAATTGTACACTACCCTGTCGTACATATACTACTATTGTACAATACACTGAAATACACTATTGTATTAAACCGGTCATTATGTGCGGCGACTTAAATAGTCTGCCCCAATATTGTCCTTTCCTCGGATCGCTTTAATTTTCATCCGGTAAGGCTGCAGAGTCAGTGCCCACCTCATTAACCTACTGTTAGCTACCTTTGCTTTATTCATATAAGCTAACGGTTGGTGGTCAGTCTCCAAGACAAATTCCTTACCAAAAACATATCGGTGGAATTTACTGACACCCCACACTACTGCAAGACACTCCCTTTCGATAACAGAGTAGTTACATTCCCGGGGTAATAGTTTCCGACTTGCGTAAGCCACGGGGAGACTACACCCATCTTGCTCTTGCAGTAGGACTGCACCCACCCCGATATCGGAGGCATCCGTTCTGAGGATAAACTCCTGGTCAAGTTCAGGTAATTTTAGTATTGGGGTTTTGACCAGACTCCCCTTTAAAGAGACAAAAGCTCGCTCCTGGCTTTCCCTCCAAGTTATCCTATTGGGTTGACCTTTCTTTGTCAAGTCTGACAAAGGTGCAGCTATAGCCGAAAAGTTTGGAATAAACTTCCTGTAAAAACCCGCTAACCCTAAAAATGACCTAACTTGTTTCTTTGTCTCGGGTCTTGGTGCTTCCTGAATTGCCTTAACCTTGTCGGGGTTGGGTTTCAATTTCTGGTCCCTCCCGACAACATGACCCAGACACTCTATATCTGCGTAACCTATGTGACACTTGCTAGGTTTTGCAGTCAGTTTAAACCGGCGTAGCCGTTCCAACAGATTACGTAGAGCCTTAATATGGTCTTCAAATGTTGTTGTAAACACCAGGATGTCATCTACAAAACTGTCTGTGTTGGACAAATCCTTCAGGACTTTCCTCATTAACCTACAGAATGTTGCTGGGGCGTTTACGAGACCAAAGGGCATGACCTTGAACTTAAAAAGTCCTTGCGAAGTTTCGAAGGAGGTCATCTCTTTAGCTCGGTCTGAAAGTGGGACTTGCCAATAACCTTTACTGAGGTCTAACTTGGAGAAATACGAATATCCCGCAAGTTTAGAGAATACCTCCTCAATATTAGGCATTGGCTCTGCATCAAAGATGGTACGTTTATTGAGCTGCCTAAAATCGATGCAGAATCGAATTGACCCATCTTTCTTCTTAATAAGTACGACTGGGGATGAAAATGGGGCGTTTGAAGGTTCGATGACACCCAATTTCAACATGTCTTTCACCTCCTCATCAACAATTGATCGGGAGTGAAATGGAATGGGATACCCCTTAATTCTTATTGGTTCCCCTGATGTGAGTACAATATCATGTTGCACTCCATCTGTCTGCCCCGGGTTTTCGGACAAGACATCACTGAACTCCGAGAGTAAACTACCCATCTCTCGTTGCTGCTCTACACTAAGCATGCCCGATATGTCTACATCGGCTGCTCTCTCCCTACCTACACTAGTGGGAAAATACATGGGACTAGTGTCCTCACTACTGTCTTCCTCACTATCCTCAATAACTGCAACATTAACTACGGTTAACACCCCTTGTTGCACATTATCGGTTCTACTTATATACTCTTTCAGCATATTCGCATGAAAGGTCTTTAACTTTCCGTTTATCTCGATACGGTAATCCATAGTGTTCACTATCCCTCTAACGTAAAACGGACCTTTCCATTGTAATAACAACTTGTTATTGTCGGTCGGGAGTAACAGTAACACCTGGTCATCTATCTTAAACTTCCTAGCTCTAGCTTTCTGGTCATAGTAGCGTTTATACTTGGTACTTGCCTTAACTAACTGACTTTGAGCTATCTTACAAGTCTCCTCTAGTTTCTCCTTCAGATCTAAAACATACTGATATGTAGTCTTAACCTCATCACTATCTACTTCACCTGCCCACATCTCTCTAAGAATCCTCATGGGACCTCTAACTGACCTACCGTACAATAACTCAAACGGAGAAAATCCTAAACTCTCTTGTGGAACCTCTCTAAATGCAAACAATAAAGCATTGAGATACTTGTCCCAATCTTTGGGTCTCTCGGTACACATACGCCGTAACATTTGCTTTAACGTCCCGTTAAATCGTTCGACTAACCCGTTACACATAGGGTGATATGGTGTTGTCATGATTTGACGCAAAGACAATAACCTGCTTACTTCAGCCATAAGTTCTGACGTAAACTGTGACCCACAATCAGTCAGCATTTCCTCTGGTACACCTAGCCTACTGAACATATCAACTAATGCCTCAGCTACTCTCTCAGTTTCAATTGAGGGCAATGCTACTGCCTCCGGATACCTAGTTGCATAGTCTACCATGGTTAAAATGTACCTATTTTTCCTATCCGACACTGGAAAAATTGGTCCAACTATGTCTACGGCTACCCGCTTAAATGGTGTATCTATCAGTGGCATCTGACCTAAATGTACTTTGGTCACTCGACCTTTTGGTACTGTCCTTTGGCATACATCGCAGGACCTACAATACCTAGTTACATCTCCACTAACGCCTGGCCAATAAAATTCTGCCAATACTCTATCTGACGTTTTCTTTACGCCTAAATGACCTCCCATAATCGACTCATGAGCTACCTTAAGCACTGTCGTTCTATACTGGGTAGGTACCACTAATTGGTGAAACTGTCTACTACCACTATCTTCAAATTCTCTGTACAATAACCTATTCTTATGTACAAACTTACAACTACCGGACCCTTTACACTTCTTCACTACACCATCCTTGGCCTTCACTTTACAAGGACCTAATGACTCGTCTTGAGTTTGTGCTTCTATAAACTCCGCTTTAGATATGTCACCTACGGCTGCAGGAACCTTTAATTTTCTATAAGCCTGAGCTTGCTTCTGAACCTGCGCTCTAGTCTCTACGGCATTACTTATGCTACTTCTAAAATCGGACATTACCGGAAGTGCTGAACCATCTATGTTCCCTATCGTTAAATCATACATCGGGTCGTCCATACATAGTGCCTCTGTAGTCCCTTTAAAGAAAGGTGTATCTACATCTATTCTCGCTATTGGCACGTGCTCTACCGATTTGTTTAACAACATACACGGTGACTGTTTACCTACCAACTGGTCATCCGTAACTAAACTACGCCTAACTACCACACCTGTACAACCTGTATCCCTCATTACAATTACGTCCGTGCCATTCACTCTACCATCTGCCGTTGGAAGATTTGCATACGGAAAGAGACATGTTCCGATCTTCGCCATTACACCATCCGCTTTAACACAACAGCTACTACTCTCGGTTTTAATAACCGGACTATTACTACCTCTGCCTCTACCTCTACCACGGTTTTGACCACCTCTACCTCTACCGAAATTCCATGGGTTGTTAAAACCTTGGTTCTGATTCCCTACATTGTTGTCCACTCTACTATTTTCACTGAAATTGTCTACGACAGCGGACACTTTCACCGCTTTCCTACACTCATGTGAAGCATGATTCCCATTACAGTGACGACAACGAATAAAAGGTCTACCTATGTTACCACTATTGCTACCTCCTCTAGCACCCATCGAACTACCACCACCTCTATAGTTTCCACTCTGGCCTTTCTGTTTATGATCGTCCCCTTGCCTATCTCTAAATGTTCTGTCTTTCGACACTACATTATGAGCTCCACCTCTAGCCTCGGCAAACTGATCTGCTTGTGTTGCCATTTCTCCTACACTAGCTAATTTTCTTTCTTTCAGAAATAAGAACAGATCTCTACTACAAACATTGAATAGCTGGTCCCGCAACAAGAAATCTATGAGGCCCTGATAAGTCTGCGCTACCTTCCCTAACTCTAACCACCTATCTAAGTAATTTCTAGATCTACTAATGAACTGAATAAATGACTCGCCTTTCTCAGGCAGACAAGCTCTAAACCGCTTTCTAAAACCTTCTTCAGTTAACTCAAATCTCTTTAAAAGAGCATCCTTTAACTTGTCATAGTCAAGAGCATCTAAACTAGGTAATCTAGAAAATACATCTAAGGCCTTGCCTCTCAATAACGCGCTTAAATGAACTGCCCACTTATCTTTGGTCCATTCCTGTAACTCAGCATAACGCTCGAACCGTAACAAGTAACTGTCCATGTTATCTTTGTCAGCATCAAAGTATGGTAACTTCGAACCCTTTAACTTCCCAGAATAACTATCTTTCCCTACAGTTCCACTGTCCTTACTATGTGTCTTAGCTGCTTCCAACTCTAAAGCTAACTTATGATCAAACTCCTTTTGCTCCCTTTCCATTATCATCTTAGCCTTAGCTAGTCTACCATCTGTTTCGAACCTCTCGTGTTCTAACTCTTGCTTCTCCCTTACTATTCTACTTTCATCATCTCGCGTCTCTTTAGCTAACCTGCCTTCTAATTCTAGCTTCTCTTTATCAGCATCTAGCTTCTCTTTAGCTAACCTACTTTCGAATTCTAGCTTCTCTTTATCAGCATCTAGCTTCTCTTTAGCTAACCTACTTTCGAATTCTAGCTTCTCTTTCTCTAATTCTCTTTCCTTAAGTCTAAATTCCCTTTCCCTAGCCTGTTCGTCTTTAACAAAGGTTCTAAGCTCTTCTCCAGCATAACCTAACTCCTTACCCATTTCCGTAAGATCCTTTATGGACGTCATGGTTATAGACATTGTGAACTACACACTACAATAATTACAATACACACGTCACTAATAATTCTACTCAACTAACTACTAATGGTAAGTCACTATGTCCTCAGTAAATACCTGGGCATCATCATAGGACAAGTTACATACACATTTGTACTAGCGCTAACTACTAACGGTTATGTATAGATAGTATCTAGCTTCCACAAAACATATACACTACATAAAATATCTTAATTTGATATTGGACAAACCTTAAACAATCATAGAAATGTGCATAACATGTACATGTATATTTACTTCTCCCATCAATATAAGTATACTCGAGTGTCACAACATGAGTAGAACGTCTTGTTCGCCAACCTAATTGGATACTATATGTATATCAAGGGAGGTAAAAACAAACACCCAAATTATTGAGCAAAAGTGCCTCCGACCCACTCGTGTAGACCACTGCGACCTCGCGCCAAGGAAAGAACGGACAAAACAACAGTTTGGACTCACCCTACCCTTGTCGTGTCTTGACTTGTCTTCCAAGCTGTGGCCGTGATCGTCGACAGTCGCCTTGATGGATCAGAGGGTGGTACACAATTCTAAAATAATAAGTAGAGATTTAGTATATCATAATAAAGATCACTTATTGATTCTTTCCCTCCGTAGTCGCCCAAAATCCCACTACTCTGAAAACCAGTTGTCACAACATGACCTTAGTGGTTGGGCTAACTCAGGAAAGAATCAATGACGGTGAATGCATTTACATAAGTTTAATGCAACTTTTAAAATATGTTTAATATATATACAATGATCTAAAAAAACAAGCGAACACACAAATGAACTATGAAAAGAATGTTCTCCTGAACGTTTAAGACGTTCTTAGTATTGCTATAAATACTGAATGTCTAAGACACTAAAGTGTTGTTAAAGCTATAACAATGTTGATCTAGCGCGATAACTGTGATGCGCGAGAGCTCATGAAGATGACGATGCGCGAATTCAATGGATGATTGTCATCAAATGCCTTCTGTAAGGGTTGATGACGCGATGCAATGATAGTTAATCTCCACTGAGATTGTGAATGATATTCCTCCAGTGAGGACTGGTAACGGGCCCACCTTGTGTCCCGGGGGTTGTCGTTAGTAAAACCTGGCTGCGCAGGTACGGGGACCGTCTCCACCGCTTGTAACGTTAGTCGTGGAAGCTTAGCTCCACTCCTGGATATCCAAACCTAGATGGCTTACTCCAACCCTGGATGGCTTATATCCTGGATGGCTTAGGCTGTAATTATACATACGTTTTAGATGTCGGTTGACAAACATAACAATCTTGCATAATTACCATTACCCAAACAAATCATTATTCGCTCAATATATGTAAGCTGTACTAATGATGAGTAGCAATGTATACATATTCTACAACGCCATGTATACGCTATGTACGTCGCTGTTAATCAATGCCCCTAATACATGTAATATAAACATGATCAAATTACTCATATATTACACTCACTGAGTTATGCATGCACGCATTTATTCTTGTCACTCATCTCATTGTTAACTAATGTTGACAATCGTGTATTACAATCACCAAGTTATACGCCAACGTTAACTAATGCACCTAATATCCACTGTTATCAAATTAATATTGTTTTACAATTAATGATCAATTACAATAATTACATCTAATAAAGTAACTTCAAAATCATATGCTAGTCTAAAGTTATGTTTGAGAAACATCAATGCTAACCGGATGTCGTAACCGCCAAACAAGATGGCGCCGCCCACTGAATACAAATATACGATAAAAGTTTGATAAAACTACTAACCACATGTTGCCTGTGAAATTTGCCGTCCAATCTCTGTTCCAACAAAGTACTATCGATTATCCCGGCGATAGCTAGAAGACAATGGGTTTTATAGCAAACATTACGCCCAAATCATTATTTCCCCCGTTCAGTCCGTGACAAACGTGGCTAAATCTACAGTATTGAATCTACACGACAGGCCCCTTATACACTTTTGCCGTTTAAGGAAAATATACCTATACGTTTACATGCATTAGCACAAAACTAAACTTATGACACGGCCTCTCTGGCGGCCACTTAAAATGTGCACGCTTTTACGTGTTACATGAATAGATCATGAATATTGTGAAATTGTTTCAACTCGAACAATAGATTTTGGGTGTAACCGATACAAGAGCTATATGCGACCAGTACGCTCTACCCGTGACATTTTGTGACAGTCATTTCATCTACTACTTTGTGATCCTGGGTCGGTAAACCACGGACATTAACTTTAGTAGGCCTTTTGAGGTCAAAGTGCCATCGCGGTATCTATAGTTAAATTAAATAATATGAATATTTGGTTTAAACATAGTGCATTTGAAAGGACACTTATTAAATGCTGCAATAATAAATGGATTGAAATGTAAAGATCTAGTCAAGATCCTTTTTACAAATTGAATATTTCAAAGAACTGTTATTACTATTTTCAAGTAAGTTGTTTTTTTAACGAAAATATAGATTATCAGTAGAAAAGCCTCCGAAATATGCAATATCTTTCCCGTTTTCATCACTATGATTAACAATTTAATTAAAATGCCCTTTACCTTTTCCAGGCGGCGAACACCTTTCCCTGCACAGCTTTCACTGATTTTCTCTGTAGCCTGCGCAAGGAGAGTTCTGTGACAAGCTGCACCTGTACTCGGACAGCTTCCAACTCCAGGTGCAGCACGTTGTCCAGGATGTAGAAGGTTGGGGATACGCCAGCCTTGCCATTGAGTCGTCTATACCAGCCTAAAAATATATAGAGATAACATTATAAGCAATTAAAAATATATGAAAAATTATAATTGATATTGGAACATATTAAACAACATGCAAGGTGCTCAAAATGACGTAATAAGATATTCAAACAAACACAACATATGCAAAGGAAATCTGGTATTGAACACAAAACGTTACTACGTATTATTTTTCCACGTTTATTTAAATAGTAAATTCATTTTAATAACATTATTACAAGTTGACATATAAACAGGTATTTTCTAAAATTACACACAGCTTCAGAATTAAAACATATGAAAGCAATAATAAAATTCATATTTAAGGGAACAAACAAACAAATATGTATAACACAGTAACAATCATTTGAAGACATACACAATAACAATCATTTGAAGATATGCACAGAAGAAAGAGGGTTGGGCCCCAAACCTCTTCACCAACACAAAACAACAACAAGAAAAACTAAAAAAAAAATGAATACAACTTTTTTTATGACGAGTAATAACAATAAAAACAATATATAAGTAACCAAAATGAGTACGAGTTCTTCCGGAAGCATTTAGAAATAAATAGGGGGACGTTTTGACTAGGGGACGTTTTGACTAACAAATTAATAGGGTTGGACGTTTTGACCAAAAAAGGGGGACGTTTTGACCAATTTGGGGACGTTTTGCCCAGGGGACGTTTTGACTTGGGGACGTTTTGACTGTAATTCGGTGGGGGTATCGTGGAAGGGGCTTAATTTGTTTTGACATCACCCACGCCAATAACAACACCAGTAGCAGAATTCGTGTTAAGAAATAGCTTTGTAACGTTATTGTTCATTTCTTCTTTAAATTGTTTCAATATGATTATTGATGTAATATCCGAATCATCACCTGGCTTTCAGAATATGAAATACTACTCTTAAGAAATATGCATTATAAATTCATTAAGTTAATAGCATAGATCTTTAATTCTTCAAATTATTTAACTCTTTAAATTGAAATTGTGTAAGTTTAGTAAATTGAAAAAATAAAGTGGAACTTCTTTACATGTGCATCCAATTATCAAACACCTGTACTACCAAGCAGGAGAGACTTGTTTGGCGGATCAGTCTCAAACGTCTTAGAAAATTAGTTCCATATGCATTAGTCGAGTAAACGCGAATCTCTTCGGCCATCTGGGAACATTTAATTGAGCATTCGATCATTTGGATGACCTGATCAAATATATCGTGGAAGGCAAGAGTAATTTTGTAAGAATAACGATATTTTCTGGTAAATTAGATCCAGCGTAGGTTATTTTTTTGGCATTATGTACTATCCGGAGTTGTCTTCGGATGTTCACCATATTCGGTAGGTTAGGTCTTTGACTAGTTCGTCACAATATTGGTACGATCTATTTCAAAATTGTCGACTTAAACAATGGGTTGTCAACGTCAAGAGCACACACATTTACTATCCACACACATTTACTATCATGTTATTATTATTTACTTTTATCTTATTATTTAATATTATTTGCTTATATTATTATTATTATTATTATTATTATTATTATTATTATGAACTTTTTATTGGCTGGACAATCAACTACCAGATATACTAATTCGTAAAATGTGTGGGTTCCGTAATACAACATTTATTATTATAACAGGTTTTAAAGCGATTTTATAAACAACACCTAATGTTGTTTACAAAGTCACTAAAATAATAGAAAATAAGAATTAATGGTGGTTATTGCATGCTAGAAACACCCATATGACGTAAAAACATAATTGAATTACCCACAGGCACCTGCGTTTCCTGGCTCTAATTTTTTCCTCCACATTAGAGAGTCGCATAAAGGGAGATTATTGCACCAAGGGCCGCCCTAAATATTTCAACACACCATTCATGACGTCGTAATTTTTATTCAATTAACTTTCAATCGCTTAATGGGCGAGTAATGGCTTGGCCATTATTATAAATGCTATAGTTTTAGTATCAGTATATATCCATTAGGCAATGAAAAACACTCTGTGTTCATATTTGCGGCATACTTCATCATTC